>OZ025790.1:1200000-1525176 GCA_964019425.1 Flectonema sp. DT1601
TATGTTACTATTGTCTATGATGGGTTTTTAATATTTCTTTTTCTTCTCTCATATTCATAGGAGGATAGAATAAGACGATGAAGTGGCAACATGGCTGAACTCATTTTTGTTAATAACCATTTTCATCACAGCTCTCCTCAACACTCCTGACGGAGTAACAACATGAGGGAAGCAGCCGTATTCTTATGTGGTGTGAGTGCAACTATTACTTCTCTGTGGTGTGCTCGAAGATGTTCAAATAAAAGTAGACTCTCTCAAACAACAACAGATATAATATTAGAAACAACAACATCACCTACTTACCTTATAGAACATGAAGAGTTAAAAGATAGCTTTGAAAGTAGAGATCTACCAGCCTGTGTCAATTCTGGTGATGAAAGCAGTGTTGCGAGTCCTAATCAATTATTGGATTCACCTGATATCCGACCATCGTTTAATCCAATTGTTAGAATGTGTTCAAGTGAAGTCAGACTGACACCTTCGTTAGAAAAAGGAGAAGATTCAGATGGTAATAAAACTATTAACCAATACACTATAATTTCTGACATCGGTCGTGGGTCTTTTAGTAAAGTTAAGCTGGCCTTTGATAACAATAGCGACTCTCCCAGAGCTGTGAAAATAATGAGAAAGTCTCAAGTGAGACGAGATTCGGGAATGATCCGCGAACTCGCGGTGATGAAAAAAACAAATCACAAAAATATTGTAAACTTGTTTGAAGTAATAGACGAACCTGGAACTGGAAAAGTTTATTTTATACTCGAGTTTATTGCAGGTGGTCCAGTTGCACACATTAAACTGAATGGTCATTTGAAGGAAGAAGTTTTTTCATATCAGCGAGTCCATTCGATACTTGTTGATGTTGCTTCTGGTTTAGAATACCTTCATTTACAAAGGATTATCCATAGAGATATCAAACCTGAAAACTTATTAGTCGCGAGAAACGGAACTGTTAAAATAACTGATTTCGGAGTATCAGCCGTTCAAAGCCAAGACGGAACTAGTCACTTGTCGGGACATGGAACTCCAGCATTCAATCCCCCGGAATCGAACTGGGCAAAATCTGAACGCGCATCAGTACCTGTCAGCAGTGTTGATGTTTGGGGAATGGGAATTACTCTTTATGCTTTGAAGTTTGGTAAAATTCCATTTAATTTTAAAGATAAATCTCTCGTATTGTTGTCAGATTCGATAAGAGAAAGATCAATCGAGTTCCCAACAGATAGCAATCCAGCCTTTGTTGATATCCTAACTGCTATGCTTTGTAAGAATCCTTACCAAAGAGTTAGCATATCCGACTTGGGTAGATTTTCATTTGTTCGAAAGGGAGCACTTGATCACAGTTCTAATCAACCAATCACTGTCTCAAGTTCAGAGTGTGACAGTGCTGTTACATCTCTCTCTGTTGGACAAAGGGTTTTCATGGTTGCAAAGGTTAAGTCTCGAATGAAGCAAAAAAGACTTAGCGCTAGAAGATCACTGTTACAACGACAACACTCGAGTGAATCACCTGAGCAATATCGAGGAAGGAGCCTCCCAACTCCGTTGGCGGTTCCGCAATTATAAGCTGCAATAGTTATCTTAATAACCGATCGAGGAAAAGGCTCCTAAAAAAGGTTTTCTGTTCCACCCCGACAAACGAATTATCTCTGTTTTGGATTCTTATGTTTTTTTTTCTTTTTTTTTTCTTTCTTTTGAATTAATAAAGTTAAGCGAAGGAACCACAAAAAAAAAAAAAAAAAAAAAAGTATATTTTTCTTTACAGCCAAATACTTTAGTTTTTAAGTTCCTGTCTAGGAGTCAATTCACAATGAGCTCTCGGTGTTTTTTTTTATTTAATTAATACTTCTGTGAAAAATTTATTACTAACTGTTCCACATTGAGATTTACTCACGGAGTTTCGGTTTACTTGCTTTTTGCTTGTATTATGATAAACGATAGCTACTCAGAGTAGAAAATCTTTTTTATATTTATATTTTTTATATTTTTTCACAGTAGCCTATTTCTAGTAAAGAAGATGGGTCAAGTTACTAGCTTAGGGAAGCTGAGTAAGAAAGGGCAAATCGCCCCGGCGGGACCGCCAGCTCCAGGTATGGCACCTCCAACGCAAGGGTCAGTTAAGAGAGCTCCGCCACCACCAAGAACAGCTCCAGTTGTAGGAAAAAGGTACCCAACGTACTCATACACGACTTTCATAGTTAGTTATCCTGTTCTTAGTTTAAGTATATTCTGTCTAACTCCTTTTATATTAACCTGTGTGGCATTATTCGTTCATGATATTGGTGATTACAATACAAAACTTGAAACGTTTGAAATAAGCGATCACAAAACTGTAAAACTCCGTGATACAATGATATTTGCAGCTGAAGATTGGAATCAAATCCTAGAAGCATACGTTCACAGAAGAAGTATGGGTACGAATCCTGGCGATGACGGGCTTCCCACCGTCATAGGATCTCTACCTTGGAGAAGGATATTTATTCAATATAAAGTTAAGAAGCTTAGGGGAGAGCTAATTCCTGACCCAGCATGCAGACCTTCAGACTCTAACTATCAAGCTTTATTAAATGAATATAACTTATTGAAGAACCCTGAAGCTATTCATTTCATTAGACAATTGGAAAATTGGATTGTTCGTCTGCCACCGTTCAGTAAACTCTGTTTTAGATCTCTTAACAAAAACGGTTACAGAAAACGTTATGATCAAAAGCCAACATGCGCACCTCTAGCTTCTATCGCGGGTTACTTCTACCCTGGAAAGATTAAAAAAGAAGAAGATGATCGTTTCTTTTGGTCATTCCAACCGGAGTATGATTTCGGACCATACGAGCCAGAAACTGGAGCCAACTCACAGCAAGGTACGTATCCATTCATTTACTTATTTCTGACAAAGGAAAGAAAAATCGATTTGAGCAATAAAAAAAAAAACAACTTATATAAAAAACAGTGCCTCCAGACGACATCCTCAGAGCGTTTTATCAAAACCCTTCTTGGAGGTGGTTTACTGACAGCGGTAATAATAAAGAAACTCAGCGTTCTCTCATGTTAAGAACACAAATTATGTTGGGGAGACCTTTGGAGGGAATTACTGAAAAGATCGAAGCTGAGAAATTAATGAAAACATACATCAAACAATTAACTGGTATGTTGGTGTTTTAATGTCCTGAATGAAGAGAGAGGTTAACAAACTTAAAAAAAAAACAACAGGTCAACTTGATAGAATTATTTCAGACGGTAGTTTAACGATGCTTGACGGATCTCCAATCCCAGAGGGTGTTGAAGTTACTTATGGTGGTGACGGAATAATTGAATCTGTTCTCGATGATGCAAAGGAAAGAGATCAGTTTTTCGTTCTTCTTGGGATCGTAGTCGTTCACATATTTCTGGGAATCTACACTCACAGTGTGTTTATCGCTTTTATGTGTTTTGTTCAGTACGGAATGACATACTGCACAAGTGCATTCTTACATTTCTCAACGAGCAACACGGAACAGTTATCCCTTCTATCGCTGTTGTCATCTTACGTACTGTTAGGAATGTCTACCGACGGTATTATGGTTTTCTTTAATACGTTTAGGCAAAGTGCTTTTATGGAAACAAACGGCAGGAGAAACACGTTAAATGTTCCTCAAAGACTTGCCTTTTGCTTTCGTAAGGCTGGTGTTGGGATCACCATCTCTCATTTAACTGCGGGAGTAGCTTTCAGTATGAATTACTTGTCACCAGTTCCAGCGATTAGAGATTTCGGTATCTTTATGTTCATAATAATGATGGTCGATATTTATATGTTTCTAACTGTGTTTCCTTGTATTCTAATGTTGCATCACTATCACATTAGTCAGAGAAGACGTAACGCTCAGCGTCAAAAAGAATTAGTTCTTTCATTGCAAACATTAAAACATCCTGTGGTACTTCGTAATGCCTTACGTCAAGTAGATGACAAGGCTCGGAGACAAAACAATGTTCCAACTAGCTTCACGGTGTCATCACCAAGGGTAGCTGTTCAGGAAGGTGGTGAACAAGCAGCGGAAACTAAAACAAAAGTTCAATTTGGTGAAGGGACTGGTCGCTTTGGTAGACTGCAGGCCAGACTTCGTCCTCTCGTCGGTGCAAAAAAACAGAAAAGCGAAGACGAAGTTCGGGCTGAGCAACAAGAAGTGTTTGATCAGTTCACAGGAACTACTCTTCCACAAAGAAGTAGAAGAAAACAGGCAGCTAGTTCTGTATTACAATTACCGTTTGAATATACGTGTCTGTCTAGTTCACAAGCACAAAAGGTTGTGTCGTATCCTCCTCAAGGATTTGATCCACCTCTTTCAGTTGGTGTTGACTTATCAGCTTACTGTGATAATATCAGGTCCAAGTGGGATGATCGTTCAAAAGATTTAGGAATAGCTACCCACTTGGGTGTTGATGTTCTAGTCGATCCATCAACTGGTAGACGACTTGACTGTTCTAAAAGGATCCCAATGATAGTTCAAGTTATGTGTGAGTCACATTCTGCACTTAGAGTTGTAAATGCAGGTATGTGTTTTTCGTACAGCAATCGGAAATACAAGTGTTTTTTTCTTCAAAGGAGAATGCCCATGAAGAAAAAAAAAAAAAAAAAAAAAAACATAAACCAGGAATCGATCTAGACTCTGGAGATATCAACCAGGAGGGAGAAGAGCCGCAGCAAGCTCCAGCAAATGACGGATCGCAGCCGCAGCAGGAAAATCAGGAGCAACAGGGAGATCAAAACAACAGCGGAGTTCAGAACGCTGCTGCTGCCCAAGTGGTATTGGGTGCTGGTGCAGAGCAGCCCCAGACAGTACAAATCACTCAGCCACCTCCATTTTCAGGACCTTCGGGGCCACCACAACCAGCACCAAGAGCTACTTATGATGACCTTAACTACGTATCACGAGTAATGTACACTGTGAGAGACTGGTGGGTTGAACGAGGTAAAGTAAAACGTCGATTTGGTAGATTTGGAAAACGTGTTGGTGAGACCCGAGTTGATAAAGATCGTCGGATTATGTCAAAGCGCTCAAAGCACGAGGGATATAATACTTTGGAAAGATTCTTTTATAATACATACACCCCAATGTTAGCCACGTGTTATCCTGTTATATTAACATTATACTTTACTAAGATGTTAGTATTTATTATTGTGTTCTTGTCTCATTTGGATCCACTATCTGAACCACCAAGGCTGTTGGACTTCCAAGCCAATTATGAAAGATTTGAAGAAGTTCGGAAGGAGTTTCCTGTTCAGGGAACTTGCGACTACTGCGGTCCTTACTTTCAGCCGAGGGCGGATTTCCCTCCTCCTTTCGGAGGTCTCGAAGGAACTAAAAATATGCAAGATTACGACGACTGGGAAAAATGCTCTTATCAAATGTACAATCACACAGACGCCTGTGGTACCTGCGGAGGTGACTCAAATTGTGTGGACTGCATGGGTCAGCTATGGCTGTGCAAGGCACACAAAACTTTAGAGGACTGTGAAGCAATGCACGATGGAATATTTGATTGTCAATGGCGTCCATCTTGGGGTAAAGACGGATCAGCTTGCATTGATAAACCAAAACTATGCCCAGCTGGTGACGGCTCAGGATCTAAAACATATCAACCGGGATGGGTATTTGATCAGTGTGGAGTCTGTTACTTACCATCTGCCGACACTGGTTCAGGTGATGTCATCGTGACTGCTCGTACTTCAGACATTGCATGCAGTGATGTCATATCTCAGAAATCAAATCGATGCAACGATCAAACAGCACTTTGTGAAGTTCAAAAGAAGACAGGAGATTGCTCAATGTGCATGTTAATGTATAAAAGAGCTGGTTGGGATGACTTCCTACCTTGGAAAGATACCTTCCCAGCTCCTCTGACTGTAGCACAGATATCTCAGGCTGGCAACAGGTATTGTACAACTAAATGTGATGCTACGACTTGTGATCCTGCGAGAGGTGTGTGTGACGAAGCGACTGGAGAATGTACTTGTCACTCTGACTACATAAGAGGTTTCTTTGATGGTGATAGCTGTGAGCGTTGTGAAGAAGGTTTCTTCGATTATCAGAATAGGCCATGTACCGCAGAATGTATCCCTGATGACCCTCTTTATGACGACTGCGACTGTGAATGTGTATCTACAAGAGCTCCAACTCTAGTGACAGGTGTTTGTATGTGTACAAGTTGTTCTAGAAATATATCAAATGAGACAACAACTATTTGGAGACCAATGGATATAGAATGGACTGACGAGATCGTAGCAGTTGGACATCAATGCGAGACTCGCCAAAGATCAAGAGCACGTTTTGCAACGATGAATAATATGACTGGAGTTAGAGAATGTAACCCGGGATATGATGAAGACACTACATGTTCACTAGCTGTTGATTGCAACGGTCATGGTATCTTTAATCCGTATGGTGAATGCGCTTGTTACGGATGCTGGTCGGGAGAATTTTGTGAAATATCAAACTGCAAGAACTCTGGAGTATGTTCCATCGGTAGCATACCAACAGACTGGGAATGCTCTTGTATGGGTGTTTGGGAAGGTGAAGACTGTTCTCGATGCCCTGTAACTTGTCAAGAACACAGTCACTGTCCAATAGCTCATGTAACAATTACTGATTATAGAAATATTCAGTGTTGGGCTGCTAATGGAAAGAGTTGCTTTGGTCATTGGACGGGTGACGCAGTCAACAATAAGTGTGATGTTTGTAAATCACCTGATGGCGTACCAGAATGGAAGAGAAATGAAACCGACAAAATGTGTACTCCAGACGGTAAGATCATTGGATGTGACGGATTAGATGCTACTGATACTCACTACAAGTGGATCGATGGTTGTGATGTTTGTGGAGATGAGGGAACCCCACCAAACGCTGACAAAACATGCAGCTGCGACGGTTCCAGCCATCACTGGAAACAAATCAACTCCTGCGGTAATTGTGGTGGGACCAACGACATCTGTACCTGCAATGGTACCCCTGACCCAGGTAATCAACCTGAAATGGTATGTTTATATCTTTAATTTATTCCAACTACACAAAACCAAATTTCCAACCAAAAAAACAACTACACAGGTTGAACTCTTTTGGGGACTAATCCCAGATAATATTGCTGCCATCGATGACAGGGTTTGGGAATACGATTCTGGTGAGGTATGTCTTCCAACTGATATATTTAATTGTGTCTTATTAAACACTTTCTTTCTATTATTAAATCAAACAGATGACTATGGATGCCTCTCCAGCAGTAAGACTCGACCCAGCTATGGATTGGCAACACATGCAAAGACTTCTGTACTCTGTCTTTGATAGATATCTCCCTGGAAATGTTATGAGTAGGCATGTTAATTATGACCAGTCGGAAATTATGATTTTTAACTGGAAAACATACCTGCAAACCCACGTCTTGGTATTCGAAGACCAAGCGAGACTCAAACCTCTTGAAGTTAGGAAATGTAAATTTATTGTTGATATTTGCAAGCAGGATTTTGAGACTGAAAAATCACATCCGACAGAGCAACTTCAATACTTAACGTATCCTTTTGTTGGTCCTCATACTAATTGGGTATTATACCAATTCATGACTGAATATCGGGTTTCACATTTAATGGGTTTCTCAACCAGTAATTCATCAGATCCTACTTTGAAACTAAACTGGATCAGGTTTAAGATAGTGTTATCAAACCTCTATAAGAAAGCAACAAAAGGTCAAAGACGAAGCCAATACAATGTTTGGGAAAGAGAGATTCATCAAATAAACGTCGCAGCTAAAGAACAACCAGTTCCACTGCCATTGGCAAGGCATTGGTCAGCTGCTTGGGTTAAGTTATTTACTGAAGAGCAATCTGAAAATGGAACGCTCTACGCAATTGGAATGGGCGGAACAGCAATAGCAGTCGTGACATTGTTGTACTCGTGTTCTATAACTCTGATGTTGTTATCGTGTGTTTCTGTTTCTGGTGTTGTAGTATTTACTATGTCTTATATGCGTATAGCTGGATGGGAACTCGGTCCTGCAGAACAAGTTGGGTTAACCTGTTTGGTTGGCTTAGCATGTGAATACACTATTCATTTACTGGGAGGTTACATCGAATACATCCACGCTACACAGTCTAGTTTACTCGCGAGAGACACGACACGCGCTCAAGCCATCGCTGGGACATTACAAAGAACTGGTGTTCCAATTACGGTATCAGCCGCTGCTATTTTATTGGCATCTCTCATGTTACTTTTCTGTGATATTTTAATTTATCGAAGGATTGCTGAGATTGTTATAATGGTGACATTGATATCGGCTGCTCATGGTCTTCTGTTCTTTCCTTGTATTATTCTTGTCTGTGGACCTGTTACGATTTTGAGAAATTGGACTGCGAGGCTGCTCTTCTTGACTTGCGTAGTGTTCTGTACGTTCTTCACGATTGCGATAATATACTTGTCGGGCAATGCTAAGGGTCCAGACGGAGAAGATTTGTTTAATTTCTAAGGGGGAAAAAAAAAAAAAAAGTGTTATGAAAAAAGTCTTATTTGGAGATATTTCATTGTGAATATAAACACCCCAACGTGGACGTGGACGTGGACGTGGATGTGGACGTTGCCAAGAACAGAGTTTCCAAGCAACGCTTGCAGCGGATTACTCAAACTATCCTATTAGAAATCTTACGGAGAACATGGTGGGGACAGCCTCTTATCGGTCGTCTTCTCCCTTCATCGCGAAAGTATTGATTTTAAATATCTTTTTTTTTTTTTTTTTTTTCTTTTTTTTTAAAATCTGGATTTTGGTTAGTTTTTGTTACTTTTGTCTATTTTCCTTTCTCTTGAAAAAAAAAAAAACCCCCCTTTTAAAAAAAAAAAAAAAAAAGCCTTTAAACTTAGAAAAAACAAACACAAATACAAAAAAAAAAAAAAAAAACATCACATTATGTGACTCCGGTGTAAACACAACGGTACTTTTTTTTTTTTTTTTTCTTTCCTTTTTTTTTTTGAACTAAACTTCCGCTTTATCCCTTAACAAGAGTATGGCCTGGTTGAGAAAACAGAAGTGGCTGGAAAAAAAAACAAGAACAACAACGCAACACTTGTTGAACAGGTTATTATCAGTGAGTGAAGAGTACCTCGTACGCTGTTGCACAAAAACGTGCAAAAGCTTTTTCAAGAAAAAAATAAATTAATTTAGTTGAGATCTCGTCGTGTGGATTCTTCCCGTCTTTCGAGTCGAATACTACTTTATTATAGAGAGTTTTTTTTTTAATTTTTTTTTGTCATAATTTTCATTTTCATTTTTTTTTTTTTTTTTTTTTTTTACTACCAACAATTCATAGATAAAAAGCAACAGGAAATAATTTTCTCCTTTTAAGGATTACGAAACCCTGATAAACCATAGATCAGCGCGCATCAATGAAGGGTATTTAGGTCTGATGTCGAAGACAGGTCTTGCCCGATGTGTTGAAAATAACGATGACAATGGACATTATCACAAAAAACGTGATATAGGTTTAATTTTAGTTTTCTTCCCTTTCCTGTCATTTTCTTTTTTTTTTTTAAAAAAAACTATATTTTTAGTTACTTCATCTCAATTTAAAAAAATAATAATAATAATACATAGATGGAAGTGCCCTACAATTTGGAGGGCGTGTAGGGCGCTTGTAGGGCGCTTTTAATATAAATATTATTTTGGAGGGCGCGTTTTTTTACCTTTTTTATTACTATAAGACAGCTAAATTGACGGGGACTTACACTGACGCACAAGTATTTTGACGCAGAAGCCAAAAAAAATTTTTGACATGCTTGGCAGTCTTTCGAGAAAGAGAAAAAAGGGTGTCACGGGGTTCGAACCCGAGACCTCCAGGTCATGGTTCGGAGGTCAACAATGGCAAAAAACAATGGGCCACTCCTTGAGAGCTTCCGGAGCCTGCTGCAATCCCTGAAGCTGAAACTCATTTCAGTGGACGATGCATCCGAGATCTACAAGGAACTGATAGCCCGCAGAATGCACCGAGTCGAATATAGAGGGATTCGAGGAGGGAGAGTGCGTTCTTGCTAACCTGTTAATAGGCCAGTCTTCAGGTACCGTGTGAGAAAAAAAAGAAGTTTACTGGTGGCAAGTATACTGATATCCCAGAGACGCATTTGATCGGGCGAACCGGAGAAAAGTCAAATAAGATGCGATTCGACCCTCGCTGAGGCAGGGGTGTGTCAAAATGGGCTCGGCATTATATTAAATTTAATTAAAAAAGCGCCCTACGCGCCCTCCAGCGCCCTATTTTGGCCCTATTTTGGCCCTACAATGGCCCTATTTTGGCCCTACAAATTTTTGTGGCTGATTTTCACCAGGCGCCCTCCAAATTTGGAGGGCACTTCCATCTATGATAATAATTTAAAAAAAAAAAAAAAAAAGTAAACCTCCCTTAGACCACAAGTTTCTATTTTTATTCTTATTTTTATTTTTTTTCGTTTCTGTTTTTCGGGTTGACTGGGAACCTGTTTTTAATTTGCGAATATCCGAAACACACACAAAGTGAAAAAAAAAAAAAAAAAAAAAAAAAAAAGGCACAAAAAAAAAAAAAAAAAAAATTCTAATTTCCTAAAATAGATACATAAAACAAACAAACACTCCCTCCCCGAAGTGAATAATAAAGGAATCCTAGTCAGAACTGGTAACATCTAGCAAGTCTCTCTAACAAAACTTGTCTGGACAACGTTGCTTTTTTTTTTTTTTTTTTTCAAATGTTTACAGCAATTGTGGGTCACTGAAACTAACGAAACGGGACCATCTAGTTTTTTTTAGTAAGCTACTTTTTGAAAAAAGAGGAGCGCTAAGCCTTTATTGCTTGACGGCAGAATTTTTGTATTTTTTCGGAATTACCGTAAAAAAAGACGCATTTCTAATTTCCCCATTTTTTTTTATTTTACTTATTATTTTTTTTATAAAAGCAATGGTGCAATCTAAACGGTAGATGATTTTATTTTTCTTCTTCTCGCTTGCTTGCTTTGATACCTTCGTTGTTTTTTTTCAGTTCCTTCTATTAAAAAGAATTGTACCAAGTTACTACCATACATACAATCCAACACGAGGTATCTCGTGGGTTTATTTCGATCTATACTTCTGTCTGTTCCACCTCTGGCTTCCTCAATTTTCCCATTTTTGTTTGTTATTTTTGTTGTCGACTTCTGGCCGCCCAAAGCACATGAAAACTGTTACAGTATTACAGTACCTACGCTATACATTCTTCGTTTGAGATAATACGAGCTGCGCCAGGAATACCAGGAGTTGAGTGAGAATGTCAATGCTACAAATCCACTCGTTAAAGGAAAAAAATCTTCGATAAGAAGGGAATGCAAAAGGGAAAAAAAAGAACTCGCTTGGTCATGTTACCAACCTGGAAAGGAACTTGTTTGTTATTTTGCGAACAAGTTTTCACCCCATCCACCTTCCCAAGGAATCTTTCGTTGTTGTAGTTAGTGATTTGATGATATTTTAATTTTCGTTGTATTTTATTATTATCATTTTTTCTATCTCAGTGAGCGCGTACACAACACCTGTAATATATGCGTAAGGATGTCTAATTTGATTTGTGTTTTAGTTTAGGACCTCCCCCCCCAGTTTCAAGTTGCTTTCCATTTAATATTAGAATCAAGTTACCCCCCCTCCAGCTTGAAAATGCAGTATCAAATTACCCCTCCAGGGCATGGGATGCTGTAGTGCGTGGTCCCCGGGTCAATTTGACTTGACAGCATTTCTTTCTCTGGACAGAATTCCCAAACATAACTTATTCAGTTATGATTCATGTCTAATATATTGTGTGTTAACCCTTGATTTATTTATCCAGGTCTCTCCATCTCTTAGCCTCAGTTGTCAATAATGCAAGTTTCGATAACCTTCCCTGATACAGAATTCCCAAACATAACTTATTTAATTACTTCGACATCAGTTGTTGGTGATGCTGTAGTTGCTGCATCAGAAGAGTGGGGTATTGATGTGAACGGAATTGAGATCTATTTTTGTGGAAAACTGCTTTTGGAATCGACGACGCTAACTTCCCACGGAATAGTCTTGGGATCTGAGTTGGAGGTTTCTAGAAAGAGAGTTCGAATATTTGGTTTGTCTTCGTTGATAGATTGTAATAAGTGGAATGAACTGTTTTGTTGGTGTATAGAAAGACCATTTGATTTCCTCTACTTAGACACTCCAACTTTTATTATTCAAGAAAACACATTCGCTTTAGATGGTGTTGCATTGCCGTTGGTTGAACGGGTTTCGTTTTGCAATCCTGCTTTGGACAAGCTGCTCGATCTCGGCGATACATTCTTTTGGAAATATCCTTGCATCACTTCTGTTAACTTTTCTGATCTTGGTAGTGTCACCAACATCGGATGTAGTTTCCTTTCAAATTGTACATCTCTCACGGACATTAATTTATCGGGTCTGACTAGCGTCACCAATATTGGTGCTCAGTTTCTCGAATGCACTGCAGTTACTGCGATAGACTTGTCACGTATGATGAACCTTGTTTCTATCGGAAGTGGTTTTTTGTGGAATTGTACGTCGCTTACCAGCCTCAATCTGTCAGGTCTTTGTAATATTAAAATTATTGGTGACGGTTTTTTGTGGTGCTGCTCATCGATTGAAACAGCTTCGTTGTCAGACCTCACTGGGCTTACAGCTGTTGGGTCTTCATTTATGGAAAGTTGTAATTCAGTAACGTCAATTGATTTGTCTGGTCTTGGTAGTGTGACTGATTTGAAATGTGATTTTTTACAAAACTGCAGCAAGCTCAAGTCAATCCAACTACCTAAAACCAATCAATCATTATTCATGGAAAGGTCTGCAAGTTGTAGGAACTATGGTCAGTGATCGTACGAGATAACCCATTTAAACTAATCATTCACTACTATTATTTAACTTTGTTATTATAACAGGACATGGGGATATGATTCATGGAGAAACTTCGAATTTCAAGTCGAATGCAGCTCCCGTCATTGGAGCAGGAAATCAAACAACAAGAACAATATGCATCATTGATTGTATGGCGAAATTCCCAGTCTGGGTTGTTGTCGTAGTCGGCATGCCATTACTATTCGTATCTTTGTATTCTCTAATGGAGTTGGTAGGGAGAGGAGTAAACCTAGACGATGATGCCGTTGATATTTTTACAATTGACGGAACTCATTCAAACATTAAACGCGTCGTTCAGAAAAGACATAATAAAGTCGATGGATGGAGTGATACAGAACCGGTACCAAGTCGGATGATTTTAATTTTCTATTTGAAATCGCGTGACGATAACAACGTGTCATTTTTATCTTCTGAATCATCACTCAGATGGATTCGAGGCGTTGAGAAAAAAATTATCGACAAGACTTCAGGAGAGTCGTTGCCCTCTACTCTAACAAGGTATTTTTATCCATCTCAACGACTTGATGGTAGTTCAGTTCTCGATGGTAACGGAGATTTATATAACCAGCCGTTGGTGAGTACGATTCAGATATTAAATATGGACCCGGCATTTAAATGGTACCATCCAAGTAATTCTATGTCGTCATCTGTGTTGAATTCGTATGAATTACGATCAGAATTCGTATTCGGAGGTCATAATCTCACCGAGTCATCCTCAGCCATTAATCCTTATTATCACTCTGTGAACCATCATCGTGACGCTTTGGCATATCTCTTTCAAGTTCGATTCCCTGGAATTGGTATTCGCATTCAACTAAACGCCGCATTTTCGGTGTTATTCAATGTCGGTTATTATCAGGGTAATTGGCTGATACTGTCGACGATGATGTTGGTGTTGTTGTTGGTTTGGATTTCTACGAAATCGCTTTTCTGTGCGGTTGCTGCGGTTTTTGCTATAATCATTCAGACTTATATTGGAACCTTTATATTGAAGTTGACAGCTGGCAGACTGGAAAAACAAAGCCACGACATCGCTTCCGTAGCATGCCAGTTCATAACTGTTCCCCTAGCCACGTGTGACACTATGACTGTTTGGCAACAGTTCTGTGACTCTGGTGAGATTCACAATAGGGGTAAAAAAAACACTTTAACAGTTCCTCACAGACTTGCTTACACTGTTCGAAATTCTTATCCACCGATATGCTTTTCTTTATTATCAAGAATGAGTGTTTCTCTTATTGTTTTATCATCAAAATTACGTCAAGTTCAATTCCTGGAGTCGGTTGGATTTATCATTTTTGGACAAACAGTAATAGCAACAGTTTTGTTTGGTGTTGTCCTACCAGCATGTATTATAATACATCATTATCATCTCTCTGGTGATCCGAGAATGTTTCAAAAACAGAAGGAAGCTTTCATAAGACTTCGACAAGGCGTCAATAACAAAACAAAAAACCATTTTAACTCAATGGTTATGGCAATGCGAGATAACTACAAGTATAATGGATGTGGTGGTTCTCTGGCTAGTGAAGTTTGTGTTACTTGTACTTCTGATGTTGTTGGGGGCTCTGATGGGGGAATTGATCAGAAAAGTGAGCTTCAGCATAACGAAAGTCTTATTCTACCTCGACTAGGACTCTTTTGGGGAATTCGAAAATCTACCAAACAAAACACTCAAGCCGAAGGAAGCTGGTCAAACATTCCATCAGAAACACACTTGTTAAGACGATCAAGAAGAAAACAACTTCCTAGTGAGGTCATAAAGCTTCCTTTAGAATGGACTTTAGTATCAAGTGGAAAGTATGGCCGACTTGCTTCTCAAGCAGCTCTGGCTGCCAACTCAACAACAGCAGAGAGATCGTTGCGTCAAATTAACCAAATTATTAATAATTATACTTTTGATAATGATGTTGGATCACCAAGACAGACTTGTGCCCGTTCCACAAACGTAATTACTACTCATTGCCGCAGTGGGGAATATCACAGAGTGATTTATAATCATTTTAGTTCTTTTGCGGGATTTTCGATTAAGTTTAAATTGTTACCGCAGACTCAAAGAGATACTTCAACTCAACGAACAGCTATTCGTCGTATCCCTCAGGTTACTGAGGTTTTGTGTGATGTTTTCTCAAACGGAGCTGACGGTCGTTTATTCAAACCCGAGAATAAGACTCCTCGAAGTGAGAAGCGAAGCAGCGATTTAAAAAAATTATCCATGCGGTCAAATGATAGAGAAGGACTTGTGGCTGTGACGCAACACCGAGATACTGAAACTACTGGATGCGCCAGGTTTATTCCTTGCTATGAGTATTGGAAAGTAAGATTAAAAAAAGATGCACCAAAAAGGAAGTACGTTGTATTTGGAAAACGTGTAAACGAAACTCAACAAGAACGAGACAGGAGGATAATCTCAACTGAGATAAACAGACCCTCTCCACCATTTGTAGACAAAGTAATCGATTCAATACTGCCGGTTGTGTTTAGGTTTAGATGTATTGTTGTTGGGTTCTTTGTTATTATATCAGTCTTGCTATTGTGCTTCTACGACCTCGACATCTCATCCTCTACTGTTGGAGATTTGATGAAATTAATGTTGTCATCAGTAGATAGTTCAGCAACCCTTTCATACTATGAGTTTGATTATTCATGTGGTCCTGACTGTTTACCAACAGAAGAAGTACTTCAGTTAACTTCTACAAGATTACCACCTGGAATAACCAATGAAGTCATAGACACATGTGATCCATTAGTATCCTATCACAGACATATCAATGCTTGTGGTCGTTGTGTCCCACAGTTATCCATCTCAGAAGACAGTTGTATACAATTTGATTGTTCAGGAGTCCAGTTCGGAATGAAAACATTAAATTCATGTGGTGGTTGTGTTCAGAAATCTGAAACCGAAACATGCGTCAAAACTTTAAATAATTGTGATGATGAAGACCCACCAACAACATGTGGTCACGGCTACTGCCACAACAACACATGTGTTTGTAACGGTTCTTGGATTGGTCAAAACTGTGATGAGTGTCCAGAGACATGTTCACAACACGGATCCTGTCCAACTGAAAGCATCCCAACCTGCTCTTGCAGAGGATCTTGGCAGGGAAAATATTGTGACTTCTGTCCTGGATATCAATGTGACCCGTCGGGTAACATCTTAGGATGTGATGGTAAAATTAACAGCTCAGCAGTCATAAATTCTTGTGGAGTCTGTGGTAGTCCAGATTCAACTTGTAAATATAATCCAGAGTTGGCAGGTGATTTTCTGAACCGAATCTCATACACTACTACTATCCTGGTTCACAACACCTCTTTAGAAGAAATGTTGCATTTGAGAAGGAAATGTGTTTCTTGGAATGAGTATGCAAAAGTTATCAGCTGTCCGTTACTGTATTTTGAAAGTGAAATACTGCAAAACTCTTCAGAGCTTCAGAAAGAGTGGAACAAGTCTCCAAGGAGTGTTTCACGAGACATGTCTATTATAGATCAGCGGGTTGAGTGGGTGGTGATAAAAGTTGCTTTGCATGTGTCAGATGAGGAGATTTCTGTTGCAAATTTCAAAATTTCGAGTACACAATTGGAAAAAGAACGTTCGGAAGAAATAACAAAACCAACTCTGAAGAAAATATATTTAACAGCAGTCGTAGTCTTAGTAATTACGATTTATGGTATTCGAGTGCTGTCGTTTAGACTTTGTGTCTGTGCTTTGATCTCAGCTGGATCGTGCATGCTTATTTGTGTTAGTATTTATAATGGTATTGGCTGGAAGATAACGTCGATTGACTACTTGTGTTTGTTTTTTGGAATCTTTTATTGGACGTGTGCGACCACTCACAGTATTGCAGGGTATCAGTACGAGTTGGACTTTTCCCGTCATTCCCTCCTGTCTCGAAAGGTAACTCGCTTCAATGCCGTATCAGTGATGCTAAAAAGAACAGCTTCACCGATAATAACGTCAGCCTTATGCATGATTGGTGTTTGTATTTCTTTGACTTTTTCCGATCTCGGTCTTTGGTTCTCTCTATCTCTTAGATTGTTCCTGTTAACAATAATAATAGTTGTGCATACGCAGTTTTTGTTTCCATGTTTGTTGATATGTATTGGTCCGACGGCTTTGTTTTGGCCAGCGCATTCCAACATCATGAGACTAATTGGAACTTTATTATTTATGGTTATTACAGGCGTATCGTGTTTATCCTCATAGCGGCTCACCTTCTGGTGACGCAGTGCAAGACTGCTATAGGTGGGTTCAGATATGTTTATTGCCTTTTGATATTTAATGAAGAGGTAACCTGATTGTGTGTCTAACATAAAATTAATGATCTGTTTTTTTTTTTTTTTTTTTTTTTTTTTGTTGCGACTTTCAAGAAACTAATTTTTTTTAAAAAAAAAAAATGTGTTTAAAAACCTTGTTTGTTTATGTTAGTGAATACAACTTTTTTTATAATTTTTTTTTTTTTAATTTTTTTTTTTTTTTTTTGACAGAGTGCTCCCCACCCCCCTGTTGCTGGAGGTTCTCTACTCCACAACACCCGCTCACTTCTCGACTTCGCAACTCTTGACAACTCAACATGCCTCCTGCCCCGGGCAGCCGGAACAGTAAAGATGGTGGTAAGGATGATTCAGAAATATACGTGGGGAATATTAACGCACAGACTCCAGTTGAACCAGAGGACTTGAAAAGGTTGTTTGGTATTGCCGGACAGGTGAACAGCGTTCGTATTGAAAAGAGTAACTCTAAAGATACACACTTCGCATTCATTACATTCAGTACTGTTGAAGAAGCAGAACAGGGATGTCTTTATGATGGTTTTAAGTATCACGCATTGAGTTTGAAGGTCCAGAGAAAGGGTAGACCTGGACCACCTAAACTTGCATCTCCTCCAAGCGACGAATTTACTAGAAGGCTACGAGAGCTCCAAGAACAGGAGAACACTGACTTGTACCTCACAAACCTAAACACTGCAGATGCATCTGAGGAAGTGCTCCATGATACATTCTCTGCTTTTGGTGACGTCCGTAGAGTTCATCTTCACGGAGATCCATGCAACCCTTCTAGACCGGCATTCATAACATTCTCTCGACCTGAACAAGTTCAACGAGCAGTAGACTCAATGGACGGTAAAGAGTATCTCGGTAACACTCTTGGTGTCTGCAAGGCTCGAGTCGGACAACGATTCTGGGCAATAGAGGCTGCAAATAAAAAAAGTGACGAGGAAAAAAAGGAAAAAAAACGTTCCTCTACCCGACTCGAAAAGTCCGACAACAAATCGGAGAAGGCTTCCGACAAGTCTGAGATTGGAAACAATGGAAAGAGGAAAATATCGAAAGACGAGGATAAGAAAGCCGTCCCAGCACCTGCGCTAACAGAAGAAGTAAGGGTGAAGGCACCCGCAAAAGCAGGTGCAGCGGTAGTGAAGTCGAATCCTGTTGGTGGGAGTCCGCCTGTTGCTAAAGTCACTCCGAGAGCAGCTCCCGGGATGGTCAAAGCTACTACGGCTTCATCAAAAATAGCTCCGCCATCTCTTTCATCACCTCCTGTTAACCCGAGTGAGCCTTGCGAAGTTATGTCAGCAATATTAAAAGGTTTAAGTAACACTCGAACTTCTGACAAAGAAAAAAGCATCTCTACCTATTGCTCAACAGATGCATACGGAGTTCCTACTATGGTTTTACCACCAGCAGGAGAGAAGGTTTGCAATGCTATTCATGTTGTCTCACGTTCTCTTCAGTCTCAATTGGACGCTATTTTAGAACACCAAGCCTCTCTACAATTCGACCTGGCCGAATCTCGCAAATTGCTCTCTGAAGTGCAAGAAGAAGCAACCCACCTCCATCGTTCTCACCAAGATGCTCTTAACGAGCTTTTGAGATTAAAAAATCAACGTGAGCAACTGGCATCCCTGAGACTTGTAGGATTGAAACCCGAGTATGAGTTCTTTTATTAATCAGAATGGGAAATAATAATTCATGCAATCCAAACAACAAATTAACAACAACAACAACAACAACAACAACAACAACAACAACAACAACAACAACAACAACAACAACAACAACAACAACAACAACAACAACAACAACAACAACAACAACAACAACAACAACAACAACAACAACAACAACAACAACAACAACAACAACAACAACAACAACAACAACAACAACAACAACAACAACAACAACAACAACAACAACAACAACAACAACAACAACAACAACAACAACAACAACAACAACAACAACAACAACAACAACAACAACAACAACAACAACAACAACAACAACAACAACAACAACAACAACAACAACAACAACAACAACAACAACAACAACAACAACAACAACAACAACAACAACAACAACAACAACAACAACAACAACAACAACAACAACAACAACAACAACAACAACAACAACAACAACAACAACAACAACAACAACAACAACAACAACAACAACAACAACAACAACAACAACAACAACAACAACAACAACAACAACAACAACAACAACAACAACAACAACAACAACAACAACAACAACAACAACAACAACAACAACAACAACAACAACAACAACAACAACAACAACAACAACAACAACAACAACAACAACAACAACAACAACAACAACAACAACAACAACAACAACAACAACAACAACAACAACAACAACAACAACAACAACAACAACAACAACAACAACAACAACAACAACAACAACAACAACAACAACAACAACAACAACAACAACAACAACAACAACAACAACAACAACAACAACAACAACAACAACAACAACAACAACAACAACAACAACAACAACAACAACAACAACAACAACAACAACAACAACAACAACAACAACAACAACAACAACAACAACAACAACAACAACAACAACAACAACAACAACAACAACAACAACAACAACAACAACAACAACAACAACAACAACAACAACAACAACAACAACAACAACAACAACAACAACAACAACAACAACAACAACAACAACAACAACAACAACAACAACAACAACAACAACAACAACAACAACAACAACAACAACAACAACAACAACAACAACAACAACAACAACAACAACAACAACAACAACAACAACAACAACAACAACAACAACAACAACAACAACAACAACAACAACAACAACAACAACAACAACAACAACAACAACAACAACAACAACAACAACAACAACAACAACAACAACAACAACAACAACAACAACAACAACAACAACAACAACAACAACAACAACAACAACAACAACAACAACAACAACAACAACAGCATCACCTCTAAGGAAGTTACTACCCTTTGTTCTCGTTACGGTCAGGTTCAACATGTTGTTGTAATGGGCAGCGCTGCTCATGTCACGTTTTGTTCCACAGTGAATATTCAAGAAATAGTATGTTTGGTTACTGTGTTGGAAATATCTCTAAGGGTATTTTAAATGATAATAATAAAACAATATAAACAGGCTCTACAACTCTCCTCCCAGGTAAGTGGTCAGCAGGCAGAGGTCTGCTACACCTCTGCTACCGTTGTTGCTGACTTCGCTAAGGAGTCGCGCGGCGTTGCTGCGCAGGTTGTTGGGAACGGCGTCTCTCAAGAACACCAGGATCCGCTTGGCATACCGAGAGCTTTCCCTCACCTACCTCTGGTATGTTTTTACTCTTATTTTTAGTAGTGTACTAGTCTGGAAATGCATCATTCGTTGATGTCAGATTTCAGGAACTGAGAAAAAAAAACAGGCTGGTTCTGGGCTTAACCCTCATGCTTCGGCGTATAAGGGGACTCCTGGGTCGGCACCTCCTCACGGAAACCACAAGCAGCAACATCTTCCTGCAGCACCTCTCACACGTCATCCTCCCGGGTTGGGTGAGCAGCCAGTGCCTCCACCTCAATCGCAGCCACAACATCAAACTTCTCAGCAGCTTATCTCTCAACCGCCACCGCAGCAAAGCGCATCCCCGTCTCCTGCTAAGCCGACTCAGTCACCGTCGGATGGCAAAAGAACACCCCAGGAAGGTATTTGTATAGTATGTGGTAATGTCGGGCTTCAAGTCTGCTCTGTGTGTATGGCAACATACTACTGCGGTAGCGATTGCCAAATGTCGCATTGGCCTGATCACATGAATGAATGTGAGCAACTGAAGGCCAAACGAAGATAGTATGTGTCTACAGACGTTTAAGTGATTTCCTTTTTCTCATCCCCCCAGCTGAAAACCCTTTTTTTTTTTTTTTTTTTTTTTTTAATTTCACGAATACTGATACTGATACCTGGTTTTATTTATTTTAATTTTTTCATTTTTCCCGGAAATGCAACAACGACAACAACAAAAAAAAAAAAAAGAGAAAAAAAAAAAATGACACATTTTTAAAAAATGCAAACTTGCCACCTCTGTCTCTGAAATTACTCTTCCG
This sequence comes from Flectonema sp. DT1601, assembly GCA_964019425.1. Classification (NCBI taxonomy): domain Eukaryota; phylum Euglenozoa; class Diplonemea; order Diplonemida; family Diplonemidae; genus Flectonema; species Flectonema sp. DT1601. The sequence goes on from OZ025790.1 coordinate 1,221,348, forward strand.
TTGTCGGTGGAGCTCTCTCACAAGAAGATTAACTCTGACGTTTCTTTTTACGATAATTAGCTTGTCAGAAGTCTTGCAGCTCTATAGACTGGAAGAACAACCAGGTTTTACACTTTTGTTAAAGACTCCGTTTTTCATAACTTAGAACTTTTGTTGTCGGGTGTGGATAGACTCATTCTCTCATCCCTATTCTCGAACATGTGAAAAGCGTGCGCGATGTTAATCTTAAGGTCTCGGCAGCTTAATTGCTTGCTAGAGTCTCATGTCACTACACACTTTGTGTGTTTTATTTATTTATTTTTTTGCTTTTTTCCCGTTTGCGAGTAAAACGGCTGTGTCAAGACATCGTCGAGGGGTGGGGGTGGGATTATTTTCCCCTCCCCCTTTTTTTTTTTTGGTTGTGTTGTTGTTTCGTCTGGCTTTTTATAAAGTTTAAAGAGGGTCAGAAAGTACCTTAAACCCAGTCAGTTTTTTGGTAATAAGACGACACGAGTCTTGGGGCGTTCACAATCAAGTCTTCGGGGACAGGGATCCGCTTGAAGAAAGATTGGCACTTTTGACTTTTAAATCTCGCTGATTGGAAAGTCTCTTTAACCCATGCGCGGAATGGAAGATGCTGAAGAGAGGAAAAATATAACTATACTAACCCAAAAACATGCGAACCTTAGACGGGTTTAACCGAATGAAAAGCTACGTTTTTTTTCTTCTTTTCTTTTTTACAACTAGAGTGGTACGCCTTGATTTTCAATTTCTCCCCCAATCTTTATTCCCTTTTCCCTTTTTTAAGAAAAAAAAAAAAAAAAAAAATGTTTTCGTTTATGCAAACCGACAGCTAGTTACTAGCTTAAAAAAAATAAAGTTTTTTTTTTTTTTTTTTTTTTTAAAAATAGCAAAAAAAAAAAAACAAACAAATGATTAATACGGCCCAATCTAAAGAGGTGCCACCGAGAACTTAAACAAAAGAAATGAGAGGAAAACGCACAGTATCTGTTCTTAACTATTGATTGGTTTCTCATTTAACACTGTGAAGGGCAAGAAGAAGTGTGTATGAATGCCCTGATTAGTGTGGCCTCCCTTTCGTTGCTTATGTCTCTTTTTTGTCCCCACCACTTTCTTGTTTCCCCTCCCTTTAAAAATAGTAAAAATAAATTGGACCTTAAGAAAACTAAAAAAACAAAACAAAACAAAAAAAAACACACGCAAAAAAAAAAAAAAAAAAAGGAGGGGAAAAGGCAGGGTTTCTTTATTTGAAAAAAAAAGAAAAAAAAAAAAAAGAGAGTTGAGGTAATTCAGTTTGCTGCTTTTGAAAAAAAAAAAACAATAATAATAATAATAATAACTTAATTTAAAAAAAAAAAAAAAAAAGACTAAGAGGAGAGTAACTGGATAGTTTTGTGCTCGCAGGAAAGGCGCGACTCGTACTACGAACTTGCACTGCCTATTCATATGTCTATAAGGATCACTCTTTTTTTACATTTCTTCAGGAAACACAATTTCAGATACGAATCACTTATCAGAGTAGTGATAATAAGAAGATCTAATGAGTGCCGTATCACTCGCTGAAGAGATCTGTGATCTCCGTCAGCAACTTAAAAATGGGAAGATGTCCGAAAGTGAGTTCCGCAAAGAACTCGACAAAATGCTCATCGATTACGGAGGAGGAGGGGAAGGCATTGAAAAAAATCACTTAGACGTTGAAGCTGGCAATGCTATGGACAGCGCTAAAAAAGAATTACTCTCTCAGGAACACAAGAAGAGAAAGGAGCTGATGAGAGCCGCAAAAGGCAGTGGAATGGGACCAACTGGTCAGCAACAACCCCCCTCTCCTCCGAAACAATTGCGTGTTTCTGATGTGCAGTTTAAGTCAATTCTAGGGGAGGGTGCTTTCGGAAAGGTTTTTCTTGCCTTACGCCGTGACACAGGTGCGTTTGTTGCTGTCAAACATATCACTTTTGAAAAAGGTGTCAGTGCGGGTGAAGTTCAAAAAGTTGTCAACGAAATAAAACTGATGAAGGAAATAAGCGGCCATCGCAATATTACAAAATATCTATCGGCTGAACGTCGGTTGGGACAAGATGGTATTCCGGAGTTGTTTATATTCATGGAATACGTTCCAGGAGGGTCACTGAGCTCTGTTGCTCAGGCATCTCATATTGTCGCACACAACACAACACCATTAACAGCTGTAACTGATCAAAGTAAAAAAGGATTTAGTGATGGCAACCAAGACGCTGGACTTGATGAAGAAACTGTTCGGCAATACACTTATCAAATGGTTGTGGGACTTGCTCATCTACACTCCAAATCAATCATCCACAGAGATATCAAAGGTGATAACACACTAGTCGATGTCGATGGTTGTGTCAAGTTGGCCGATTTTGGAACAGCTGCATACGTCAACCAATGCAAGGTACAATGTGGAACACCGTATTTTATGGCTCCTGAAGTGACTTTTTGTCCAGAAGATGTACACGGTCATGGTAAGAAGGTTGATATCTGGTCACTGGGGGTAACCGTTATCCAATTGTTGAACGGTTCTCCACCCCTCCTTAATTCAAACCCAGATGCTGTAGAGGTAATGTTTGGAGTCGCAGCTGGTGTTCTCGATCCTCTGAGTGAAGTCCCTGACTATGCATCAGACGCGTTTAAAAACTTCGTAAGTTCATGTCTTCAGAGAGAACCTGATTTGAGGCCATCAGTCGAAGAACTTTTACAACACGAATGGCTGAGAGATGTTTCAATTGAAAATCAATAGTCAGATCACCTTCTTTTGTTATATATTGTATTCTATTTATGTTATTTTGTTTCAATTATGTTAATTGAGATCTCTTTGTCTTCGTCATCCTTTCGATGTTATTTCCCTTGACAGCACACCCCACACACGAAATGTCTAAGTTCGAAGTAACTGAAAGTATCATAAGTTTGATTTTACAGAAATTGAGTGGCACCAATAAGAAGAATGAAAAAGTTCAAAAAGATTTGAAAACCTATTCGAGGAGGATTAATCCAAATTATCCCAGTATTGGAGAACGATTGGTGTGCGTCGTGGTGGGATGCGAATCTATAAAAGACATACAAGCAGGAGATGTAACAGGAGTTAATACTTTCAAAGCCCTTCACGAGAGAGCAATCCCACACAACATCGACATTGGAGATATCGTTGCGGGTGGTTACTCAGTCTTCAGCAAAGTAGTATTAGCTGAGAGTACAAGTGAAGACAATTCAGAATTATTTTCTATCTTTCGAGAACTTGCTCAACTCTTATCAATTCACTACGGTAGTTACCAGAGCGATAGGTATTATTGGGTTGATACTGATGTGGAAATTACAAATGTTGGGTTCGATTCCTTCTCAGGTCTGGATCTTATTAATCGAAAGCAAGTCGTTGTTGAAAGGCTTCTTTCTGCGCACAGCAATCAAATTGATAGTTTGCAAGATAAAGGATACAAAATAGTCGGTGGAGAGGTAATAAGTAATAATATAAACAGCTGGCTCGTGTCTGAGTCTAAGATAATATCAGCGGGTGGCTATGGGTGTGTTTACCGAGCAAACAGTAATGAACACAAAGTCGACGTCGCAATGAAATTATCAAAAATTCCTGACAGTGATTGTAAATACGGACTTGCGCAAGAAGCTGAGCGTTTGAGAGAGTTAGAGCAATCAAACTGCAGGAGATTCGCACCGCTTTTGGAAGAAATATTCTTAGAAGATGAGGAGGCAACTGTTTTGATACTTCCCTGGTACTCGAGAGGGTCGCTGGGAAAATACTGTTCCAACCAACCTGGCAGACGACTTCCTGCTTGGCAAGCAGTCGTTTACTTCAGACAATTGCTTGAGGCTCTTGACTGGCTTTCAGAAAGAGATATCATCCACAGGGATATAAAACCTGATAATCTACTAATAGAGGATAACTTATCGGGTGTTGTTTTAATCGATTTTGGACTTTGCCGAAATGAAACAATAAACAGCACAGCGACAGTTGCCGTTGGGACTAAATACTTTCTGGCTCCGGAAGTAGAATGCGAAACTGACTACGGGACACTCGTAGACTGTTACTCTGCTGGTGTTACTCTTTTTAATATTTTAACAGGAGAGCTACCAACACCTGAAGGAGTTATAACTGATTCTCATGTTTATCGTCTACTCGTTAGGAGTCTTGTTGAATTCTCAGGACTCAGCGAAGTAGACGCCAAGGCTGTCATATTAATCATTCAGGGTACTCTTTGTAAGGATAAACGTTGCAGGAATAGTGCTGCTTACATGCTCAAAGATCCAACTTGTGATGTTTATGATGTTATTCGAAAGGCAAAATTCGATGCGGCAGCGCTCGTCAAGAATGAACAAAAATCGCTTCAAAGTAGTCGTTCAGTTGTTGATCCTGTTTCAGCTGTGGTTGATAAGAAGGAGGATAGTTTCTATCAGCCAAGTAATGAAAAAGCACCTCGAAAACCAACACGTTCGTGGTTTGGATCGGTTGTGGATACTCTGTTTCCAGGACCAGATCAGAGATCTATTTTAGTTGACAAGAACTTACATGATTCCTGTGGGGGTGTTGACACAGATGCATTCGCATAGACCAACTGACATATATCTTACTTACTAACTCAGACTAAGGCTGAGAAGGGCAAACGCGATGAGTAGGACAGGCCTGACACCGTAGTGTCCCCCTTGCTTTCTTCGCTGAAGAGGGCTGAGTAAGGGGAATGGTCCGAAGAAAGATTGTTTTTAATCTTAGCCCGAAACCAACTTGTTTGTTGTCCTACGGAATTTTGCTTTTTTTTGATTGACTGATAATTATTAATACTAACTCAGACTACGGTCACTCCCGTCTACGTAATGTAAACAACCCCTTTTGGTGGATCTGATTTCTTTCTTTCTGTCTTCGCTCAATGTATTGTTTCGAAGTATCTGCTGGTTAATTCCCTGTTTGCCTCACTTACCCTTTCTCAGGGAAGATTGGTGGATACTGAAAAAAAAAAAAGGAGAAGTTGGCCTGCCTTGGTTATACTTCTTAACTGCGCGATGAAGTAGTCCATTTCTGTGTAGTGTTTTTATTAATTCAGCCTCGGAGGTGTCTTATTGGGTTTTGTGGTTTTTTCCCCTTGGTTTTTGATCCCAAAAGGAAAATTTTTTCTTTTTTGGATTATCGCAAAAAGTAACCCTGTTGTCATACCTTGTCGGGGGGAATAAGATTTGTTAATATGAAGAAAGGTCTTTTTCTATTTTTTTTTTTTCCCCCTTCTTTTCTTTACAATTATTCTTTTGTCAAGGATATCTGCAAAACGATAATATGCTGCTGTTGATGTGGCTGCTCGCTGCGGGGTCGGCGCCTTTCACGTCACCAAAATCTCCTCCGATCCCTATCCAAATAACCGTACCTACAGAGCAATATTGTTCATCTTCAGTGGTTCCTGTTGTTGGAGATCCTGGATGGGTAGGTAGCGGTAATGAAATAAACATTGTGGAGAATGGAACAGAATTTATAGTTAACTCCCCAAGAGTGCAACAATTATATATTAAATCGAATACTCAACCAGAGAGATTGATAAGAGACTCAAGATACACTTTAACATTCACTATAGAAGTTAGCATTGCATCGGAATACGTAACATCACCGAAGTTGTTAGTTTGGAGGAATACACCAGCAGCAAGAGAACTGTTCGAAAGCTCGAATGCACCAACAGGAAATATTTCATCTGATTTGTCGGAACCTGAAATTAATATGAACGGACAACAAGATGTATTATCTGGAGGGATTCCCGCTACTTATTCTGTTCAATTTACTGCGACGGAATTGCTTGAGTCAGCTGAGCAATCGCTGTGGGTGTTTGTTTCGTTTATAACTTATCTCCCAACTGGTTTTAGGATAAAAATTTCTGACTGGTGTGTTACTAAGAACGGTTTAGTTCGAAACCCTCCCGAAGCACTTCCTTATTACAGCGAAGTGTTCGAAATTTTGAATCCACCTAGACCTGAGGAGAAAAGTATGACTGAACAGATAAACTGTCCATTTAATGAGGAAGGAATCGATTCGTGGAGTACTCTTGAAGTAACTGAGGAGCAGTTGGTTGTAAGACTTCCTGAAAATAAGCGAATCTTATTAAAGAAGGATGACGTACCTCCAGAAAAACGATTTGAACTAATTCAAGTCCCAGACACCTCTCAACTGATTTTCGCAGACGAGGAAATCACAATTACAGTCAGAGCTCTTTTAATTTATGGCAGGCTTCGTATTGGTGGTCCAGGATGTAGATTACAGGGACCAATTAAAATAATATTTTGGGGAAAGCGAACTGATCCGGAATCGAACTTAGCCGGTTTTGGATCCAAAGGAATGGCAGCATTGGGTGTCTCAGCTCACGTTGATATGTATGGAAGACGATATTATCCTACCTGGACTCGTCTAGCAAGGATGGTAAGATCTGGTGATGACAGAGCTTACTTACAGAAACCAGTAAATTGGCATGTCGGACATGAAGTTGTTTTGACCACTACAGTATGGGATGACACAGATCAGGTACATCCACAACAAAATGAAGTTCATGTTATTAAAGCTGTAGGATCAGGTGGAACAGTTATTCAATTTGAAAAACCTGTGATGTACTCACACTATGCTGGAACTGAATATCAAGGTGAGATTGCTTTGTTAACCAGATCTGTTTCAATGGAAGGTGAACCCAGTCTTGATGGATTTGGGGGTCACAGCGTCGTATCTGGTGTACGAGGACGTTTTGCTGGAGTCGGAACAAGATACATGGGACAGACAAATGTACTTGCGAAGTATCCATTTCATTTTCACCTGATTGGAAAGGATTCAGGTTCTTTAATATCTGATTGTGTTGCCAGAGATACGTACTTTAGATGTTACACAATTCATGGTACTAGTGGAGCTCTTGTTAACGAAAATATTGCATTTAATGTAACCGGAAACTGCATCTACATTGAGGACGGGGTAGAAGAAGACAACGTTTTCTCATACAACTTAGTCAGCTTTGTAAAACCAATTGGTGCTATTGCTCTTGAGTACGGTCAAGATTTTGTGATAGAATTGTCAGCATCTGGATTGGATAGTGAGGACAGAGTATTTCCTGCTGACGCGTCAGCATCCTGTTTCTACGTATCAAATGCTTACAATGAATTCATCGGAAATGTTGCTTCTGGTGGTTGGGTCGGTTACTCATTTCCATCACTCCCAACTTCTGTTGGGATCTATCAGAATGAGAGGCTAGTACAACCTCGATCTAGACCTGTAAAAAAGTTTTCAGGAAATACTTGCCATTCATCTTCATCATACGGCTCATCAATGGGTTGTATTTACGTCGGAAGTCTGCTTCACTATCAGGCAGATTCAAAATTGCATTACACTTTCGAAAAGGTGTCTCGCTCGACTGTTTTAGAACCGGGGTTCTCATCTACTTCTCAGACTCCGGAGTTTATGAAATTTAACAACACGTTGATCTACGCAAACAGTCGAGGAGTCCTTCATTGGGGTACTAGAGTTGAGGTCACTGGATTTGAATTTCACGATGTTACCAACAGTCTGACTGTTTTAGGTGAGGCATGGGTCAATAATGGAATTATAAACAGCTACTCAAGTAATGTTGATGCTATGTTTAAGGATTATCATAGAGAAGGATTTCGGATGTACAATGATTCATCTGCGAGGATTATTATTAGCAACGTTGAATTTCGTAATTACAACTCTCGTGTTTGCAAGTCAGATTCTCTTCCTCAGACTCCAGGTTCAACTTTTCAAGAATCAGCTTGCACACCAACAGGTAACATTTCATTAAATTTTAATGCTGTTTGGTTGTCTTCATTCACATCCGATGCCAAACCGTCCCATAATGCCGCAGCCATGAATATCTCATTCTCTGACATAGATTACGAAAGTCTGATTTCGTTTAAAATCGCGAATACTGGTATGTTGTCATAACCTCTCCCTTCTAATTTCCATTCACAGAAGACAATAATAAATAAAAACACTCAGGTACTTCAAGAATGTTTAATATGGTTGACTACGATGGGTCAGCTACACTAGAAGGACGACCTACGATTGTGGGTTCGAACTTAGAGTGGTGGAATATTTGCAGTGATTGCAGATTTGAACCTAGTTGGTCAGTCTGGCTTTGCCCTAAGAAACCAGCTGCAGAGGGGGAGACCGTTTTTGAGGAGCGAGAAGTAATATATGCCAACATCCAAACACCTGATATTTCTGAAACAAACGGAGGTCTCAACGGAGAATGCAAAGGCACTGATGGAGACTACAGTAACTGTGATGTTGGTACCGTAACACTTTGGGGTAATGATCCAAACAGAAGTATGAGAATATCATCAAATCCTGGTTTAACTGGAATTTCAGGTAGTGGTTGGCATCTTCAACTAGATGCTGGTGCTGCAAAGTACCTAACAATCCAACCTGCTCAGGTTCCAACAGGTGTTTCTTTCAGACTATCGGTAGCATACCCTGTCGGTACTACTTTTACGATTACTGGTTCTCATTCAGATATCAGTGACGTGGTATTCACAGAGTCAAGTTCTCTTGAGCAGTTTCTTCAGGATCGTGTTGGTAGTAGTTATTTCTTTGATGGTAATTTATTATTCTTATCGCCTTCATTGCCGAGTAGTTTACGTACCGTGGGATTCAATCGTTCTGGTACCGTTATTGAAGCGATGCAGATGGGTTATGTAATTCATGTGCGAGCTTCTTGTAATTCCAATTCTCAAGGGTTTTGTGATTCGACACCAAGAAATGTCATTCCGACATGGAATGTGTCTTGTCCAGTGAAACCTGTCTCAACTGGTCCTGTTGTTATTCCTTCTTCTTCACCAAGCCCTCCAGCAACTTCAACACCAACAGTTGGGATTGCTGATAATTATAATAAAGGGGACGCATCATCCCCAACAATCACAATGTTCATGTTGATATCGCTAGTCTCTTGGGTGGTGTTGTGATTCCTGTCTAACTAATTTCTACTCGGGGTAAGCCGAGAGCAGGGTCTGCGGAAGGACCCGCTCTTAAGACTCGCTCTCTCCAGTTCGATGCCTGGCAATCGTGTGTTAATTGCCGGATGTGTACAGTAGTGCATTATTTTCCGTTCTTTTTTTCTCTTTTTTTTCTTTTCTTTTCGCCTTCTGCGATGTTCTCAATGAACTAATAATACAATGCTGACAGTTTATATTTAATTTTTTTTTTTTGGCTTTCTGAAATAAAGAAAACACACACAGGTTCTGCAACGTGTAACATCGACACTGCATTACTGGCTATATATTTGTGTTATTATTTTTTAGTAGACTCACTCAAGCAGTTGTATGATTTCTGCATCACATGTTTTTTTTCTTCTTTTGTATGTATGTCAGGGTTGGCGCATGAATACAAGTTATTCTTCACCTTGACAGAATTACTCATGCGGTACGTTTATTATATTCCTCAATTTTTTTTTTATACATAAATTCTTTCAGTAATTTGTCTCAAATTAATTTCCTTTTTTCCTTTTTTTTTTTTTTTTTTCCATTTGCGTGACTACGGCTGTATAAACAAACCCACACACATCGTTATTTACTTTTATGAGAATCGTTTAGGTAAAACAGACGACTGTTTACGTCGGGTTTATATTAATATGTTCATAGAGTTGTGTGAGTGAAATGCAAACCGGTAGGCTTCGGTTATCACATCACTGTTATTTATTAGGAAAATCTTTTCGTTGTTTCAGGGAATACAGCTGTGTTTTTTTCGGTTGTTTGATGTATTTTTTTTTTTTTTTTTTTTTTTTTTTTTTTTTAAATATATTATCCGAACAACCTTTCATGGTGTAGTCATAATAAGGCCGATTTCTCTCTTATTTCTTTTTTTTGTTTCCCCCCCTCTTCTTGAAATTGTTTTTTTATTTTTTTATAATTTTTTTTTTTTGCAAACTTGTATAACGTACGGCTCAATTCAGATTATCATCACGTCTAATTGCCTCAGACGCCATTTAGTAGTCCGGCGCAGTTATGACCATAAACTGACTGTCATCTTACCTGATCCTTTTGTTTTCGTTTCTTACTAGTCATAAGGCTGTGCTGCTCACTTGTTGTGGTCCTTTTATAAAGCTTTCGGTAGGGTGAACGATCCTCGGTACTATTCTGGGGTATTTTCTATTTTTCGTGGCGTGTGGGCATATGGCACATATATGGTCGTATTATAAAGAAAGATGCTGTACATGGAATATATATATTTTTTTTTTCACCTTCCCCCCGATCATTTCTCGTTGTATTTTTCTTTAGTTGTTTTCAACCTGGGAGTCGATTACATCCAGCGGAAGCTATAAAACTACATTCTTCGTGATTGGATCTCGCTACCCAGACCCCCCCTCGTATACCTACACTAACATTACCTTTAGTCAACTGTATCTCAGAACTAATGTTAAATTATCGTTATGTTGTTTATGATACAAAACATTTGTATTTTACGTACAAACTCGAACAGTTAACCCCCCTCGTAGTCATCAGTTTTTGTATTTTGCTTACTAGTAACCTAGAAAGGTTTTTTAAGTTGTTTGTTGTGTTCTGCTAATTTTTTTGATTTAATTCTTTTTAAGTGACTGATTCATATTAGTACTGACTGACTTAACTAAAAGGGGTTGAGGGGGGGGAGTGAATTATTTATCCTGCAAAGGTATGCTCTCTTGGCTACTGGTCACTGTTATTGTTTGTTATATTCTTAGGCAAAGATTATTTTTAAAAAATATATCAGTTGGATATGTGTGATAAAAAGAATATTGCAGCGAATAAGTGTGTCTTTTATAGTGTGGAAACCTTTCAATGTAATTCTCACTTTATTCAATAAGTTTTTATGAATGGAAGCTACAAAGTCTCACGGTTGCTGGCAGCGATGTAACTGTTACCCTGTTGAGTTTTTCCCTGATTTTTTGGATTTTTTTCTTAGACTTCGTAAATAAGATAAATAAATAAAAGTTTTTACAACTGCTTTTTTTTTTTTTTCTTTTTATCTCGAAGACATGTTTTGCGAGCGAAAGAGAATTGTGGCAGCGTAACGTTAAAACCCTTTACTTTGTAGGCTTGTTTCTGGAGGCGCACAAACAAAAGCAAAGTACGAGAATTATTTAGTGAGGTGCCGTTTTCTTTTTTTCTTTGCCTCTAAGTTTCCGTCATCAACTCAAAAAAGTTTCTGATTTGACAAATTATTTTTGTGTATTTTCATTTGTTAAGTTTATTATTTCAGGTTGATTGATGCAATTCTTTTTATCCCTCTACTCCTTAGTTGGTTTTTGTTTTTTGTTTTTTTGTTCGGACAAGTGCATTTAGAGAGACTGCCTTTTATGTCAGCCAATCGCGCTAGCAGTCGGTGCTCTTTGTGAAATATTAACACCTTCAGAAAGGTTATTCTTGTTGTTGCCGAAACTCGTGGGTACACCAACTCATATATTCGAACAACACAGACGAAGAAATCAGAATTCACCGTTTTTTTTAATTAGTTTCTTCCGCAGATATTGAATTACGTCAGAGAAAAGACCCGGTTTTTTTTCTTCTTATTTTTTTTTTCTTCCATTTTTTTCCATTTCAAATGTCTTTTATTGTGAGCTTGCAGCACTTCTTTGCGCTCAAAAGCAGCGCGCCGTGGCTACTCTCTAACATTCAATTCATTAGCTCTGTTTTTCGCTTGTGGGTTCGTATAGTTAAACTAAGGCGGATGTTTGCTTATTTTTCTCTTCTTTTCTTTCTTCCATTCCCCTGCATTGTCATCATGCACAGATATGCAATTTTCATGGGGCTGTTGGTTACCGGTCCTGGTCGTGGCGGGACGGATGCTTTCGAGGAGGGGTGTGTGTTTGTAGCGTGATTTTAGGAGTGTGGGGAAGTCTTTAGTGACCGGCAGGGGTTACAATAGAGAGACAAAATACTTTTGTGCCTTGCGGGTTTTCAACAAACTACCTCTCCTTTTTTTCTTCTTCTTTTTTTTCCCATAGCGGAATGGTTAAATTTTCACAGAATGTTTAGTTTTTCACCGTATCAACAAGAACATGCTGTTCTTGTTGTGTTGTGAACTAAGCCCCTCTTGTTGTTTTAATAGACGCTCTCTGCTTTGTTCATATTATTGATGTAACATTGTCGGAGATGCTGCGCATTGTAAGCAGTTGAGATATTTTAATTTATTTATGTTCCTACCTCCCCTTCAAGTTGCTTTATATTTAATCACAGTATCAAGTTATCTCCCCCCCTTTATTTTTTTGCGACTGGCCGTAAAAACAAGTAACGTCAGGCGAAACGTAACCCTGTTTTAAACTTTCGCAGTGTAATTCGGTTGTGGTTTTGTGCAATCTCACAGACCTTTTTGTTTTTTTGATTATAAAGTGTTGGCAACACATTTCCTGTTTTTAGCTTTCGGTGTAGCTCGTTCAATAATGACAATGGTGACAATGTATGAGGAATGTACGAGAAGCATTGCCTTTGAATCATTGAGCATTGGCTGCTTGCTCCCCAACTCCTTTTCTAATATACGGATGGAATGAAGCCTGTTGGTGTTGTTATGATACGCTGTAGTGGAACCTGTCCATTCTGCCTTCACTTTTTTTACTTCTCTCACCCCTCTCCCCATTTTGTTTTCCCTTTTTAGGGTTCTTTCCCTTAAGAATTAAAATTTGTTTCTTATTTGTAATATCTGGTTTCTCTTTTATGGTTCTTTCTGTTCTATCTTTTTTTTTGCCGGGTCTTTGCCCGAATGCTGTGTCTGCTGTCAAACATGGACGGTCAGTCGCGGACTATTCTGTTTCTCTTTTTTTTTTTTTTTTCTTTCCTCAGTTCTGGTATTGTTTCGGGATATTTTATGGCTGAAGACGTCATTTTCAAGGGAGGGACTTGGGTAAATAATTCAAGGTTAACACGCAACCATTAGACATGAATCATGAATTCCGCCCACACAAAACCGCATGCTTCAAATAAACTACCAGAGAAGGAAATGCTGTCAAGTCAAATTGACCCGGGGACCACGCGCACCCTTGCCCTGCATAGGGTGCAATGGCCCTTGGGGAGGATTCTTACTTTCCCCCCCCTTCACAATCTGTATTTCTTCTTTTACTACCAATACGCAAATCAAAATGTAACAAAAATAGTAAATTAAAAGAACGGCCACGGATTGAACCAGTGACGACAATAGATAGTGAACCTGTATTGGATCCTTACTTTTTTTTTTTTTTTTTTTTCTTGTTGAGTGTTTCTCCCTCTTTTTTGTTAATACTATAATTGCTTAGGCGCTGCCCACGGAAACTGATTGCGCTGTGAGGTGCGGTGCGTACAGAGGGTTTGAATCACCCCATCTACTGCGCTAAGATGCCCTTACTGAAAAAAAAAAGTATTAGGGGGGGGACTTACTTACATATTCCTAGGCAGCAGTGCCCTCTATGGCCACCGCATTGCTGCCTGGATGAACAATGCCTCGATGGCAAATCTTCGCCTTATTAGTGCTGGAGATCGATACAGTGGTTCTTCTCAGTTACTCTCCGTGATAAACCAGCCTTCTGTGAGGGAGTTTGTCAAGAATTCCCGACAAAACGGTATTTCAATAGTGGAACAAAGTGAGGGAGAAGGAAAAAAAAAAAAAAAAAAAAAAAAAAAAAACAACTATTCGGATTAGCCAATGATTTCGATATAACTCGAACAGAATGCTGTCTCACTGGAGACAAGTCATGGCCATAAGAAATATCGGCTTTGATTCTGAATAGTTTCTGCTCCGACCACGTCGTACAAAAAAAAAAAAAAAAAAAAAAACTTTCTGCGCGTGTGTACCTGTTGCATGGCTGACTTTTAAGCAGCAGTAGAAAGTGACGCGTGCTCACCCACAAAGTATTGTGAAGATATATGTATAAGTATGTGAAGATATAGAGTGATATACTTTTTTTTTTTAAAAAAAATATTAAATAATATCAATTTGGTTTATTTTAACAGGACTCACACAATAAGAAATCGTCATTCATACGTAAAAGTGTCCAGTAGTAAATAGTCGAAAGTAAATATTATTTTTTTCTTTGCAGTACCTCTCTCACTCCCCCTCTACGAAGATGAATACTAGAGGAATTATTACGATCACATCCCTGTTTCTCATGGTGATGTTGTTATGGTTGGGTTCTGGTACGCAAAATCCAAAATGCGCTGCGAAATCAGAGTGTCCTGTGTGCCCAGCAACCCCAGCTGTTTCAGCAGCTGTTGTATCGCAACCGCAGCCGGTTGCGGCATCAACAACTCGTGAAGTTTATTCTCCTCAAGAGACATTTTATACTCCCTATGAGCTATACGTACTTCCAGAGGATAGAGCAAGTGCCATGGTCGCTGAATCTGACATATCAGGTCGTACTCTGTGGTGGTCTCTTGACGCTATTCATTCAATGAGACCACTCGTTTTCAATGCAGACAAAACTGTTCATGACCAAACAGGATGGTATCAAGGAGATAATGCCTTAAAGACTTGGTCAGTTGAGAATAATAAAATCATGATTGCAAAGCAGAATGGTAAATTCCTTACCTTAAAAAAGGTCAATCCCGTAGCACCAGATCAGTCAGACCTTATTCTTGTTCAGGATGTCAATCCTAACTTTGAGATTGGAACAGGAAAGTATGCTCCAGAAGTTGGAAGATCTCCACATCCTCTTTGTAAGTCGGGATGGGTTCATGGATCTGGTAACAGTTGTTATAGACTTGTTAAACGTGGTCCAGATTTTTGTAAAAAACTAGACCAGTCATCAACATCTACCGTTGAGTTAAAAACTGACATCACAATAATCCAAAACATCCTTCGCAGACAACGTCGAATGTTCGCCGTAGCAGCTGACACAAACCAAAAAATATCCGTTGATAAATCTGACTTTGAGACGTACTCACCTTCAGATGAAATCCCTACTTATGTCTGCAGTATAAAGAAACATACCGACCGTAGTCTACCCAGTGATATTGACAGTAAGAGGCAAGCATACTCACAGGCTCTACCTGTCGGTGCCCATGAAATCTTCCCACATGCGCTGCTCAATACAAGAGAAGGCCTCGGTGATCTTTTGGAAATTGAGGATTTCAAAACAGCGATTGAGATTGGAGTTCAAAGCGGTGCATTTTCTGACAAAATATTAAGATCTTGGAAATCAGTTGAGAAGTACCATTTAGTTGACCCTTGGGAGACACAACGCAATTACGAAGACGTCGCTAACGTTGGTCAGTCAGAACAGGATAAGTTGATGAACTATGTTAGAGATCGATTCTCTATTTATGAGGGAAGAGTTATTCAAATTAGAAAGTATTCTCAAGATGCTGTTTCTATGTTTGAAAATGGATCGATTGATTTTATTTTCGTTGATGCTCGACACGACTACAGCGCTGTCTTAGAAGACATCACTCTGTACTGGCCAAAGTGTCGTAAGGGAGGTATTATGGCGGGTCATGATTATTTATATGCTGCTGAAGCAGCTAAAACAAACCAGAAATGGCAAATTCAAGGAGACGGTTCGTCACACATTGGAGGTCCTCGTATGGCTGCTGAACACTTTGCGTCATCAGTTGGAAGAGAGCTGACGATTACTAGAGAGATGCCGACGTGGAATGGTGTAGCCTTTAGATCGTGGTTAATAAGATGTTAAGAAATTATTTTGAATGGGTGAAAGCATTAGGTGCAGACACGGAACATTGGTGAATCTCGGTTTCCCTTTTTTTTTTATCCCCCCTCCCATGAATTTTTTTACCTATGAAAAACAACTTTAAGTGGTTGGTGGAATATTGAAGGCACACCTGATCCTCTCGGTCGCACCAAATTACTCAGAGTGTTCTCACAGTATTTAGCCGTCTAGGTTAGTTGACTCCTTTATTGGTGTCTAAGGCCATTCCTTGACGACCCAGTGAGACTATCATGTTATTTTTTTTTTCACGATTTGTGTTGGTATATATTTTTTTTTTTTTTTTTTTTTTTTTTTGGGGAAGGTTTTCATTTCTTTTTATTAAAAAAAAAAAAAAGGCAAAACCCTAATCCGAACACGAAAGTTTCCGAAACCGCCAACTCTATACAAAATATTTTTTTGTCACGGGAGAAACAATCCCTCAATGAAAGAATTATAAAATGTATTTCTTGTTGCTATAAATAAATAAATAAATAAAAATAAATAAATGAGTGACTAACTGTACTTAATAACTTGAAGAACTTGTTGATAACTTGAATACGAGGTTTTGTGCCGTCAGGTACGTACTGTTGCTGTGGCTAAGGTTATCATCACAAAGGCGGTGGAGTTACAATCCTGCGCCCCGATGGATGGCTCTTTGGCACACGAAGATTGATTTTCCGATCATAAACAACAAGCCCTCCTTTGAATCACACCACTTTGGGCCAATTAAGCGTCTGACCAACGTTCCAGAGTGCTGCCCCATATATCCCCTCTATCTCTTCCGTCCGGCTTCATCCCTGGAAGTCATTTTTGCATACAACGATTGATGCATCTTCGTTTGGGCCACCACATTGTCAACGAGGTGCTTCAGTGGGTGCTTGTACAGCTGTTGCCAATGTAAGGGCAGTTGGTGCCACTGTAACACCCACTTCCATAGAGACCACCTTAACGACGTGCGGGTGGTTTGAGGCGATGATGTTGATAGTACTAAACATTGGTAGGCGGTCAAGAGACACGTGGTTCAAGAACGTCCAAAATAATGTGAGAAAAACTCTTTGTGAACTTGTTACGCGTCCCAAAGGTGTCCCCATCAGAAGCAGGCATGTTTGTTTAGAAAAAAATTGTGAGGAGATTTAAAATTACTCAACGCATTTTTCAGGGGAAAAAAAAAGTCTGCCTTAAATTCGGCAAGTTCGATTCCGGGTGGCGGATTTTTTAACCACAGGCCACAAGGCACTTTTTTTGTATAGAGTTGACGGTTTCGGAAACTTTTGTGTCTGGATTAGAGGTTTTCCCAAAAAAAAAAGAAAAAGAAAAAGAAAAAAATTCCAAAAAAAAAAAAAAAACGAAATTTTGTTTTCTTACCTTTCCTTTTCGTTTTCACCTTCTTTTTGTACCAATTCCACCCTAGGCTTGGATTACAGAAAGCAAGGGGGAAAAAAGAATCGGCACCTCACTAAATAACTCTCACACTTTGCTTTGTTTGTGCGAAACCGGAAACAAGCCTATAAAGTAAGGGTGTTAACATTACGCTGCCACAATTCTCTTTCGCTCGTAAAACATGTCTTCGAGATGAAAAAAAAAAAAAAAAAAAAAAAAAGTTGCAACACATTGCTTTTTGCTTATCAGTTCTAACTATTTAAAATAAAAAAAACCGGCTTACACTTTGCAAGATTTCTTTGCAACATTTGACCAGTTTGAAAAAAAATTAAAAAAAAAAAGGAATGGGAAGTTATTAGAATAAATATAAAAACAATAGCCACAATCTTGTCGGATGCTCCCTACGACTTTATTTTTCGTTTTATTGTCACGACTGGAGCTTGTATGCAGATTGAAAAGCCGATATTTCCTTTTTTTGGGAATGCTTATCTCCCTTGTGCGACAGGATTCTGTCTGCGCCTTAGCGAAATGAAAGGCTAATCTGAATGATTTATTGTGTTGCGCGAAACCCACCCAACACGCTGGGCTGTTTTGAAAATTTGCTCCTTGTCTTCTCGTGTAATTGGATGATGTATTGGAACAAATGCTTTGATGAAAAAAGTCTGGTGATTGTTTTTTTTTCTTTGGTTTTTTCACAAAAACATCTGAAGCAGCAATAATAATAACATGGATTGTAGGTTGGGTGTGCTTCCTTTATCAAAGGCGTCGGCTCCATTTTTTTTTTTTTTTTTTCTCTCTTTTTTTTTAAATCGTCTTTCAGCCTAAGGTTCAACAACAATGTATTTACCCTCTATTCTAAGAACCTTTATGCTGACAGTAATTACCCTTGCGATTGTGAGCGCGGGTAAAGAACTTGACAAACAATCGATTATCGCGGAGGCAAACTCCCTTATGAAAGAAGCGAGTACGGTAACTGGGAGAGAGAGGCTTGAACTTCTTAAAAAAGCAGCTAGAATGGTCCCTGATAAGCTAGAACCATTGTACAATTTGGGAATCGCTGCGAAGGAGGTGGGGGATGTTGATATTGCTTTGGGTGCTTTCGGTGAAATTGGAAGAAAAATAAACCGAAAAACAAACAAGGGAGCGAAGATATACCAAGAAGTCACAATGCAGTACGCATCTCTAATCCTACAACACCCTACTTATTCAGGAGATAGTAATCATTTAAATAGTATTATATCAACTCTTTCACCCTTTGAGAATGACGACGACGTTCAACTCTTATTAATCAAATCATATTTCAAACTGGGTAACTATGCTTCAACTAGTGTACTGATAAGTAAATTGATCGAAATCAAAGACCCAGAAATTAATTTTATAAAATCCTATTTGTCGTCGGACGTCACACAGTTATCGTCACTCGTTGAAACAGCGAATTTCTCTCCAAGTCAGCTGACAGATTTTGGTTTTTCTTTACTGGCTATTGATGAAGATCTTGCAATCAAATATTTCTCTTCCGCGATATTAATCTCTTCTGAAGCAGGATCCTTTTCTGGAGCTGCGGGATACCAGGTAGTTCAAGGTAGCAATAATAACACTCTAGTAGACTTAGTGGTAACAAAGTTGATGAAGCAGAGCGTTTGGAATCATCACCAACAGCGGGTGTCTTATTTAGTTGACGTCGATTCACAGCCATTTCCTGATTCAGAAACAGAGAGCTTAATTAGTATAATTCCGATTTTGTTATCCAGTGCGGAGGTCATTATTGAGGAGTGGGATGCTGCAGTCGCAAGTCAAAGGCTAAAATTGAAATCAGAAGCTGAACATCAAAGGCTTAGTACTGGTTGGGGTGAGTTCTCTTATGTTGTTGGAGGAGTTAAGTCTGACAGTAGTGGAGAGTTTGAGTTGTTGTTTCCAAAGACCGCAAATATTTTATCAAATGTTGAGTTACTACCAAAAGGTTTCATTGGATTCAGTTCTCTCCAACCTCAAACATCTATCGCCTCTCACTGCGGAGCAACAAACCACAAGTTGAGATTACATTTGGGTGTTACAGTTCCTTCTGTTTGCCAACCTCAGTCTGTAGAACCTCTTTGTGCTATTAAAGTAGGAAATGAAACACGTGGATGGTTACCCGGTGGTGTTCTAACTTTGGATGATAGTTTCCTTCACTCTGTTTGGAATAACGGAACTGAAACTCGAGTCGTTCTGATTATTGACGTCTGGCACCCGAACTTAAGTAAACAACAGAGGAAACAGATTACCGCTGATTTTGGATACTCTTCGTGAGAGTTATGGTAATGAGGAACACCTGACATTCTGAGTGGATTCCATTCCTGTAAGTCACCTACAGCGCTGGCTTCCTTTAGGAAATATAACGATGCGAAAACTCTTCAGGTGATTATCTAATCTAGTTGTGACGACTTCGCGGCGTTGTAATCTTAAAGACTTTCTTACTAAGCATTTTTACATTTATTCAAATCCGTTCGTATTGTAACTGTTATTATTATTATTCCCACTTTAGTCTACCTGCTATGGTTACTTACCATGTGGGGATAAACATCGGTAACTATTTGTAATTACCAACCTATTTGCCAGTCCGATAAGAAAAAAAAATAAACAATGTTGGTCGGGGTAGCTGTAGTTGCAGCATTGATGAGTGGGGTGACTCAGATTGATCCTGTGTCGGTATTTAGAACATGTTTTACTCCTGGGGATTGCGAGATCTTTCAAGCAGAGCAATCATCATGTAGTGATAAGCAGTTGTGCACATGCGCAACGCAAACCTTTGATTTGAAGCAGTGTTTCGCAAGGAATCAAGCTGGAGTCACAGAGCCTTCAGTGCATGACAGGCTTAATATTGTGTGGGCAATGTCCCACGGGACTTTCATTCCACCAGCGACGTCATCTTTTACAACTAAAAGAATTGTCAACTGTGGTTCGTTAGCTGCATTCGAAAGAGCGTATCTACCACAAGTCCAGTCACTACTCCCTAGAGAAATAACTAACTTAGAAATTAAAATCATCTGCTACACTTCAGGCAGCGATTCTTTTATGAAATCAATGGTCAAGTTCGATGCCCCAGCGAGTCTACTATTCACCTCTGGTAGCAGTGATAGTAATATGATAAGAAGATTAGCAACAAACTTAAACAGCATCGTTCTTAAGGAATCACAAACTAATACAGACCTGTACGCTGGAGGTCATATAACTCATGCACATGCTGCGACTGTTCAGGCGTTAGCGAAGTGCGCTCCGGATGATTCTACGATCCTGTCTGTGTCGTTTTCAACAGATGCTTCATTAACGAACTACTTAGAAGGAACTCTAAGCTGCAATCCAATGATTTGTAAAAGTACCTACAGATGGGAACAGACTGCTGATGGTGGAAGTCGATGCATTGCAGTTCCAACAGCTGTTCCTACGACTGTCCCAACTACTAATGCGCCATCACCAGATGATGTTACTCGTTCTGTTACTGTTGAAGTAACAGTCACTGGTGAACTTACTGAACTTCAAGCTGGTCTTTCAGTTATAAAACAGACAATTGGAACAGGACTTGGTAACTCAGAACCTGCTGAATGTGTTAGTGTATGTCGTAGGTCACTAAGAATCAGTGCGTTCTATGACTCTGAATGCTTTACGAACTGTGCGACTGCTTCGATTACAACCAACCGAGGAATTCAGCAACTTGCTGCCAGGAGATGGAGGTTTAGATTTACAGGTTCTACATCATACACTCACGAACTTGTACTTAAAAGAATTAATAATGGTTTAGGTGGTGTTCTCGGATCATCAACACTTAACCTCTTGGAAGTCGTTGAGCCAAAGGGATACAGAGACTTCAGTGACGATGAGCTGTCAGGTGGTGCCATTGCTGGAATCGTCATAGGAGGAACCTTATTTTTATGCTTTGTTACTTTTATAGTTTACAAGATCGCAACTGCACCGCCAAGAGAAGAATTAAATCCAACTGCACCGCCAAGCGAAGAAACCAAACCACTTGACGAATCAGTGGAGAAACCGTAGGATATTCTCTTTCTTCACGGTTAATTTTTAGTTTTTTTCATTTTGGCCTTTCAACAGTTGTACGCGTGGTTGCCGCGCTGGTCTTTCGTTTTTTTTCCTTTATTCGTCTGCAAATACCCGTTGATCGCAAGTTGTCACTAAAGTTCCGCTGAAGTCAATTTTTTCCTTTCTTTTATTCGGTTCCTTTTTTTCTTTTTTTTGTTTGTTTGTTATTATTTTAGTCCTTCATAAGTCTTAGGGAAAAAAAAGGTTGGGCAACATACCTATAGTCTTGCATCTTCTCTCCCTGCCCATTGTATTTTTTTCAGCGGACGAAGACTTGGGGGTGTGTGGCTTCTGGGGTTCGGTACTATTTCTGTTTAATACTAGATACTAAGTTGTGGTAATTGTGAAATGAGAGAAAGGAAAAAATAAAGTTGCGTACTTTGCAGGCGGTAAAAAAAGCAAAGGGCGAAAACTGAAAAAAAAAAAAAAAAAAAAAAAAAACTAAATTTAGCTAAACTGGTTTTATGTCTGAATGTAGGTATTGCTCAGCAACTGTAACTCTCCATCAACGAGCAGTTCTGTGAGTAGGGGACAAATGAAAAAGAGGAAAATTTTGCATCCCCAGGCCCGCTCCCCATTTTACCGTTGTATACGCGTACGGTCGCTGACTGAATATCTTCAGCTGTGTTGACCGTAAAAAACAACAATATCAACATCGTCGCCTTTTTTTTTTTTTTTAAAAAAAAAAAAGGGGGAATGAAGAAAACAAAACACCGTTATCGGAAATAAGAAACAATTATTGCTTTATTATAACCCCCGAGCTTGATAATAAGGTATCTATTTACCCCCTTGGTGGTCGCTGATTATTCAAATATAATTAAAAGCCTCTCCTCCTTTTTATTATAAATTATGTACCAGCCAACTAATTATTTTTTAAGGAGGTTGAAACATCACGGAGTCACTGTTATCTGCTAACTGATTTTTCAAGGTTTTATGTTTATTATGATGCAGCACAGCTGTTTGTATATCAAAAATGAACATAAAAAAACACTTGTCGATACTGTCCTTACTTTCGTGTATTTCGAGGTTTATCAAAACCCTGAAAGACACGAAGGAGATTGACTGCTGTTTTTCACAGTCAGCAAGTCTTTGTAACCCCACAGCCGTCTTTTATTAAAATACGGATATAAATATTTGTATATTTAAGTAATTAGATGCTCCACTACTGTGTGGTACTTCGACACCTGTGAGGAAGACATAAAAGACGGTTGAAACTCGTCTGTTACACAGCTGTTTTTCCCCTCTTTTTTTTTCTTTTTCCTCTAGTGTCTTCCTCTGTTGTTTAGTCACAGCCCCGTCTTTTCGGTTATTCTGTTTTTCATGAAGTATTTCTTCTTTTTCCTGTTTTTTTTTAATAAAATTATATTTTATTTTTATTTTTGGTATTCTTAACAGCAACTCAAGCGATGTTCACGAGTACCTTAACGAAGAGATGGTGGAGCAAATTTAAAAGCATTTTGGGTCGTTGCACGCTTCGAATAATATTATGTTTTGTGATTCATAAGTTAATTTCTTCATCAGTATTACAATGAGTGTGTTGTGGGGAACGGTAGTCTCCCTGCGAAACTTAAGAAATGAGGATTTGAACGGTAAGTTTGGTAGGATTGTTGGAGTGCAACAAGAACGTGTCGTAGTCGAAATTGAAGGAGTTGGAAGGAAAGCATTCCGACGAGAGAATTTAAGAATACCATCAGCTGTGAGGGCTTTGTGTTATAGATGTGAAAGGGAAAGTATGAGCACGACGAATGAAGAAGGTCAATTGGAATGCAGGTGGTGTCGGGGAACTTTTGTCGAACGAGTAGATGATGTGGAGACACACAATACAATATTATCTTTAACAGCTGCAAGAAGACAACCGCCGATATTACGGCATACTTACCAACCGTACGGCGCTAGGACGCAACGCAGTCAACGAACGCTTATTGAACGAGTCTTTAGAACTTCAACAAGCTTACCAGCAACTGCATCAAGACAAACAATATCACCAACTACTACAAGACAAACGGCAACAACAACAGCAACAACAACTGCACCAACTCCTTCAACAGCTACTAATAATAACGGACCTGCTATTTCTTTACTCTCTCAACTTGCAGGAATCCGACCGCAAGCGGGATCTGTTTCACCCGCCCAGTTGTCGGGAATTGAAATTCGAGCGATTCCAACTTCGACATCTTCAAACCGAAGTAATGCGAACAGGTCATCAGGTAGTGAGAATCGTCCTTCTGTATCGGTAGTAGTGTCTGGGGAAGGTGAGGCTGGGGGATCTGGAGCACCGCCACAAGCAGCTGTTGACATCGTTGAAAATATTATGTCAGAAATCCTATCGGGTATTAATAGGAATCTACCACCTCCAACATTTCTTGAAGTTTGGGTTGATGCTCTAGGTACTTATGAGCAGGACTTAGAAGCTTTGCTACATCACCTCCATCAAACTCAAGAACCACGAGGACCACCTCCGGCGTCTGAAGAAGCTATTGCCAGACTGGCAGTCGACGACGTTACTTCTCAGACATCAGAAATCTGTTCTATTTGTCAGGATCCTTTCAAACCAGGTGATCGTTCATGTGAAATGCCCTGCAAACACAAATACCATTGTGACTGTTTAATGCCTTGGCTGAAAGAAAGAAATTCCTGTCCAACATGTCGATACGAACTGCCAACCGACGACGAGGAATATGAGCGGAACAAGAGAGAACGACAGCAACAATCCCAAGCAAATAATTAAACTAAAGAAACTAGATAATATTTATAACACATTGTGGTTGTTTCTCCTGTCTCTTTGAATGCATTCAACTGTCAACGGTATTCATATAAACAGGGTCTCCTTTTCAGATATTTATTTGTTATTATTATTTTCTTTTTTTTTTTTTTTTTTTTTAATTGTTTCATAAATTACGTAACGAGGCGAAATAACCTGAAATGGAAAAAAAAAAAAAAACTTTTTTTTGACACACTTAAGGGAAAAAAAAAAATTAATTAAAAAAAAAAATAACACCTGATTGGTTGTAGCTTCCATAACAATGGTGGGCTCTTTTTTTTTCTTTTAAAAATGCCTTAAAAAGGGCTACAAAAAAACATGCACCTTCTTAAATTTATGAGGAAAAAAAAATTGAGATTAATATCTTTTTACTATTAGCAGCAAATCTTCTCTTTCTGAGCAAAACTATCTCTTGCGAATAGTTTTGTTCGGGGAAGGGAGGGGGGAAAAAAAAAGAGGGAAAAAAAAAAAAAAAAGGTTTCCTACTCGACTACTGGTGTTATTTATCATAACCAGATTACTCTGCGTTGCTATATTGATTGATACGGGAAACCGTTTTATTATTAGTAGCACGATCTGCTTATTTTAGATCCAAAAAAAAAAAAAAAAAAAAAAGGGGTCTGCTGACCTTCTCCATGCCACATTTCTTTACGCCTTTGTGGCATAATAGATTTAGTATGCAGTGTCAGGGTTTACCCTGATTTTAAGCTTTTATGTGTTAGAAGATTTTTAATTTTTTTTTTTTTTTATTTCAAAAAAAAAAAAAAAAAGTATGTCTCTGCTCTGCTACAGGTGACAAAATTGGGGATGGTGGTGCACAAACAAATTTAAGTACGAGGCGCCTCTTGATCCCTTACAGTGATCAATAGAATGAAAAATTCTACTCCTCCGTGAGGGATTCTTTATTTATTTTCGAAGTCTGGTTGTGTCGCAAAACAAAAGCAAGATTGAAAAGTCAGCTGATACCGTTATTTTCGAGTACTACTTTACCCCCTCAGATCAAAACATGGGGCAAAAAGCATCCTCCCAAACGGACAGCAAGTGGTTGTACGATAGTGGAGAGGATGAAGGAGATAATCACCCAGAGTTGACTAAAACTTTTAAGCAATACTTAAAAAATAACAGTTGTACATTCCTAGATTGCTTAGTGGGTGACAACCCGACAGACTCTCGATACAGAATAACATACAAGCAGTGGACCATAGCGTTTGCGAAATTGTTAGAAAAAAACAAAGACATCGACGAAACATATAGAAAAGAACAACAAAAACTACGAGACAAAGAATACGCTTGGTGGTTTGGTGATAAACGCTGTCTCTTCCTACTTAATGAAACAGATCACAAGGAAACTTTTATGAATATCCGGGAAGCAGTTGTAAGACAACTCTGGGTTAATATGTTAAACCTCGAACCTGTAGTCATAGGCCCAGTTGATGGCCAACAGCCAGATGATCGGATTATCGTATTCCCTACCGAATCTGATGAACCCTGTGTTTACAGAGAGGCCATCATCAGCTATGCAAAACTAAAAGACTACGTCTCCGTAACAGAGGGAGGCACGAAAGTTGCTGAGCGACTAGCTGTCGGACTTCCACACAACCAATCAGTTGAAATTATGAGAAAGCTTTTGACCAAGCACATAAAGAGAGGTGGTAACCGTGAATTGATAGACGAATATAGTAATGTCCTCAAAAACAAAGGGTTTCTATCCCCAAAACAGTTGATAGAAGTTATTCCTGGATCCAAAGGCAGCATTTACGATAATGAAATCCAAAGTAAATTGAAGATCGTCCCCGGTAATACGGAACTCCCTGAAAAAGATGTATTCTACATCACTGAGTATGACTTTAAAGATGCCTATTCTCAAGTAGTCGGTATTAACGTTTTCAAAGATAGTAAAGTAGGTATCTGTGCCAATAGTAACGCTTACAGTGGGTTCAACGACTCAATAGCAGGTGTTAGTGTATCTGATTTATTTAAAACTATGATACGCGATCCTCAAATCGCCCAAAGCAGACAATATGACTACCAGTTGGAGTTTGCGCGTAACCAAAATTTAATTTCCGGAAAATCGTGGAACATGGTTACTTTTGTTTTCTTCTTAGTGGCGGTTATGTATACTTTTCAAGCAGACCGTGACATCGGTCGTTCATTCTATGCTAACTTGTCAATATTCGAAGGAATAGCTAATGACGAAGTTCAAAATGACGCAGAGCCTCGTTGGTTTCCTCAAACATACTTTGACACGGCCAACACGGAAGACTACTGGGTCTGGTTTGATAGTAAAATTGTAAATACATTTTGGGGTGAAGAAAATGAAACAACAGGCATTGATGTAACATACAGTACATCACAACAACTACTTGGTAGTGTAAAAGTTAGACAAGTTCGTCAGGCTTCTGAAAAGTGTAAAGGTCTTGGAGAAATGATGTTAAATTCAAGAGACTCTTGTAACAATCCTGGAGACACCAGAGCGTCTACTAACTTCCTTCCTTGGCAAGGTGTTAGAAATCCACCGACATCAGCAGAAGTTGACCTCCAACAAAGCGTCGACGGAAGTATCGCTGCCAGACGTTGCGGTGCCCTGGGTAAGTTCCGCGCTCAGAGTCCTGGATTAGACAAAGCTCGTACGATAACTATTGGATACTACTCAGATGATGGCCAGACAGGAAGAATCTTATCTCTGATTTTTAGAATTCTTGCAGAAGAACGAATGTACTCCAGCCCAGTGGAAGATCGCATTTTTGCGAAATGGGAAAGAGTTGATCCCAACAACATCAGAGCCTACGATGTGATAATTAACTTGAAGGATGATGATCTTAAGGAACTCAAAAGACAACAACCAGATATCGATTATGAATCAAGAGAGCTTTACAGCGGTACTCGTTCATCGTGGTACATAACTGATAATACTTGTTCTGATTGTGATAGTCTAAGGGATCTCGATATTAAAGAGAATTGGGATTCTGTTGTTGCTGAGTACCCTTTCAACATTAGAAGTGAATACGGAAGACATTACATGTTCATGACAAGTAATCCTCCTCCTGATGAGGATGTCTACAGGAGGACTTTTATGAACCATCCAAAGGATATGTCGTCAGAAGAATCTATGTTTAGCACTCTAGACTCCTTTAGAATTAATAAATGGGGTGCTGTCTATTACGCATCGTTCCCTTCGCGTATTGTGGCTGCTACAAGAGGTCGTGAACTGGTTGGATCTGGAAGTAGCGTCACGAGTAAGAGATACATCGCAACTAAGTTAACTAAAGACAGTAAATTACTTGCTGACGTTTACCAACTTTACAAGTCAATCTACTTCAGAGACTCTGCTATCAATGAAATTACCAAGTTTCACGCTGATAATGATTTTTATTTCGGTATGTTGTCGTTCCAAAACCTTTTTTCATCTGTTTCCATTTTTCTAAAATAAATATAAACAGCTGCCTGTAACTGGGTGAAGGAAAACGAGTACAAAGGTCACATCTGGCAATCTTGGATGAGAAGATCTGTTGAGTTCGACATGACCAGAAAAGAAGGAACCTACACTCGTAATTGTTACGATTCATGGGACGGTGGATTTAATTTTGAAGAGAAGATTTTCAATGATCCAAAAACTGACACCCTCAAGGTTATTAAGTTTGGTAATCAAGATGCTGAATTAGTATTTGACAGACCTAGGTACCTGTTATCACTAGAGGCCGCTAGTCTTGGATCGCTCCCAGCAGCTGAACTCACCCGATACATGGAGCCTTGGGTATATCGTACTTGTGATGAGCTTGATGGAAGAGGATATGAGCTTATGGGAAAAGTTATTGACAACAGTCAACAGACAAGAACGCTTTATGGATGTAGTGGTTTTGGTACTCTTCTAAAGGTCGACGAAACTAAATTACAGGTCCTCGAAATTACTAAAATGTTGAGAACCAATAATTGGATAGACGCAGCCACTAGAGCTGTCATCGTTGAATTCTTTATGTTTGAACAGAATTCAGGTATCGTTACTCACGTCAAGTACCTCGTTGAAACAGCGTCGACCGGTGGTCTCGACGTTACTCAAACTGTCAACAGTTTTAAACAGTTCAAATTTAAGAATTTAGAAAGCCCTGTCGCATTCATCTTTTCAATTTGTATCATGTTGTTCTGTGCTGCAATTCTTTTAATGGAGTTCTGGACTGATTTTTATGGTCACGTTGTCGCAGAGAGTAGTACTTGGTATATGGAAGCATCAGCTTACCATGGAAACTTCTGTCCTCTTGTATCATGCTGTGGTTGTTGTCATAAAGAAGAACAAGCACCATGGGTTAGAGTAATGGGATGTAGAAAGGTTGCTAGATTCGTAGATATCCTTCTCAATCCAATTTTTATTTTCCGACTGTTGAAGTGGCTAATGTTCATCGCATGTCTACTATTCCGTAGTTACAATATGATCCTCGGTCGTTCTGCCACTACATGTACTGGAGCATGGCCGGAAGAGTTGGAATTAATATCGCATCTCACTCAAATCGGTGACATAATTGAAGGATTCTTCGTTCTGATGCTATTCTGTTACCTCCTCGTTTACATGCAATTCTTCTCTGAGTCCTTTAAGCGTTTGGGTGACACCCTCGCACACGCCGTGTCGAACATCTTCGCGACTCTTGTCATTGTTCTTGTTTGCATCTTTGGATTTGCCTTATCGGCTTGGGTTGTTTACGGATCGCTAGTTGAAGAACATAAGGTGTGTAATAGAATGGTTATTATTGATAACGTTGTGAGTGAGTAAAAAAACAAATAAAACAAAACAAAACAAAACAGGGTCTTGTAAAGAGTGTTGGAACAACCATTCTTATGATGCTTGGCGATTTCGGAACTTACGAACAGATGGAAGAGGTTTGTAACAAATTTGGGGTTTTCATGATCAAGGGCGATTTTCTTTTTCTTCTAGCAGAGGTTTCCTTTGCGAAGAAGTACGAATATTTCTTTTCAGTCCAAGTTCAGGATGATAAATCCTTTACCGTAGTGTGAGCAAGTCATCCGACTACAACCGAAATTTTGTGTAAATTATATAAGCATTATAAATGGGGAAAAAAAATAAAAAAATAAATAACAGGTTCGACCTGAGTTCACGATGCCTTTCTTCTTGTTATTCTTCGTCGTAGCTACTTTGATCCTTTTCAACTTATTGATTGGTATCTTAACCACTGCGTATGGAATAGTAACAAGTGAGCAGTTCCGAACAGTGAAATACATCGATATCCTCAACCACGATTCTTCAGTTACTTCTTGGGGGGGATTCGAAGCGTTTACTTTAAAAACAAAAATAATAAGGAAATTGTTAGTGATGGGTACAAGATTCTTAGACTTGGTTTGCTGTTGCAAAGAGAGAGAAGGTTTGGAGAACAATTATGCGAAATTCTGGAGACAGTACATTAAGCTACTGAACTACATGAACAGCGATGACTTAGCTACTGCGATTATTGGATTGGCTTCTTTCATTAATGAGTTTGAAAAAACTGGAAAGAACTACTACGACGATGAGGATTCACCAAACCCGTCGATTATCGATTCTCATGACACTGTCAGAATCAGTACGATGGCCTTTCTCGATGAAGAACTTGGTTGCGCAGAACGTAGACGTCATTTTGAAAAGACTCTAGTTGAGCTGCCAGTTCATCATATTAACAGCTACAGAGCGAGTGCCTGGTATGATGTTCTCGTCCACCACAATGAGTATAAACACAAGGTAAGCCTTTGGGCACAAATTGAGGAAGAACCAGTAGGTGGATTCGCGCGGATTAAACAAGCTCTCAAACAAAGGGAAGCATCGATTGCGGCTGCTGCGGCGGCATCGTCAGGAACACTAAAAGAAAATGCGTAAAAAGAGAATCTCAGTGTCGATACCGTATATAATTTTTTCAGTTAGTTTTTTTTTTTTTAAACACCAACATTATGTCGATAAA
Organism: Flectonema sp. DT1601; assembly: GCA_964019425.1. NCBI lineage: Eukaryota > Euglenozoa > Diplonemea > Diplonemida > Diplonemidae > Flectonema > Flectonema sp. DT1601. The sequence goes on from OZ025790.1 coordinate 1,251,137, forward strand.
GCAAAAAAAATAAAAAAGCGACATCTCTTCCCCTTATTTATTTATTATTATTATTTATTCCACCCCTTTTTTTTTTTTTTTCCCAGTGACAAATTGCTGTTATATTATACCAGTTGGTTACTTTTAGAGGGCAAAACCGATTTTTTTACGTTGACATATTTATCCCGTCCCCGGACTTCACTTTTTTATTTTTTTCCCCCTCTTTTACTAATGTTAAATTATCGTTATGTTGTTTATGATACAATACATTTGTATTTTACGTACAAACTCGAACAGTTAACCCCCCCTTTTTTTTTAAAAATTAAAAAAAAAAAAATTTATATTCACGACATAAATGATAACTTATCGCATTCTACGACCAGATTATTGGACCCGTCGTAGTCGTCGTCGCAACACACTTAAAAAAAAAATTGTGGAAAAAAAAATAATAATAATAAAAATTCACTTTACCATTCTCCTTACTACTAACTGATACTTGTATATATTCTTTTTATTACATTTTTGTAAATGGAGAATGTGGCAGAAAAAGAGTAACCTTGTTAGCCTGCCTACTGTTACCAGAGAGATTAAAGCATTTTTGCCAACGTTGTCACGTTGATCAAAAAAATGTTGTCTCTCTCTCTCGTCTTGCTGTTAATGCAAGGAAAAATAGTAAAGGGGGGGGAAAAAAAAAAAAAAAAACACATTTCTTATGATGAATAAGAAGTGTTTAGCACGATCTTAAGAAAGATGTAAAAAAAACCCCGATAACGTTTTTTTAATGTTGTACTGCACTACTGCACTGAACAAAAAAAAAATAAAATAAAAAATAAGTGAACCTGATTTGATAGCGAGGTTCCTGACTGCTTGTGAATAATTCAATGTCTGTTTTTTTTTTTTTTTTTTTTTTTTTTTTTGTTTGTCTTTTTGAAAGTTTAATAATGATGCGCAAACATTGCGGGTTTATTAGTTTCGTTCGTAACTGTAGTTCCCTTTTTTTTCTTTTCTTCATGTATGAGATTTATCGATGCCAACTGTCAGTCTTTTCAAATAGTAGGTTTGGCCGAACTCCATTTTATTTTCTTAACCAATTGGTTCAAAGTTTTGCTTTATATTTAATTACAGTATCGAGTTACCCCTGTTTTGCCTGGTTTTATCTCTTTCGTGATTTCTAGATTGGTATGTATGTAGGTCTTTCTTACTCGCAGCTTATAGCTGTATTCTATTCATGATTTTCTGTTCCACATGTTTTTTTTTTTTCAAATAGCTGAAGCTCCGATGTTGTCTTGTCGATCTTTGTCTTCTCCCCCCCATTTTTTTTATTTTCCCCTCTTCCTTTTTTTTTATTTAGTTTTGTTCATTCCCCTACACTCGCTTGAAAAGAATATTTTCTTACAAGAGGAGAGAAAAAAAAAAAAAAAAAAAAAAAAAAAAGGGGTGAGAAGCACACCGCGGCTGGAGAGGGTGAGGGGGAAAGTGTGATTTTATTGTTGTCTTCGTTTTTATGCAACAGGTAAATTCTTTTGAACACTAACTAGCTTGGGGGTAAGTGGTTCAGCCGCTTAGTCCTTTCGGTCTTGTTAGTTGAGGGAAAAATAAAAAAGAAGGGAAAAAAAAATAATTGTCGCTGTAACTCAACGACTTTGCATTAACCAGCATAATCCACTGTTTTTACAATGTCAACCTATCACCTTCCTATTCTTAATGATGTTGTCGAAAGTAAAAAAAAATTAAAAAATTAAAAAAAAAACACTAAGCAGAATATAAGATACTTATTTCCGTTCTTGGCTCATTACGATTTGTTTGGTTTTCTATTTTCTTCTTATTCTTCTTTTTTTTCCCCCATTTTTTTTCTTTCTTTTTTTTTTTCGAGCAACAAAATGAGCATAACTTCTTCTTTTCTGTCTTAGCTGCTTTTTTAAATGTGGTTTTGGTATCTCTCATAGTCGAGAGTGCCCAGGTAAAATGCTTTTTTTATGAGCTCCTCAGGTGTTGAACATCTTCAGTTATACTGAGCGCTGTTTACCAGCTTTACCCTTACAACGATTTTGCATCCCTTCTTTTATGTTTTTTTGTTTCTTTGTTTGTTCTTTTCCCAGGTCTTCCTCACCCCTCTCTCTGGCAGTTGTTCTTTTTTCCTTGCAATTCAAAATAATGGAAATGGGGAAGAACAAAAAAAAAAAAAAAAAAAAAAAAAACGCAAGTGCCTGTAAAAAAATAGCATCACCCCCGCCCGATTCCCGCTAGTTTTTTCGAAGATGTGAGAGGAAACGTACGCACGAAGGCAGATGCACTTCGGCCATTAGGCTCAGTGAGCAGGCAAGAAAAGAAATATGAGTGGACCACTCGCTTTCTAATTAGTTGTATATGGCTTTGTTGGTATTTCTCCCCTACGCAGGGGTTCTATTCAGGAGTAAATATTTAAACCTCTTTGTTTACACTATTCTCATCACTACAGTTGTTTACCGGATGGCTAACATGCAGCTGACTCGGATAATTGGTGCGAATTACAACACCTCTCTAAATGCTACTGAGATATGGAACTACGTAATTGACCGAAAGCCACGTTCTATTTTAATGGAGAGCTTCTGCACCCCTGAAAGTGACATACAAACAGGTGGGATCATCGACTATGAAGAAGAGTATGGAAGAGACATCATGAAGCAACTCCTCGACTTAGGTGCCGAATCGCATAGGAAATGGAGTGGTGAATTGGCAGCGGTTGTAGCCGGAGTCGGTGTCGGTGCAGAGATTCGTTTTTGTGACAGAATGCACAGCATCTCATTTAATAGATTTATTAATAAATATGATAAAGCAGAAGTAGTTCTACAGTTGTTGAATACTCTAGACAGCCTCCAAGATGCAGACGACAATGCACAGCAATTATCAAAATCCATACCTGAACTGTGGACAGAGCGACATGAAATAATGTCACACGTTGTGCTAACTCAAAAACAGCGTTTTCCAGATGAAGAAATCCTCGCAATCATTGGGTCAGCACACACAGAAGAAGTTCAGTCGCTTCTCACTTCTAATAAAACAACTTCATTAGATGACTTACTTACTGACTACCCCGCTACTTATGAAAATGATGATCTCGACAAACGCCTTGCAGTAGCTGCTTTGTTGTCAACTACTATGGCGTTTCATCCGAATACAGTCGTCAGTCCTGAAGATATACCTGAGTCGTTAAAGTCACAGGCTGATAAAGTTTATAATAATTATCGTTCCATATTTAGAAGACGTCTAGAAGATAACATCCCGGGATCACAGTCGAGAGATATTGCTCCGTCACAAGAAGAGTTGATGAAGAGAATGACTGCAAGATTCGGAGCGAGGTCAGTCGGACTACTACAGCTCCCCCGTCTGAGTAGTGAACTGAAAATGGTTAGCAATGCCAGGTCTGCGTGAATAGAGACGATTACCGTTATCTTTTAATTTTGTAAAATATTACGTGTCGTGTACATGTGCCATTTCTTTTTCACGAACGCCTTTTTTCCCCTTTCTACTTTCTTACCCACATCTACATACACGATACCGTAGTGATTAGTTTTATTTAGTGAAATAGAATGATGGACATGTATTGTCTTTTTTAGTTATTACTATCAACCAGAAACAGAAAACATGGCTGCTCAGCGCTCCGAACAGAATTGGAGGGAACAACTAGGGTGGAGCAGTGACCCAGCATCTTTGGTTCAATATGAGACTAGTCAGTTGATCAATACTCTTCTTGGTAATAAACCATTAGATACAGCAACTGTTCATCATGTTCAACTTGTTGGGGGATTGTTAGATATTGTGTTGTTGGAGAGAGATGGGTTTCATGATGCTGCAACTATTCAAGCAGCTGTAAAGACATTTGGATTCTTTATGAAGTTCCTTGTCAGATGTCACAACAGTAGACAAACACATCTCTTGAATGAAGTAGAGAGAGCAGTTGTTACAATGATGTACAACATATCATCAAATATTCAGGGGCAAGGTTCTGCCACTCATGAACAAATCGCACCGTACGCACCATTTCTTCTCCACGCGGCGTTTGTCCAGTTGAAAGCTCAGAAACACCCGAATTCTACGAAGGTATGTTCTCAAAGTATTTTCCCCATCAGGCGGAATAATTTTTTAGCAATTTTGAGATTAAGGAAGAGAGAGGTTTAAAAAAAATAAAAAACCCACAACAGGTATTTAGCGCACCTCCGAAGAGACTCGGCAATGGCTGCAGCTTGGCGATTGAGGACCAGTACATTTGGTTGTGTTCTGCAATGCTGCCGCTGGTTGCTCCGGAATACTTTGCACAGCTGCTGCGATTTAAGGAACAGGATGCTGACACGCGACTGCAGACTGCGTATGCCTACGAATTGTTGGAATATTCATTATTTTATTTGATAAGGAGTTTTGAAAAACTTTATGCGGCTCCCCTAAATTTAAAAAGCCCAGCTAAACAAGGTTGTGCAGAACCAAAAGTTTCCCCGAAAAAAGTACTTTCCTTTCTGTCCATAATGGAACAAGATCCACCACCAAGCCCATCAGACTTTGCAGGAAACGACCACTGCGGTGTTTGGAAGTTCGAGGCTGCAACAGCGGAAATGCATGCAAAGAAAATGCTTCATTCGCTACAAATATTAAATAGAACTTTTCCGAGGGTGCTTGACAGCAGTCCGGGACGTTCGATGGTGGCGTTAACAAAAGTAATGACAATTAGAGTGAAGTATATTTGTGGAGTCCTTCATTGGATTTTAACAACCTTAGTATCTTGTATTCACACTTTATCGCCATTTGACGAAGACTCTCTTGTGGTACTTGTCTGGCGCAATACAGTTGAATGTCTGACCAGCTGTATAATTGATTACGCAAAAGTCTGGAAAAACTTTTCAGCTAATTCAAATATCGATTTTATGCTTCAACTTTTAAAAGGGTGTCTCACTGCTATCGCTGTTGAGGAAGCTTTTACTTCGTATCATCCACAGGGATCTCTTCGGGTTAATCCTTTACCTAATTATTTAAGTCACGTCAGCATTCGAGATTCTGGATTCCATTTTGATGAAGTATGTCATTACATAGAACTGATAAGTTTATTTATTTTTGGAAGGATATAACAAAAAAAAAAAAAAAAAAAAACAGACCACCCAACGCGAGCTTGCCCCGTCAGCCTTTCCCATGTTAATGTTATTCACGCTAGCCCACAACGAAACACTTTACAAGGCTTTTGCTGGTTTGGGTGATGAACCAATGACTTCTGTGGCTGTGAGGCCACCATTGGAGTTGTGCTTGGCAAACTTCTTGCATGGATTATTTATGACTCATACAGATGTAGCGCATCATTTAGGAAGGGAACAGGACTTAAAAACTGCTACCGTTGTACCTATTCAGAATATCTTCAGAGGTATTCACACAGTCTTACAGCAAATCAGTACCACTACGCAGTGGTCTGAAGTTTTTTGCTCTGGATTTGGATGCGATGGCAATACGTTGGCACCGAATTGGAAAAAAGCCTCCGACATCGCAAAGGGATTTGCGGCACTTCCGTTTTCAAGGAAAGTTGATGCTTCCCAAGTAGAAATGGTTAGTCAGAATGCCTGGTCGTTAGTGAGGTATTACTTTCAGTTGTCAATTCCGTGTGCTCCTACTGCTCCTCCAAGTCAAATTAGTTATTTAAAACCGAAGTCAGGATGGGATGATTACGACGAATACTTTAGAGAGTTAGAAAGATCATCTGAACACTTACAAGGAAGGTCTCGTGGTAGAAGTGGTGATGATGGTCTTGATGGTATCCCTCTGCTTCCTACTGACTTTGGGCTAAACGACGGTCCTGGTGATCGAGGCTATCGTCTGCATCAGCTACTGTCTTCTCATTTGAGAGGAATCTTAACCGTCATTCCGTACTTCCGACTTCTATTCGTAATCCTTAAAAGAGAATGTTTACTCAAGCAGTGCGCTCACTATTGCTCTTCTCTCGCAGACTTAATTCTCGTGTCGTCTCACAGCCACGGTGTAGCAATTCCGTTTCTTCGAACCAGTCTTGCTTGTTATGAACACACAGAAAGTTATGACCTGGCACTTGCGACTGTTGATCGTATCGGAAAAATATTCCTTTCATTAATGGACCTTCCCAGTGCTGCTTTTGTTCAAGCTCATGGAAAGAAATTAGCCATGAGTGGCAGCTAGAAATTCTTATTATTCACTTGTGATTGTATCGGTTCCTTTTATTAGAGATTTTAATAGAATTTATAGATTTACGAGAGAGTTAGTTCACTGCGGTGCTCAAGTATTTCTTTTTTTACAGGAATTAAAATGCAACTGTGACTCAACCCTACAAGTAACCCAAGACTGTCTACTGAAACTGGAAGCTTCTTGCAGAGTACTGGAATATTGGTAAAACTCTCTTTTTACCCAAGTTGTTGATTTCTTCGGTTCTTTTCATAACTTCGGTGCACTTTTTTTTTATAAGAAACACATATTCCAACTAACTTCACTACCTACAGCATAATACGCAAGCATGCCACTGCAAAAACGGCCACAGCGAAAGGCTCCATTCGGAAAGGAGACCAGAGTACTGAAGCCTTTAGTCAAGGCAACGAGTACTAAAATAGCTGTGAAAGCAGCAGATGATAATCACCGAGTAGAAGACGTTGGATTACCTTGGGGAGCTAGTCTTGGATGTCGTACCTACGTCAGAGGTATAGAGTGTATAATTCGATATAAGGGTCCGGTCTTTTTTGCAGATGGAGAATGGATAGGAGTTCAGTTCTCCCTATCACAGTCGTGGGATGATTCCAATAACGGAACTGTTCAGGGAACGAAATACTTCGCAGCTGAAAAGGGATGCGGGCTCTTCATAAAAGAAGAAGAACTTGAGGGAGCGTCACCTGAAAACTTAATTATCGCAAGTGATGGAATGGTACCAGTTGGTTCAGTAGTTTCCCTCCTCCAGGCGAAGCGTTCATCTGAAAGTATTGCAGTTGATGCTGATGGGTTGTCTGGTTGGCCTTCTCCATCACCTACTGTGTTAGTTGGTAACAGGTTTAAACAATTTCCGTCTGAGAATATCCAACCACAGGAATCAATAACTGCAAAGCCATCCACCGACGCAGTAGAATTGAAAGAATCTACGGCTACGATGTTTATCACTCCGACTACTGTTGGATGTCCACTTTGTTGTAATGGAACATTGTTATTAAAACAAGAACAAGAACAGCAACAGCAATCCGACAGTAGCATTCCACTGGAGCAGCAGCTACGAAAGTTACAAATAATGATCGAAGCTGCCAACTGCAGTTCTCAACAAAATGATATCAACAACTCGAATACCATTTCATCTCATCAGAAAGCAACAAGACTGCTATTAGAATCTGAGAACTCCAACAGCCCAGTTTGGGAGAGCCCACTTGACAAAATCGATCATTCGGCTGCTTTGAGATTTCCAGGAAAGCATAAGTCATTATTTAATACTACCGTGAATCACATTCCTGATGAGAGTATTCGACCTGTACTGCAAGACTTAATATCAACGTCAGACGTTGAAGGAATACTCTACGAATGTAAGAAGATTCTAGGTGATACTACAGCACCCATGAAGACCGTTTCAGAGGAGCTTCAGCATCTCAGCAACGACGTCAAAAATGAGATCGAAGATCTGCTGGGAGACCAGCTGAATGATTGCCTAGCAGTCTCCGCAATTAATAATAAAAATGGTGATATTTCAGAATGTGATCTAACTTCTCCTCTTATGTCCGCTATCAATGAATTACTTGATGACACCACAGTGACAACTTCGGCAGTAGCGACAACACAAAAGACAGCTTCGTCTTTGTGGAAAGATTTCTGTCTGCAGGAATCGAACATGAGCCAATGCCCAACCACCGTACAGATTACAAGGAAATTAGAAGAACGAGCGAATCACATTTTATCACAGCATCCTCCAACACTCTCTGAGATAATATCCCTCACAGAGTACGAACCAATGAACCTTTTAAAGTTCATAAAAGAACTCCCAGAGGTAGGTTATACAACTATCCATTCAGGTGAAGCAATTAAGCGATTGAGATTCGAAATATTGACATTAACCCAACGTAGAGATCAACTACTACGAGACGGGTTAATCACTGAAGGAGAACAGCAATACGACGCTTGCATTGCAAATACCGAACATCTAATGTCATTGTGTGTTGATCAGGTACATTACGTGGAGTCTGAAGCCGACACGGACATTCAATTTCTGGAAAACCGACTCAAAGAGTGCAAGTCTGAGATTAAAGAATCTCATGAAAGAATAAAAAAAATGATATTAAAATCTATCGAAGATCACTCAAAGTGGACTACTGTTACTACCAACAGCCTCTCTCTCAAGGAAGAAAAACTTCATAAAGTAAGAAGAGAAATTACAGAAGTAATAAATAAGTTTACAACACAACAAGAAACCATATCAGCGGAGAAAACTGCTGCATGGATGACGCTTGAACAAACCCTTACAACCATCGCAGACTTGGCAAAGCGAGAATCCTACTTGCAGCCGAAGTTGTTGCAGAAGCTCTCATCGTTAGCTGAAATAGACTCGAATATCAATTCAACGAGTAGTAGTCTGGTCGGTATTGACAAACATAAAGTTACAATACAAAAGAAGCTCTCTTCATATGAATCACTTCTACGTAACATCTCAGAACAAACAACAACCTCACTGGATGGGTGTGAAGGTCTCATCAGAGAAAGGTCAGCTCGATTATTCTCAAAAAGAATGGAATGCCACACTGAGAACTACAACACATTTAAATCGTTATACTTGTTGCTTGGTGATTATCAACAGAAGAAGCAACTGACCTTAGCGTGTGTTGAGAAACAATTAAAAGACGTTTCATGTGAGCTTGCACTCCACCAAGACTCATTAAATCCAAACGCGAAGCAGTTCGCAGTAAAACGAGATCTCCTCATTCAAAGATGTGAATCACTGAGATCTAACACAGAGCAGATAGAATCGAAGATGCTTTCACACACAAACACTTTTGGTATTGTCAGTGAGCAGCATCTTAAAGCAGCAGGAAGAGAACTTATTGCTGCACCAGAAATGCTAAAATCAATAAAGACATCCAGCGACGCAAAGCTAATCGCGTTTAGCAATGATAAAAAAGAAAGGGAAGTTAAAACTAAGGAAGACAAAAACCAAACTGACTAATTATTCATAATAACTTTTTTTTTTTTTTCCACTTACACTTTTTTTTTGTTACGTTTTCAGAAAAAATTAATCTGCCTGTTATATGTTTTGGTTTTTTTTTATAACAAAATTTAAAACATAATAATCTGTTCTGAGCTCAACACCATCACTTCTTCCCCCCCAACAGTTTGATTAACAACTACAAATATTTTTCAGTCAAAGAACTTGATATTAATTTTGTTTTTAATACCTAAAGTTGTTACTGTTTTTACATTGTTAAAGTTTCATCCCCCAACAGTTTACCCTTAGTCAATTATATCATAGTTAACTCTGGTCTAACATGAATGTATTCACACCTTTTAATCTCCCTCCAGACATTTTAATAAAAAATGAGCGATTCGAGTGAATCCGAAGACAGTCCTCTGTTTTGTGAACGTCCTGAATGGAATGATGTAACACCAATGCCACTTCCTGAGTCTGAGAATCCCGTTGTGAGTATTGATTACTCGGATGATTTTAAAGACGCTCACAACTATCTGAGAGCGGTAATGGCAACAGGTGAGAAAAGTGAAAGAGTATTAGAGTTGACAGGAGCAGCAATTAAGTATAACCCTGCTAACTACACTGCCTGGCAATACAGAAGAGAAACAATCGCTGCGATTGATAGCAGCGTCGAACAGGAACTTGATGCGGTTGCGATGCAACTTTCATATTTTCCAAAAAATTTTCAAATATGGCATCACCGTCGAGAGTTATTGAGCAGATTAGAGAGTCCCGGAAATGAGCTGACCGTAATTGAAATAGTGTTGTCGAAAGATGCGAAAAATTATCATGCGTGGGCTCATAGAAAATGGGTCGTTTCTAAATTTGATATCGTCGGAGAGAAGGAAGAACAGGTATGGGTGTATTGTTCTACAACTGAAAAAAAAACCAAATGTTAGGTGGAACGTAAAATTAATTTTAAAAAAATCAAACAGTACGCTATGTCACTCATCGAGGAAGACGTGAGAAATAATTCAGCTTGGAACTACTTAAACTTCGTCGTGGAGAGAAGAGATTTATGTATTGGAACTAAGGTATGATTATGAGAATACACCACCCCCACTGGGACCAAGGAACACTCACTCTTAGTGTATCCTATTTAGGAACTGTGGGGTAGACAACAGACAGATACAACAACCTGATATTTTGATACCGGAATTAACTCCACGGTTGCTCTCCTACTTGTCGTGGAGATGGTTACCACCAGACCCCCGGGAGAGTTACTTTTCACGATACACAACACCCCCACTGGGACCAAGGAACACTCACTCTTAGTGTATCCTATTTAGGAACTGTGGGGTAGACAACAGACAGATACAACAACCTGATATTTTGATACCGGAATTAACTCCACGGTTGCTCTCCTACTTGTCGTGGAGATGGTTACCACCAGACCCCCGGGAGAGTTACTTTTCACGATACACAACACCCCCACTGGGACCAAGGAACACTCACTCTTAGTGGATCCTATTTAGGAACTGTGGGGTAGACAACAGACAGACACAACAACCTGATATTTTGATACCGGAATTAACTCCACGGTTGCTCTCCTACTTGTCGTGGAGATGGTTACCACCAGACCCCCGGGAGAGTTACTTTTCACGATACACAACACCCCCACTGGGACCAAGGAACACTCACTCTTAGTGTATCCTATTTAGGAACTGTGGGGTAGACAACAGACAGATACAACAACCTGATATTTTGATACCGGAATTAACTCCACGGTTGCTCTCCTACTTGTCATGGAGATGGTTACCACCAGACCCCCGGGAGAATGCTTTTTACGTTAGACAACAACCCCACTGGGAACAAGGAACTCACTCTTGTATTCAATTTGGAGGCCCCGGAGAATACTTTTTTACGTTATCGTCGATTACTTTTTCTATTATAAATATTTATCATTAATGTGGTGTTATTTCTGTTTAATAATTTTTTCATTTTTAATAACAAAAAAAAAAAAAAAAAATACCAACAGGACGAAAAAGACGTAACTGAAGAAAAGTACGTAAATGTACGCCACAGGGAAGTCGAGAGAGCATTTGAAAAAATGACATGCGCTCCTGGTAATGAATCTGTTCATAATTATTTGATAGGAAACTTAAATCCGAAATCGAAATACGCAGAGGCGGTATTCTTAAAATCGGCACCAATTGCTACAGAGAAACTACTTGCCATGCACAGTGACACTACCTGTTGGGTCAAAGCATCCCTTGTGGACATCTTTGAGGCTGCTGAAGACTTTAAAATGTCACCGACTGCCCTTCCAGATATCTGTGAAGGTGAATCCCGACCTTTCCGTGACCGTATTATTAGTTTGTGTTCAGACCTATCTAGAATTGATCCAGTACGTAGTAAATATTGGAATACTGTGATGAGTAGTTAGATAGTTGTCTGACTGCTTGATTGCTTTGTAGCTCAACAAGTCAACTCCTTAGATAGGTTTTATCTACCAAAATTAATTAATTTAGCTGTAGTAAGTACTACGTGGAAGGAAGACTCGCCATCTGCCGTGGTTTTTTTTTTACTTCGACGCCATTTCTTAGGTCAGGTCTGGCCGTTCTGGCTGAATGGCAGGGGGAAAAAAAAAAAAAAAAAAAATTAACTGAACTCACTTAAGCTTAATATAAAAAAAAATAAATAAAAAAAAAACCGGACAGAAGAAAATAAGATAAAATAGTGGGAAAAGGTGATAGCAAGCTTTTTATTGTAGAAGTTCTATTGTTGTCGTTTAGAAGTTTTTTTTTCTTTTTTTTCTTCTGATTTTATTTATCTCACGCAGTCATATAAAAAAATATGTCAAAATCTCTTTCTACTTATTTAAGTACCACCACGTGATTTCTAATTAACCTTTTTTTTTATGTTTTTATAGTCTTATATAATAATGTCTGGAAAAATAAAAAGAGGTCGACCAAGAATGTGGTGGAAAAAGTGGATTCGTATGAGTAAAATGTGGATGCCTCCAGAGGTTGTTTCAGCACAGAGAGCGGCACTGACGGAGTGTACTGCTCAGTTTGATTTTGGAATGAGGCATCGCTTACAATCGAAATCACCTCGAATCTTATGTGAGTCTACAAAAAGAGGAGAGTTCGATATGAGTATACCGATCTTTAAAGGTAAACCTCTCTATGATATAAATCAATCTACCTCTGACAAGGAATTCATTAAAAAGGGTGGCTTCACATTCTTTGGTGTCGAAAGCAGCGAGCGTTTCAACAAAGTCTACAGAAGAATAATTGCATCTTTATGCCCGCACATGACTACTTCAGACCTACTAAGAGAACCACCACAACTTATTACGGCTCAAGTATCAGGTAAATATGCGAATAATTGGGGAGCCATATTCATGATAAATACTAACAGTGGACTTGGCAGCAAACTTACTTTATCAGCCGCCCATTCTTTATGTCATATCTCAACTGTCGATACTCGAATCATTGAGTTGAGGAGGAGTTCCACGAATCCACTCTTCCCAACTAATTCTACGTGGCACCAGTCTGTTTTAGATGTGTATAGGATGCCTTATAAGGGTAAGCTGTTAACTTTATTTAATAACCTAAAGAAATATGGTTTTATCAACTACTACGGCATCGAACAACAACATTATAATAACGTTCCTGCTATACTGCCAGCTGCTGCTATGCTTGCGAGGGATTTTAAAAGGTGTAGCGAACTGTATGCGTTGAATGGTGCACTTGCAGGTCGTAGACCTCGAGACATACACGCGGCTTGGAAACGAGGAAGATTAGAAATGGATAACGACGCATTCCGTAAACTATGTACTTCTGGTTCTAATGATGGACGACCTCATTACTTTTTTTATTCACTGATGTCAACAATTGGAGAGAAACCAAACTGGAAACATTGCGCTTCCGATAGACCACCTGAAGTGTGCGCTCAAGGTCTCCGTATGTTTCAAGAAATGATATATAACTACATGACATCAGTTAGAATAGCCTCAGGATTGAGAGTTATTGTTGGAGACCTCGTTCGTCAAGAAGGAACTGATTTGGTGGAATACGTAACAACTGAAAATATAAATTCCTATTCGGTCTACGACGTCGTCCTTCCGGTTCTAACTTTTCCATACATTCGAGAGAAAGTTAAGTTTCCTAAACATGATATCAACGAATCATTCGTGTCTGAGCTTCTTAGCGATTACGGTATCCATCTTGAAGCTGTATGTGTTGTTTTTTTTTTTTATTTTGAACGTATAAATTTACCCTTTTTTTTTTTTGCATTTAACAAGTATTGTAAGAACGAAAAAGAATGTTGGCAGCACACGTAAACCTCCTTTAGCTTTATCAGTTTAAGTCGGTTCACGGTTTCGTGCACAAACAAAAAATCACAGTGTTATATCATTATTTTCTGTATAGTTGAAGTTAAAGCCAATTCTTTTTCCACAAATGTATAATAATAAAAACAGCTACTGAACGATAGATTCCTCGCCCACCATTGGAAGAATTCATTTGGAATATCCAGAGTTGAGGAACGCTATAGAAATATTGTAGTCAGACCACTAAATTTATCCTACACCCTATCCGACAGTAACTTAACTGGCATCTTGACTACAGGCAGTTGGAAGGACACAATTGGTGTTACAGCATCACTACTTCAAAAGAGAAAGCGACTTGTGGTTAAGGCAGTCTTACCTTCTGAAAGTTGTATGTCGTCGATGATGAGAGAGGTTGCAATGTCTAGGTTTGGTCATGGTGTTCCAAAAATGTGGCAATTCATGAACTTACGTCCTGGTACTCAAGTTGAAGCTGACACAGAAATTGAAGGAAACTTATCCATTGAACAGATTGACGACTATCTCAAAGAGTTTAGCAAGACTGATCCTGAACTCGCAGAACAAATTCAACGAATGCAAACAGGTGACGCGTTGCCTTCTAATTCAGCCTCTGCAGCATAACTGTGAATTTTTTCATTTTAGTAAGTTGGGTATTTCCATCTCCCACCGACCGACATCAATAATCATATTATTCGGAATTATGTTAAAAGATAATTATAACTCATCCAAAGAAAATAATGTTTTTTTTTTTTTAAATTTCCCCCCTCGACAATACACTATATGTTGAAGCGATCATAAGGTCAGGTAAATTCATTCTAAAATTTGCCCCCTTTAAAGGGGTACAAGTACCAAATAGAGTAACTGAACACTTCTCACAGAACACAATACAACATGGATCCCTCCATTACAGCTGCTATGGAGAGAGGAGGTAGTGAATGGAGTCAAGTACCAAATAGAGTAACTGAACACCTCTCACAGAACACAATACAACATGGATCCCTCCATTACAGCTGCTATGGAGAGAGGAGGTAGTGAATGGAGTCAAGTACCAGACTGCATTAGAGATGCTTTACTCTCCTTAAATGATTGTTTAAGTGACATTCAGAGAAGTGGACGAACACCAAAACAAGATCGTCATTCCAGAGGAAGTCGAATATTTTCTCCTAATGACCCTCACAGTGCTGCGAGAACTGCAGCTCACAACAGAAGCAGAGTGAGAACAGCCAGTGAGAAGAAAATGAGACAATCAAAGATTACACAGCAGCTATTGGACATGCATCGATCAGCTAAACAATTAGCAAACACTACAAAAACTCTTTATAATGATGATACTGGAGAGAGTTCTCGTGTACATGATATCTACATTGACATGTTGGGTTCCTTATTCAATCATTTCTTAAGTGCTACTGTGTTGTTGCAGTGGACGGTGTCTAATTTTTCATCGAGGCAAGACTTTTTGCATCTGGGAATACCAAAACACTTTTACCAAACAACTGAAGAGAAGAAGAGTTTCTTTCAATTCTCTCCTTCAGAGACACCGGAAGCTGTGGACCCAAAAACTGATCAACTGATTCAGGAATTCGACAGGCGATTAGCAGAAGCGCGGAGAGGATCTCCTCAAAGAGGACCACCTCCTCGAAGGCCATCCCCTGATTTTGATGAAGTCACACCAGTGAGGTCATCCAGACGTTCATTCACATCTGAGAAGGGTGCGTCAAATAATTACACTCAGAGACGGCCACCAACACCTACAAGATCTCCCTCTCCATCTGTTGCTTCTTCTAGAAATGAACGCCCTGTGAGTAGAAAGAGTTCCTGCTCTTCGATATCGTCAAAAACCCGTCATGCTGAGGAACAGCGTCGGCAAGAAGCAGCTGCGAAAGAACGGCGTCGGAAGGAAGCAGCAAAAGAACAGCGTCGGCAAGAAGCGGCTGCTGAAGAA
The DNA here is from genome assembly GCA_964019425.1 of Flectonema sp. DT1601. Taxonomy (NCBI): domain Eukaryota; phylum Euglenozoa; class Diplonemea; order Diplonemida; family Diplonemidae; genus Flectonema; species Flectonema sp. DT1601. Next base: position 1,266,539 of record OZ025790.1, read on the forward strand.
CAGCGAGAGAGAGACTTTCAGCATGAAATCGATCTGGAGAATGAACGAATCCGAGCAGAGGAAGAAAGACAAGCAAAGATTCAGGCGGAACTTGAACAACAACAAGCAGATGAGATAGAAGAATTGATTCAGGCTTCTCGAAAGTTAAGTAGACAAAGCCGTACTGATTCTTCCACAGTAGAGATGATGAATAAGTCCCCCTCACCACCAGCAAGCTCTTCTTCAAGTTCCTCAAATATAAATATAGTTGACGGTGGTATATCTCCTCATTCCGAGAAGGAATCAATTAGACGAGAGAAGGTTGACCCTGACGACACTGTTGATGATACCGTAGAAGATGATCCTTTTGGAGAAGACACAAGCGAGGAGAAGTTAGATGACAGCATCTCTAGAAATGATGTAAATGTTAAAAGTACTGACGAATCAAATAGCTCTTCAGAATCAGAGTCAACAAGCATCGCCATGGCTACCAAAAACCGACTTAACGACAGTGAGAGTGATGAGGACGACGGAGGTCTTAAATGGGGTTAAAAGCTTTTCTGTAATTGTATTTAAGGTTAAAAAAAAGTAAAACACCCAGCTATCCACTAACTTGACTCAGTCTTCCCTACTGCCTCTAAAATAAAAAAAGGACTGAAAACGTTTTATTCAACCTTTCCCGTAGATGATTTGTAGCAATTACCAAACTAGTGGTATTTATATGTTAAAAAGTATGTTGGTGTGGTGTTTGTTATTTATTACAAAAACAGGTTAGCTACAACAACATGATTGATGAACGGAGTATTTGTGTTATCCGGTTCAAGGATTACTCATACGGCTACTTCCATTCCTTTTAATTTGGTAAAAAAATGCATCGCATCGACAGAATCGACGATGAGAGAGATTGCGACTGGTATCTTGTTCGGCGGTGAAATACTCAACTCGTTTAATTTTATCTCGGTATCGCAATCAGCTTCAGGCGAGTACTTCCAACACGAATACTCTCTCTTATTAACCTGCCCTCTTAATAATCCAATCAACGAGCCACTCATTCAAAATCCAATACCACTTGGACCGCTGAAGCATTGCTGCACTTGGTTATGTCTGTACCTCGTAAAATGTAAGTATCCCGCAATCTCAATTGGAAGAGTGATTGCGACTCCATTTGTTCATCGAACTGGAGTCTGGTCGGTTGTATTTGAATTATATTGTGTTCCGCAACTTGATATTAATATCTCAACTTTGATTGAGGGAAATGATATGTTGGAACTCAAATCACCAGTCGTTCAGAAGGTCAACAGTGATCCTATTCAATTAGAATCAGAGACGCTAGTGGTTGATGATGCGTCACTACCCCTAGAGGAACAAGTAGTTAGTGAACAGAGTGATCTTTCTCTACAAAAGGATAATATCAAAGACAAGAGACTCTCATCAGATGACACATCTAAGAAGCGATTTAAAGAATCCGACAGTGAGACTTCTTCTTATAAATCAGATATCCCAACAGGCATTGACAACGTTGTAGGGATGCAACCTCGAAAAACTCTTAAGGACTTCAGAGGATATTCGTTTGTTGATTTACATTCGAATATTCATAACTACAACAATGAAATGATACTAAGTACTCGAAGGATGAAGTCGAGAGATTGTCTTAGGAACTCATATAATCTAACTGAGACGACTTGTATTCCAACAGCAGATGACGTAAATGATGATGACAACAAGTCAGAACAAGACTTATCTGATTGTGATCAAATAAACGATTCTGAAGAAGTAATTAGTTGGGATTTACTTCCCGTCTTAACCGTGTTTAACGAGCTGGCCACTTCAGAAGATGTGGACACCTGTCAGGTATTGAACCCTTCAGCTGCTAGTTCTCTCAAATCTATTTTCGAAAGCAACTTTAATTCAACGCGTAAAGAGTCTAACACATGCGACCCAATTCAATTCTGTGTTGCAATCCACGAGAATGCTAAGAGAAATGCTTTAATTATATTGTCGTCGTCAGGTTGTCTTGAAGAAGGCAGCGATGTTATTTCACAAATATCATTTTTTCAAAGTTACTACAGCAGATTAAATCTCGGAAGCATTACTTTCTTAGATGAGGTACCCAAGTGGTTAATATCTCAACACGGCAGCACAACGAATACAATTCGATATATGAACCATGAAAGTGTGAAGTCATCCGGACGAAGGGTTATCCAAATAGAAATTCCTACTCTGTTGGAACCATTTCAGATAAAGCAACGTTCAAGTTTGGATATTCGGCAGCCATCGATTAGCTTTCTCTGTCTTAAGACTTGGATTAAATCACCTCCTTCTAATCGTTTATCAGGAGATTGCGTTATATTTAGTAGTCACCATCAACATATAAAAGTTTGGTTTAGAATTGAAAATCAAAACTACAAAATTGTAAACATCTACATGAGTGACTCCACGTGTACTAAAGAAGAAGGAGCTCTTGTCGTCGTTCGATCAAACTCCTGTAATTGTGTTAGGATGACGACTGTTGGATCTGACATAACAATTACCACATCAAGCTACTTCTCTGTTAGATCTCACTCTGTAACATCAATTCACGTTACTGTAGATGAGTATTTAATTGTTCTGACATCACCTGAATTTAATAATTGTGAGAGTAAGTCTGTTGGTTGTATTGCTGCTGCTGTTGCGTTCTTCGTAAAACATGATGTGAGATTACCCATTGAAGTTCAGTGATAGACGAACTACCATAACTCTGTAGTTTGATTAGTTGAGTATTCTCAATTGTGTTAAATATATTTTATTGTCAGACGTTGCTTCCTTACAACACAAAAATGCAGCCGCCTTCGATCTCTCAAAATGATGTGTCGGGTTCTGATGAAGAGCCACCTGTGAAACTGCAAGCCGGGATTGAAGTTGAGATTGAGATGGGTGGGAAGGCACAACTTCCTTTTTTATTGAGATTTCCGAGTGTGATGTTTGGTGTTCCGCTTGGTATCTTATCGCAAGCTACACTTTACAAAACATTATCCAGTTGGAGAGATAACGAAAAATACACAGACTTCTTAATTGGATTGAATTGGGGTTTTTGGTGTATGGGTATAGTGGTAATGTTAATGATATTTTCTGTATACTTGGCAAAGCTTTTCTTTTATCCTTGGGCTGTTGTTGTTGAATGGAGGCATAATGTCAGATCTAATTTCTTTTTCGCGCCGATAATCGCATGTGTATTAGTTGGGTTGGGAATACCTGATGAATTACGCAATGATACTATGATGGAAGTTATTTTTTGGGGATCTATTGCGTGGTATCTACTGCTGGCACTACCTCTTTATCAAACATGGTTCATGAAAGGAACGAGAACAATTCATCATGGAAACCCAACATATCAGATTGCCGTTGTTGCTAATTTTCTAATTGCATTTCACGGTTTTCAACTCGGATACAACGATGTCCCTCTGGCATTCTTTGCCATAGGAACCGTATTTCAGAGTGTTGTATTCACTGGATTGTTTACATCAACACCCAGACATGGTATGCCTTCAAGCATTGATACTTCAAGTCTTAAAAAAGAAGCTAAAATGACTTGTCTCGGATGGTTTATAACTCACCAAAGACACATTTGGACGATCGAATCGAACTACTTAAATCCAACAATGTTCTTATTCATCGCTCCTCCGTCATTCGCTTCTATTACTGCCTCTGCTTTCAATGGGACGTTTGATAATACGTTTTCTCTGGGGGCATTCTTTGTCGGATTATTCTTGTATGCTATGCAGTTGGTTAATCTAAATATATTCATTTCACTTCCATTTTCACCTACTTGGTGGGCGTACACTTTTCCGATGACAGCATCTGCAACAGCCTCAATAAAATACGCACAAGTGAGAGGTGGGGTGGCACCAAATGTTCTTTGTGTGTTCTTAACATGTATGTCAACATTTTGGGTATTGACAGTCTTTGTGAAAACTGTTCTCGCGATTAGTCGCGGGAAATTATTTGGAAATGATCCACTGATTACTATCTACGAGAAGATTGTCAGCCCGTCTCCGTCAGTGTCTCCGAAATCTGATTATGGTACAGAGCAGTCACCCGAAGGACAGATTGAAGAGATGACTCCAACTGAGAATTGCTGATAACTTATACAACTAAAGTAGACAGCCTTCTTACAGTGAGAGTCTCTTGACTGACATCCATGACCACAGATCTAAGTTAGTCTTGTTAGGACGTTGTTACTCAGGAAGTGGTTCTTTTTGTTTTTTTAAAACATTTCCCGTCACATGAAGTCGAGACAAATAGAGTTTTCCGTTCTTTGTCTTTAACTGTGAACTACGGCAATGCGTGTATTTTTATTGTTTCTTGCCCTCTCCCCAAATGTCATTTCGTAGGATTTTTTTTATAATGACCTTGGTGTGCCTTTTTGGGATAATGTTATCGAAAAACCTTTTATTCTATTCTCTTATTAAATATATCATCACTGCTGAGCTGTTTTTTTTTTTTTTTTTTTTTTTTTTTTCGCAATAAAAAACGGAATCGGGTGAACTACTTTTTTCAATAGTAGAGAAAACGTCTGGACATATGCGAAAAAAGAAAATTTTCCCACAGTTTGTTGTGACGATATGCTAGCATTTTTGTTGTTGTTGTTATTGTTGTGTTGCATTACGGTAACAGGTATTTGGGTGAGAAGAGTATCAACGGCGTTCATTAACTGGTTGATTGGTTGGGTTCGTGGTTCATTTTTCTTTTGCAGCCTTTATAAAAAAAAAAAAATTTACTAAAATTCTGACTTGTGAATGAGCATTCATTTTTGTTTTGTTACGTTTTTTCCTCAATCAAAAAAAAAAAAAAAAAAAGTGTTTTTTTTTGCTCGTGTATTAATAATGCTCAACAGTTTTTTCATTATCTATAATCGATCTCTGTGGCATTTTCTTTTTTCTTCGGAGTAAATCAACGCTTTGATTATTATTATTATTTCTTATTTTTTTTTTCTTTCCCTTTTTAAATGCAAACACCCAAGTGTTGTACTTAACCTAGGAAGGATTCGGCAAAAAGAAAGCCGAACCTTTTTTTTTTTTTTTTTTTGCTTGATCTTTGTACTTGTCCATTTTTTTTTTTTAAAATCTGTTTTTCTTGTTGTAATTCAACCAGAAAATTGGCAGGACACGTAAACCTCCATTAGCTTTTCTCAGTTTAAGTCGGTTCACGAGTTTGGTGACACAAACAAAAACATGAACAAGTGTTATATTACTGTTTTCTGTTGTTTAAGTCACAGCCAATTTATTCTATTTTCTTATCTTTTTTATCACGAATTTAAAAAAAAAGAGAACGTTTTTTTTTTTTAGAATGCTTATTTTATCCCGGGATTTTTTCTTCTTTTTTAATTGTTGAAAACAAAAGAGAAAAAAAGAATGAAAATATGTCCTTGCGGGTTGCGTGCATTCGTAATCGCAGTCTCTCTTTATTTTTTTTGTGATTCTGAGATAGTCTTCTTTTATAACTAATTGATTGCAATAACAGTCGTCTCTCTTAAGACGACTAAATTTTTAGTATCCGCTTTAGCTACATGTAGGAGTATCCAGCGATAAGAGTGAATGCCTCGTGCGGTTCCTCTTATCTGTTGTGGGCAACCTCGCTCCATTGAACAAGCCTACGCATTGCAAAAGTGTTTTTTTTTTTTTTTGCCTGTGGGTGAATGATTGTGCATTTCGTTCCGAGTGTCCCGTCTTATGGGAAATCATTCTTAGGCCCTACTGTGCTTGTCCTTCTTGAAGATTATGTTTTTTTTTTAATTTTTTTATTTAAGCGAAACTGATCTCATTTGTGAGTAGTGAGGAATCGGGGAAAGAGTTCGTACTGCATTTTTTTTTTCTTTTTTTTTTTTTTCTGTTAGGGATTTTCTTTCTTTTTTTGTTGTATTCTTTTTTATTATTTTTTTTTTCCCCTTACAACTTAACAATAATAAACAACAAATGAAAAAAAAAACAAGAAAACAAAAAAAAAAACGTAAAGTTGTAAGAGATCACCAGTCAAGCAGCGTATTAATAAAAGGTTTTGTTGCGTGCCTTCGTACAAAGTGAAGACTGTTGACGATCTCTTTTTAGAAACGGAAATCGAAGATTGCGTTTACAACCAGTTATTATTAGATTTAGGCTATTTTTTTTTTTTTTTTTAGAACCACCCAGCGAACGAGTGTGACTGAGAAGGAAACTATATTGTATGCGGACGTTCTTGCATCGAGATGAACAGGAAAATTGTAACCTTTCTTATTAGTCTTTAACTGTTTTATTTTTAAGAGGTGTGCATCAAAGAGGGTAAATGAACTGCGTATTCGGCCTGTCGCTTGAGATCGCCTTTTTTTTTTTTTCCCCTCTCTCTGCCTCATTTTGTTTATTATTAATTATTATTTTTTTTTTCTTTTTTGTGGTTGTGACATTCCCTGCGTCATTTCCCAATTTGTTATTTTTCATTCAAATTCCTGCTGAGGGAGCCCAGCTTGTTGTACTCACTACGAAGACGTGGACTTAGGGACGTGCAAAGTCTCTTTCCAATAACTTCTTTGATATTACTACTTATGGGTTGAGATTATCATGGTGGACCTTTAGAACTAACGTCTTTAGGGATTGCGATTCAATACGACTCAAAAAGTTATATTTTCTCACGCCTTGCCTCATTCTCTTAATAAGAGTGCAGCTGAAGGGGCTGCACAATGAGCAGCTCCCCGTCTGGCTCTGTTCTGTTTGTTGTCGGATTCGTGTTTTGGATTGAAGGACGTGTAAAGAAGTTCCTATTCATAATCATGCTATCAAATACAGAGTGAAGGTACTCACTTTACACGTTTTCCTTCAAGGATAGACACCTCGTGACACTCGTTGACGGATCTCACGGTGATGTTCTTGTCACTGAGGAGTTTAATTGAAATGCTATCTTCACACCAAGGCTGATATCTTGGTGTGAATAATGTGTTGTACAGCTGAATTGTGTTTTCATATTCTCTCGCCTCATTCTCTTAATAAGAGTGCAGCTGAAGGGGCTGCACAATGAGCAGCTCCCCGTCTGGCTCTGTTCTGTTTGGATTCAGGGACGTGTAAAGAAGTTCCTGTCCATGTTAATACTGATGAATAAAGAGTGAGAGGGTTTCATTTTGGTGCCTACTCTTCCACTCTTCCTGGATGAATGGTAATGTTCTAATTACTGAGGAGTTGAAGTGAATTGTTAACTTCGCACCGAAGTGTGAAGATAACAATAAGGAGTTGTATTATCCAACTGAATTGTGTTTTCATATTCTCTCGCCTCATTCTTAATAAGAGTGCAGCTGAAGGGGCTGCACAATGTACGCAGCTCCCGTCTGGCTCGTTCTGTTTGTTGTTTGGATTCAGGAACGTGTAAAGAAGTTCCTGTCCACAATAATACTAATGAATAAAGCAGTGAGGGTACTCACTTTGCCTGTTCTCAAGGGAACTTTCGTAACTGACCACCTAATAATGAGGTTTAACAAAGTTGGATTAAATATTGTGCAAATTCCTGTCCACCTGAGGACTCGTCAAATTTAGGAAGGCGACTGAAGGAGTACTTCTAGATTCACGGGACTTGTTTGTTTATGGAAAAGGACAACTGACTTTCGCTTAATCAAAAGTTGTTTTTTTTTACGCGATTTTTCGTGCTATTTTTTTTTTTTTTTTTTTTTTACCTCGAGGCCCTAACGTCCTAGCTCCGAAAGAATTTAAATTCTTACAAAAGAAATGTCTAACTACTTTTATACTAAGATAATATTATATAAAAAAGAAGAGAAAAGAGAACAAAATTCGCTGAAGTAACTGCATTTTGTTTTAATCTGGAATCCTTCGAAGGGTTTCTGTCATGTGTTTTCTTTTCTGCAGCTACTCAACGTGAAAAAAAAAAAAGAACAAAACAGCAGAAGAAAAAGAAAAAAAAAAAAAAGCAGCAAAAAAACGACTACTGATTCGTTCAATGATAGATTTCAGAGATCACCGGCACTCTAAATAAAAATAAAAAAAAAAAAACGAGACGAATGGGAGAAGGAATCCGTGTAACTTTAGCCACCTTCAGATTGACATATCTCTTGTGTGAAATAACTACATGTACTGCCTCTGCTTTTCCGAGTCTTATGGAGGAAGTGATAACTGTGTCTGAACAATGAAAATAAGAACATAAAATCCGAACACATTTTTTTTTTTTTTTTTTTTTTTTTCCTTCTTCCCCTTTCGAACAGTTGAGGACGCCTGGAAGTCTATCCGACGAAAAAAGAGAAATTTCACTGTTGAAAAAAAAAAAAAAAAGTTTTAAAAAAAAAAAACAGAGGGATTTCTAGTTCCGATTGTAGTTCGAATATTATTTGAATGATGTAGCAGGTGAGATGATTTTAATTTAAATTATTTCACATACAAGGTAAGTAGTCTTCCCAACATGTACAATCAATCATACTGTGCTCCTCCACCAGAATATCCTGTAGGGTATTGTAATGTAAATGATAGTGAAGGATACTATCAACAATGTGAATATGAAGCCTGTTATGATTCGTGTGATCCTTGCGGTGATATATACGACGCTGGTTGTCAAGTCAGTGTTGAAGAGAGAAATATGAGGGAAATGGCGATACTGAGATCGAAATTAGGATTACCCCAAATGACTTGTGTAGCTGGGAGGAGTCATTCAGAATATGATAAAGTTAGTCCAGAGAATGCTGCGAGAATCAGAGAAATAAGAGATAGATTAGGAATCCCGATGATGAAATCAATGGACGGTCAGTTAGACACTCGTGGTGATGGTGGTGACGATTTCGCAATGCCATCTCCAGAAGACTTGGGAGCAGCGATGTTCAACAAGCATGGTGCCCCGCATGCTGAAAAACCCTTCTTGCAGCCGATTCCTCAGCCAATAGTTTATACCCAGCCAGTAGTTCAGAGACCACGTCAAGTATCACAACCGGCTTTGTATTATCAACCCGCTACCCGTCCAAACACAGAGTGGGAAAAGTGGGATGCTCGTGAAGCTCAAGCTCCAGGGACAGTCACTGCCGAGCAATTGGGAGCGACAAGTGCTTACAACACATCCCTCAAGAAACAGCATCAACATGCTGCAGTTCAGTGGTGAGCTTGTCTGTGGCGGGTACGCTGCTTTAATTGTATATTTCTGTTCCTTTATTTTGTTCCCTTTTATTTTTTTTTGCACAGGTAGCATTCTCTTAGTTACAAGTTTTGTGTCCAAAAGATCATCAACAATATTTTAACTGTTTTGATTATCGGGTAAGTCTTACTTGTTTCCCCCACGCGGGGTTTACTCTTTGAAATTGCACTGTTGCACACGCTCTTTTTAAATAAAGAATCGAATAGCACACTTCCTTGTTCGTTGTTTTATTAGAAGTTTAACCATGGTTTCCCTAAGTTTGTCGGTGGGCACTAGACTTTGGTTTTTTCTCCTTCTTTTCTCTTTTTTTTTTTTCTCGATCAGCCGATCAATAGCTACTATGTATATTTGTATTGTGTGAGCGTAAAAGAGGTGTGGAAAGAAAAAAAAAAAAAAAAAAATCCTGAATGGAGGAAGAATGAAATTTGAAAAAAACAAAAAAAAAAGAACAAAAACAACAACAACAACAACATCAACAACCCTGTTTTGTACCAGCAGTAATATTTTATGTTATTATTTTTTTTTTTTTTTAATTTTATAAATCTTGATATTGCTATTTTTTTTGTTGAATTCATATCATTTTTCTCATTTAAAAAGTACACCATGTCTAATGACGGGCTGAGCACGACAGATTCATCACAGCCCGCCGGTTCATTAAAAAAATCTGAAAGTGATGTCGATGATAACAAAATGTGTTGTCACTGCAGCATCCCATTCAGAGATGATGATGATGAGAAAGAGAGACAGAGAAAGAGATCCATCGTTTTACCGTTTTCGTTAATTGCAGCAGCTGAACTCTGTTTTGGTATACTTTGGATTTTTGGAAACGTTTTACACCCAACGACTATTGCTATATTAATCGGAGGTGGGGTCACTGCTTCTTCATTACTTTATATGTACGCTTCAAGAAGTGCGCCGTTAAATTTGATCGAAGGAACATTCGTCTTTCAACTCATAGTAGTTGCAATGTTAGACTGGTCGACAGCTTCACGTGGATCTCAAGCTCATTGGCCCCTTGCGATACTCGTACTTGATGGGTTGTTGACTAGTGGTGCCAGAGCACCGGTAATTAAATCATCCGTCGTAAGTCTGTTTATCTGGTTGTTTGTTAGAGCGTCAGAAGATACTTTTAGATGGGGTCTGTGGGACATATTACCACAAGACGGAGAAACTGAACGCGGGTGTCCAGTTCCACCATCTCGAATCGGGATAGCAACAGCGCTGGGAGACATCGTTAGTTCGACAATAGTTTTTTATTTAGACTTTTACATGACTCAAGGATTCGCCAACGGCATGCGAGCAGAAAAAGAAAAAATGTCCCAAGCAGTTAAGCTTTCAAACAGCATTGCTCGATCATTGGCTCTCTTTGATTTGGTTGAGGCAGAAAAGTTGTTAAAAAAGGCTATTGTCATAGAAGGAGAGGAGTCAGACTTGACTGAAGCCTTCGAATTACTTCTGAGTAACCTCCATAAATATGAACCTTACTTACCGAGAGCACTATTTGAACAGAAAAAGAAGGGTAAATCGCCTTCCATATCAAACGCTGTTATTCCATTTCACGATGATCATTCTGGGAAGGACGTAACCGTATTGTCGAATTCAGGAGTCTACAATCCTACAGCTCCTTCAGGAACTGTCGCAATGGTATTCACTGATGTACAGAGTAGCACAGAGCTTTGGGAGGCTTCAGCCTACGCGATGTCAGAAGCATTGCAGCTCCACAATGCTGTCATTCGATCAGTGATTTCTCTGCATTTTGGTTATGAGGTAAAGACCATCGGAGACGCATTCATGATTGCGTTTTCAACGGCAAGGTTCGCTTTAAGATTCTGTATTGAAGCTCAGGAACAACTAGTCATTCAGCACTGGCCTTCAGAACTATTAGAAGTTTCGTCTTATCAGAGACTCATAGAAGGTAATACTCAGGTATGGAATGGACTTCGTGTTCGGATGGGAGCTCACTATGGACCAGTTCGAGTTGAAGAGAATCCAATAATAAAACGAACGGATTATTTCGGACCGACAGTCAACCGCGCAGCTCGCGTTGAATCAGTTTCTGTGGGAGGATTGATAGCTGTCACTACTGAGTTCTTAGCTGAAATCTTAATTTCAGAATTCGAAATCGTCAAACAAGCTCCTGTCAGTGTTGACTTAAAAGGAATAGGGATAACATTAATCCACGGTATCTTACCAAAGAGTTTATCAATCAGATTAGTTGGGATTATTGAAAAAGGGGGTGGTCGGAAACTGACTCTCGATACCATGTCACATCGATCTAGTAAAAGATCAGTTATTCGTGGGATAAGACAAGACCAAGTCCACACAGTAGGTACAGTGATGCATTGTAGAACTGGAAAGAACAGTTCTGGTGATCTGGTATCGGAATTAGAATTCATGCAAGATACCTGCGACCTATCTGATGGTTTGATTATGGGTGTACTCGGATCTCTTATAATGATATGTTGGAATGGTGTTGGTAATCCATGTCCTGCACACACCACTCACGCTTGTCGCTTTGGAGCTAAAGTATCACAAGCAGGTAGGTCATCGTGTGGAATAGTTACGGGACCTCTGACACACTTAACAGTTGGTAAGACTCAAAAGTTCGTAACGTCAACAGGTTGGTGTGAAGAACTTTCAAATAAACTCTGCACCCTCGCATTTGAAAATGACACGATGATCTTAGTATCAGGCGTACCTGAGTACCCATCATCACAACAAGACCCAATAGTGTCGGCTTACCTCCGCCCAGTTGGGATTTGGACAGTAAAAGGTACCAACAAAACTATATCAATATGTGAACTTCATAAGTCCTTCGTATCTGTGGACAGGGTGTGTGATGATTATTATTTTATGAATAAGCAAACTTTCTTTGTAACCAACAACAATAACCACCACAACAACACAGTGGGGCTTTACAGATGAAGACGCTCGTGACAATCACCAATTGTGGAGTACGGAATTTCGTGACGCTTTTGAGAAGTCAGGAGAGAACAGTAGTTGTCTTTTACGATTCATGGACGATGTTAGCAGTTGTCCACTTACTAAGGAATATATAACTGCACTTCAGAGTGGTAGGAGACCTTTGTATAACAGAGGTTGTTCTATTTCTGAGAGTCATATTTTACCATCTCACCTCTCACCTTGTTATGATGCTCCTGATAGCACGTCAGTTGTTAGTTTGCTTCAACACACTGTTTCAGTTAATGAAACGTGTTTAGTTGATAATAATAATTTGTTCTAAGATGTGGGAGATGAATAATTAGTTTACTTTTCGATAATTATTACTCCCCTATCCAATCTTGTTTCTGTTGGTTTCCAGATTTCAGGTTATAATTTATGTTTTTGTAGGTTCTATTCTCATCGCATTCTTGCATGTTGCTTATTGGATTTTCCTTTTTGTTATTTACCATCTTTACTGATTTTATGTCCTCTGTGTGTATTTACACTACCTTTTGTGGTTTCTTTTGGACCTATGTGGTCGGAGAAAAACAACTCAGATCAGTATTTCATCTTGATCCGTGGTGATTCTCTATTTCCCATGAACCGAATTGGATTATTTCATTTTATAATTTTCTACTACTTGTAGGAACAGAGTACTCTTAGTAGGTTTACGCTACCCCACAAGTGTGTAATACACCTTGTTGACGGTGGTAGCTACTTTTACTATTAATTTTACAAAGTGATTGCCGTATCCTTTTTCAAGGTTTAAGGACTTCACAAGTCTCCGTAACAACATGTGTATTGACAATTATTTATTAACTATTTCTATTCAGACTGTACCCGATATGGATGGCTCCCCGCGGGAAGCAGCCGCCTTTGAAGTTCCCGCTGCTTATCCTGCTGCTGATTACTTTTAGTTTGGTATTATTAGTGGGGTATGCAGCCCAACTATCGTCAGCTGCGGCTGGGGGAGTTAGTGTTATGGAAATGAGGACACTGATGCCTAAAAGTGTAACACAGTTGCCTTCACCGCCAGTTACAGTATCTGAAAACTTAGTCACATCTACATCTACATCTAAGTCTACATCACGATATTCAATGTTGTTTAATAGAGACATAGTAAAAGACGTATCGGGTATAACACCAACACCACTCGCTTATGATCCAAATCCTACTCAAGATCCGAGGGGTTCACCTCTTTCACGATCATCACAAGAAGTTGGTGTTATTGTTAATAATGATTTTCGTTTTATTAATACAACTGACAGAAGAACTAAACGAGTCCCTCCAGTCATTCCGTCTATTCTTGAGAATAGATTCCCTAATGAAGCAGATTATAATAAGAAATGGGGTGTTGTGATTGGTATTCCGAGTATCGATATTGAAAAAGGAGCGAGAAGACGTCAATATCAACGGGATAGTTGGTTTAAATATTCAAGTGTGTGGAACCATCAAAAATCATCTGAATCAACAATTTTAGTTAAGTATCTGTTAGCTTACCATCCTCAGAATAATTATACAGTTTCTGATAGTCTTTATAGTGAAGCTGCGGTTTACAAAGACGTAATCTTCTTCGATATGAAAGAAGGAGTATGGTCATCACAAAAGAAATCATGGGCAGTTGAAGTTGGAATGTCCCGTAAAGCATTTGCTTGGTATCAATACGCAGCAGATTATTTAAAAACTGACTACGTAATGAAAGGTGATGACGATGAGTTCATAAGATGTAACATGCTCATATCTGAACTAATGTCTCTTAACTTTGACAGAGTGTACTACGGTAGAATAATGCAATGGGGTATTAAGAAAGGATCTAAGAAATCATTTCCTTTTAGTGGAGGAATGTCAATAACCTTATCGTACGATCTCATTGACTGGATTCGTGATTCATCTATAGCTGAAACTAATGTGGATTACTATCACGAAGATGTAATGGTTGGTAGATGGTTTTATTCTTCCTCAATTCCTCTTAATGTCGTAAAAGACTGCCGTCATCACGACGTTCATCGCGGAGCTAACAAACAACAACAAACAAGTCAGTCTCTTTGTATTCATCACTTAAAAGATTCATCCGAAGAGTATTTAAATAATTTTAAAATGTATCCTGACACGTCATTGCCATCGCTGAAACCAAAGAAGGAACCAGAAATAAAAGACTGGTTGGGAAATACAATAACGACATTGGGATCGTGTAAGAAATAATAAAATGTTTGATACAATATAAAACCGTGTATGAAAAAAAAATATATATATAAAGTAGTTTGGGTCTAAATAAGATACTCACATCAATGATGCCTATTTTATCAAGCCCAAGCAGTGGCAAAGTCAGCCACTAATGAGATTTTTCCACCTATCCTTCAGATCAGTAACCTGGTTAATTTATTTATTAAAAAAGTTTTTTTTGGTATTGTTTTGTCGTAAAGAGTGTTTCGCTGTTTAACTGTTGGCGGGGGATTCTTATTTTTAAGATATCATTTTTTTTTTATTTTTCTCTGCAGTTGAACTAAATGTGGAGGGAGAATTGTTGAATTTGCATTTTTTTAATTTAATCCTTTCAAACCCATCCCTCATCTGCAAGAAGTGTTTTCAATATGAAGATAAACACCTTAACACAGAACAGTGATGGAGAGGATCCTACAGACTTGGAACCAATTGTTAATCTTACAAAACGATTGAACCCATGGAGTCCGTTACCTGTCACGGAGTCCGACAGGAAGAAGAGGACGAAGATAGTCGAAAAATCTACAGAAATCAGGCCCTCTTCAATACCGGATCTCCCTGATTTTATTGACATCCCGGATGAAGATTACAACAAGTGATCTTCTACACAACAACAACCTCACAATACAATATGTCGAACGATGAGAAGGTTACAACAAAATTACCATCTTCTTTTTTTTTTTTTAAAGGGGTTTTTTGATAATAAATAAAAATAGTTGATTTTTTTTGTTATAATTGTGTAATAATCCCCGTTTCTTTATTTTTTTTTCCCCCCCTCAACCCCCCAGCTTTTATTTCATCAAAAAAAAAAACTAAACATGACTACTCAACTTAACCCACTATCAGTGTGTACAATCCTTGTACTGTGTCTCTGTAGTACTAATGCAACAAGCGACGCAATGCAATCATCAGGTAGAGTGTCTGGGTTTGTTGATGGGCTCGTCTCAGTACAGTTTGAGATATCCGAACCGGCGGGTGTGATGTACATGTCCATGTCTGGACCTGCAGACCGTTGGTTTGGTGTCGGTCTAAACAACACATCTCCAGGTGAAGACGCAATGAACAATACCTATGCAATTATCGTTTTACCTGACGGTGATAATAATGTACAGGAATGGATCCTCGGTAATACCGGTGATAAGAAGACTCAGAAAGTTCTTTCATCTTCTATCAATATAATTTCAAAAAAATCAGTTGGTGGAGTCCAAACAATATCATTTTCGAGAAATCTAATCGGAAGTACTCCCGATCACAAGAATTTTACTTCTGTGGATGGATCGTTTAATAAGATGACAATGATTCAAGCCACGGGAGTTGGAAAGGTTTTTACGTACCACAAAGATCGTCAAATCTACTCTATGAACACATCATCTGTAACCAGAGGAAGAATTAATATTAACTCAGAAATCGATTTTACTCTGGACCTGTACGACTCAAACCTCACTGGTACTCCTGACGAAGTGACTGCAGTGCTGTCAGGTCCTTCCAGTGTCAGTTATTCAATCTCTTTTGGAGCACCAAATACTCATTCTTTTAAAGTCCTTGCCGACGGAACGATTCAAGAATTGTACGGCGCGTCGTCTCTTACCTCAATCATAACCAACATCAAGATGAATGTTGTTGGTGATATTAGAACTGTTTCTTTTAATAGACCAGCTAAGGGACCTACTTCAGAATATTTATATTTTGATATTTCTAATGTTCTGATTGATTATAACATTACAACAGATGGAATGCACGCGACAGGAGGTAAAGCCGTCGTTTCAAGTGTACAACAGACTAGTGGATCGCAAAATGATTTGAGTTTAGCTGTTGTTTTGGTTGATATTGAATTGTCTGAAATATCCAACATGATGACACTCACACTTACTGGTCCATCCGGTGACGATACGTACTTCGCAGTCGGTTTTAACGCTACTCAGATGTCTACAGAACCTTGGACAGTTGTAGTCATTGGTGATACTGTTTCAGAATACCACACTTTTTATAACAATACTGGTCCAGGAGTTTCACAAATACCACAACACGACAGCACTGTTGGTATGAAACTAATCTCTTCAATAATTGTTAATGGAATGAAGACTGTAAAGATATCCAGACCAGCTATGAATGTTATATTCAACAACAATAGCTTTGATTTCACAGCCGGCTACAACACTATCCCATACATAAGCTCTCACGGGCCTGTGACTGATGGTAAGTTACAATACCACAGTAAACGTAAGACTGCGAGTATTACCTTGAGTCCTCTCTTGTCTTTTGCGGCAACAGCTGATTACACAACTTCAAATGGTGACTTGTTGTTGCAACTAAAGATAGATGAAAATAATAATAACGTCACAATAACGCTACAAGGACCAAGTGATAAATGGTTTGGAATTGGGTTTGGATCACCTTCAATGAAGAATACCTATGCTGTAGTAGTACATGAAGGAATTGTTGAGGAACGTTTATTGGGCAATCACACTCCTGGAAGTGTTACTGTTTATCAGAGCATCACAATATCATCGGACGAGAGTACGAATGGAACTCGTAAAGTTACGATGTTTAGACCGTTGAAAGCTGATGGTCAACACTTTGATTTTAACATTCAATCACCTCTTTATGGTTCTGAAAGTGGTATTGTTACAATTGCTGCAGTTGGAGACACAGTTGAATTAGCATCACACGGACCAAATGGGTTCGTCTACGGTGACTGGTTGTCATTAACAACTGAGGATCCCTTACCTACACCGACACCATCTCCGATGACTCCAACTGTTGCTCCAGTTACTCCAACTGTTGCTCCAGTCACGTCATCACCTTCAGGCTCAGGGTGTTTACAATCACATGTTAAGATAAATCCGAACATGGCTGAGACTTATGCTTGTCAAATGAGACTAACATCAACTGTTTCATTCCACTGGAAGTACAACAGAAACTCAAAAGTTGTAGACTTCGCTATCAGGAAACAGGCCCCAGGTTGGATGGGTGTTACTGTTGCTAAACATTGCGACCTCATGGTTCCAGCAGAAGGAGTTATTGGAACTTATGAAACACAAAATACATATTTAGTTCAGTCAAAGGGAAATAACGCAATTGTGGTCGATCCATCACAGATAGTCTCGAACTTAACGGGATCACTTGTGGATGGTGTCACTACAATAAGGTGGTCAAGAAAGGTATCCAACAACCCAGTCATCGACCCAAACAACAATGTTTGTTTTAACTATGCGACACATGCAGGTAGTGTTATTGGTTATCATGGAGGGGGTCCTGAAGCAAGAGGGTCTTTTGAAGTAAACTTGGCAACTGGTTCTGCTGGTGCTTCCACGTCCAAATTAAGAAGCAAACGAGTAGCTCATGGAGTACTTATGATTATGGCCTGGTCATGGTTTATTCCTCTTGGGATCTTACTTAAGAGGTTTGGAAAACCAGTATTTTCACTTGGGATTTCCCAATTTTACGGACACATAGCACTCGTCATGGCAGGTCTGGTCTTAACAATCGCAAGTTGTATTCTGGCAACCAGCAGTGGGTTTGGTGGTGGACGGTATTCCCACGGCACTGTCGGTGTTGCAGTGATGGTTCTCGCATGTTCGAACCCTCTGGTTGGTATTTGTGGTTATGTCTTCGTGAGAGATCCAAAACACCCTCAAAGGTGGATATTTAATATTGTTCATTGGGTCATAGGACGTTCTGTTTACATCCTCGCCACTATCCAAATCTTCTTTGGAATTGAAACTATCAATTCGGTTGAGGGTCTCAGCAGAACTCCGTATCTCTTCGCTGTTATTGCCGGTCTCGTAACGTCAGTTGGTACCTTTTTTATTTGTGAATCGTTGTGCAGGCGTGCGAATGAAAACAAAAATGTTCAAGAAGTTTCTTCAGAACTCCTCAAGTAAGAAAATAGATACGTTTTATCTACATTACTACTGCGGATTTAACCCTACGAGTTAATTATTGACAAGCATTCAACAGCTGTAGTGATATCAGCAAACATAGTAATTAAGGATTGTTCCGAGTACACGGGGGGCAAGAAGTATTTATAACTTTTTTTTTTCCTTTTTTAAAATTCAAAATGAGTGAAACTCTTTGAATCTACTAATGTCTGGTAGAGATGGTTCCTAACTACACTTCAACAGTAACAATCTATTATTTGCGTTCAGGTTGAAGTCAGTTAGGTATATATCTTAAAAAACAGAATAGCCTCTCATTCGTTATTGCCGAGCAACACACACACACGTTGCAGTAGTCATGTTCACGGGTATTTACTAAAAGTGGGCGCTGTGTGTGTGTTACATTATTTTTCTCTCTTTCCTCTTCACTCGTGACCCGTTGATATTTGAACATGTGAATTCTTCTGATATAATATTCTATTAAAAAGAGAAAAAGAAATGTCGAGAGTCAGATACTACAAATCAACATCTGCGAGGGTCAAAATTCTATTTTTTTTTTTTTTTTTTGATCTTTTGCAGGTTTGGTTTGTCAGTTGCATTCAACAACTGAATGTAAACGTGACCTCTACCTCTTCTGTTCTTTTTTTTTTTTTTTTTTTTTTTTTTCCCTCTCTTCTTTTTTATTTTTTTTCTTGCTCTCAGAAAATTTTCTTCTCTGACGCTCCTGGTGATCCATTTCCTTTTTTATTACCGCGTGCTGAATTTATATTATTTATTTAATTTTTTTTTTTTTTTTTTTTTTTTTGCCTATGGCACTCGGTATGATTTTCTTTAACCAAATCTCCATCTAACACTTGTTTCCATTGACGTTAGAAGCTCAGGAGATCAGGGTTCGAAATTACCAATGCCTGGCACAGAAATAAATAGTCAGATGCACTCTGCCCTTTCACCTGGATATCTGTCTGTGATACCAGGTATGGACAGTTGTGACTATTTATTTCTCTCTCGCTCTCGCTCTCTCTCTCTCTCTCTTACTTCTCTAGTGAATTTAAAAAAAAAAAAAAAATTAAAGACTTTTGTGATGAAATGTGTTCTTTGAAAAATATTACTGATAAACTCCCTCCCACCATTGAACACACGCAAACCGGGGAAGGGCTGAGGGATTTATGCTTTTTTTTCTAAAGGCAGTATAGTATTTCATTCTGTTCTCCTTTTGAATATATTTTTATAAATTTGTCCCAACTTGTTTGCATTACATCCTCGAAGAAAAGTATTGAGTATCCAAGAGGGTGAATATTTATTTGTTTCACCTTAGCTATTTTTTTTTTTTTATATATATTTAAGCCGCAACAACTACAAATATTATTTTCAGTCCAATTTTTTTATTTTTAAATACCTAAAAGTTGTTACTGTTGTTTTACATTGTCAAAATTTTCCTCACCCTTTTTATTTATACCGCCATGTTTATTTTTTTTTTTCCAATAAAAAAAAAAAAAAACAAATTCTCTTTTTCTTTGCGTCACAGTAACTAGGGAATTTCGATGCCCTTGCTGACCAGCTTAAAAAGGGAATACTGTTTTTTTATTTTATTGGCATGGCAGAGAACCTTATTACCCCTTCCCTGTTTCCTTTACCCCTTCTTCATATAGACCTACTTTCCTTTATAGGAAGCTAAAAGAACAAAATTAATGCTTTTTTTTTTTTTTTACCGAATACATATATCTCTTCTTGCAACTTACAAAAAAAAAAAAATAATAATTGTCGCTGACGTAAATTATTCTTTTAGCGTTTCACGTTTTTTCGTCTTCGCGTGTTTTTTCGCTTAGAAACAAAAACACTTTCATTTTAAATTAAAATACAGTTATTTTCTTTTCTAGCTTCTTTTTTGCAGTATCCGAAATTGGTGGTAAGTCGATTACTCGTTTTTGAGTTCAATAATAATATTACAGTAATTTCCTTATCATTGGGGCCAAAAAAAAAATCTTTTTCTTTTGTTTGTTGGTGTTGTGGGAAAACGTATTAACTAGGTTACACCAAGACTCTCTGTTTGTGAAGTTTAGTCTCTTCGAATGGGCTTGAGGATTGGTGTTCGGTAGTGTGAATTCCTGCTTTCTTCCTTTCTTGGTTGGTTCAATTAAAGAGGTCATCCTTCAAGTTGAGTATTATCATTATACGCTGAGCAATAAAGTTTCAGATGTGTTTCATTTAAACTATCGACTTAACAAGTATTGATTACCTTCATAACTGTTCTAACAGAGGTTCCTTCTGAGAAGGTCCTCCGATGTGATGTGCCGTGTCATGGGTTTGAATTTTTATTAAAAAAAAAAATTATTTGTATTCTTCTCACCAGCTGAATGTCGATTGTCGTGTCAAAAATCTCAACCCAATTAACCATATTGATGTGTTAGTACCAAACTGTTGTTATGATTTTTTATAAACAGATTCTTTTTTTTTTTTTAAATAAAAGATGTCGATCAACAAGTTCGATTGGTTTACATTATCCGCTGTTACCATCTGGCTTTGGGTTGTAGGAACATTCCTATACTGGGGAGCGTTGGTAGGCAAAGAACGATGTTACTACATAACTGTTGTAAGTGTTGGTATTTTGATTACTTGGTGTTACCTAAGAACTGTATTCACCCATCCGGGAAAGGTTCCCATGGCTTGGAGAGAGAATCCTATTTCTTTATCACCATTGATATCTGGGACAAGGAGGAGATGGTGTGCGAAGTGTGCTTCTTGGAAACCTCCCAGATCACATCATTGTTCTGTGTGTCAGACTTGCATCTTAAAATACGATCATCACTGTCCCTGGATAGCTAATTGTGTTGGATTCTTTAATCACAAATCATTCCTACTCCTTATTATATATTCAGCACTCTTAGACTGGTTCCTTGTCTTGAGCTGTTTTGATTCGGTTAACTCGTGTCTTGTTGAAGGTCAGGTTGGAGGATGGTGTTCAACAGGTATTGCTGTGACTAATTTTTATTTTGCGTACTTCACAGCTGGGACTTTGGGGATTCTGTTAACGATATTCGGATCACATCATTTGTCTTTGACGGCTAAGAATTGCACTACTGTAGAGTCACTAGATCTGTGTGGTTATAATATGTATCAAAGATCTATATTTCAAAATTATAAAGAAGCCATGGGTGAGGATGTTGTAATGTGGCTTTTACCGACTGTTCCAAAACATACTTCTAGTGGAGAGCTTGGTGTTAACTTTTCAGTCAATCCGTCACTTCAATCTTCTGTTACTCCGATCGTACCACATCCTCAACGAATCAATTTAAATAGTCAATCTCATTATGGAACGATGGATCATTGTAGTCTTAGTGCTCACTCTTTTGAATCGACTCCTGGACCTCGAACTCCTGAGGCAAGAATTCCTCCTCCAGTTCGCGTTACAATCGATGCGTAGTTGTTATTTCACGCAAGTTAAAATACATTCTGTGAAGATATCAACGTATCAAAGTTTGTATCTGCAAGCTGTCTTTAGGTCTCTTTATATTTACGGTACGTTCATCGTCTTCGAAATAAAACTGAAAATTAAAAACTTTTTTTATTCAGTTTTTTCTATTTAATTGTTACTTTACGTATTTTTTATTCTTTTTTCGTCGTTGTGAGCCTTGTGGAAGGCGTTGAGTCTCCTCTTCTCAGTCTGATTTTTAATAATTACACTACTTTTACACCAATTTTATGTCCCTCTCGAGTTTTTTTTTTTTTTTTGTCACTCTTCATTTATTGAACGAGAAAAATTAAAATTTAATATTTTTTTGTGTTTTTTTTATTACTACTTCCCCTTATCAATTTACCCTCCTAATAGAAATGTCTTAGTGCATTTTTTTTTTTATTTATTTCAATTAAAAAAAAAGTAAGTACTCACTACCTCGTTTGAGTAGGAATTTCATTTTATCACATATTTTCCTTAATTGCAGACACATACGCGCTGTGATGTATTTTTTTTGTACGACGTGTTGTGTGGTATTATTATTTTCTCTGTACCAGTTCTGTAATCAAATAGGAATTAATTTTTTTTAAAAAAAAAGATGGAAAGAACCGAAGTTCTATTCAAAATTCTCGTCGTCGGAGATGTTGGAGCTGGAAAAAGTAGTTTCGTAAAGAGGTACGCAAAGGAGAAATGGGTTCACAATTGTAAGCCAACCATCGGTGTAGATTTTGTACTAAAAGAAATAACATTAGATTGTGGTGCTCTAGTTCGAGTCCAGCTCTGGGATATTGCCGGACAAGAACGCTTCAAAAGCGTCACCAGAATATATTATAAAGAAGCTGTAGGTGCCGTAATTATGTTTGACTGCACTAACCAAGACTCACTTAATGGAGTTAAAGACTGGAAGGACGACCTTGACAACAAGGTAACAATGTCAGACGGTTCATTAATGCCTTGCCTGCTACTCGGAAATAAATGTGATTTACCTGACGATACTCACATCATTGACCAAGATGGGTTATCGAAAAAAGCAAAAAAAGACAGCTACCACACCGGAAAATTCTGCTCTGCAAAATCTGGAGAGGGTATCGAAGGGAGCATGAGAGACTTTATACAACACATATTCGATGCGACGCAGAGAGCACCAGTCAAAGCTAAGAAGACAGTTGAGGAGAAAACGCCTATTGCGTTAGCTCCTTCAAGCGCTGGAAAACCCGTCAGGAATTATAAAATAATTGTGATGGGTACGAGAGGTTCAGGTAGGTCTTCCTTAATCAAGAAGTTTGTCCATGATACCTTCTCAGCAGTCATGAAGACAACATCATCTCTCTGGGTTGAGACCACCGAAATGGAACTGCGGGATATGTCGAAGATAAAAATTCAACTCTGGGATTTACCAACCCAACCCAAAGCAGACAAGTTAAATACTTTATACCACAAGGATGCTGTTGGTGCTATCTTAGTATACGACGCGTCTGATCCAAGTAGTCTCAAGAAAGTAAAATTAATGAAGCAAAGCTTATCATCAAAACAACCAACCCTTCCAGTTATACTGATCGCTAATAAGATTGACCTTCCAGAGGCTACGTTACTCGATGGGAAGGCAGCTGATGAGTTGTGTGCGCAGTTTTCATTTGTTAGTATCGTAGACACTTCTGTTCTTGGAAATCAGAATGTTTCAGAGCCATTTCACACTCTCTGTAACCACATTTCGAAAACTAATCCAAAGGCAGGCATTACTACTGAACCTGCTAAGAAGAAGTCTTCCTGTTGTTAGTCTCTTTCTGACTTGTCCGCTGACAACAATTAGGAGATGTCGCTGTTCATTAACCGACAACTATCTGGAAGATAATTATTTACTTAAAAAAAAGATAAATAATTACGTCATTCTGATTTTGACTTGTTGAAGATTTTTGAATAGAAATTCTTAAAGAGCCGATCACTACTTAGATGTGGTGTGCACTCCGGGGGGGTCTGAAGATGAGAAGAAAAAAAAAAGAGAAAAACCCTCTTTTTCTTGAAAGTGCAGGTACCAAATTAATTATCAACAGAACCATGAAGAGAAAAAAAAAAAAAAAAAAGACACGATCGTGTGGCATGTTTTTTTTCTTTGTGATGCGTTTTTTTTTTTTTTTTTTTTTAAATCTTTTTCCCTTCCCAAGCCGCTTTGTCCTCGATAGCTCCTTCATTCGGCCTTATGAACCACGTTGAGGGAGTTTTTATTCCACTGTTTCTATGTTCAGTTCTTGTCGGAAGTGGAAGTAAAGCCGACCACCAACTTCGTGTGAGAATGCGCTGTGTGTTTGAATTGCCAGCAACTCTTATCAGCTACCCACCTTATTGTTTTTCGTTATTGTTAAGTTCTTTTTCACTTGTGCATGTCTCGTGGTCGTATATTATGTGATTTATAATAATTCCCCCCAACCCCTTCTTCTTTGATACTTTTTTTTTTAAGACTAACTTTATGTGTGCTGCTGTTAATAGAGAGGGAAACTGTTCTTCCGACGTCCTCTTTGTTATTTCTATTAACCTAAGGAAGAAGATGTCTGACACTAAGCAAAGTTACTTAGTGACGGTCTGGATCGTAGTTAAAGTACGCCTCTTCTCGTCTGTGAGAGTCTCACCCTGACGTCGAAAAAAAAAAAAAAAAAAAAAAAAATGAGACAATCGTTTTTGTCTTTGTCTTTTTTTTTTTTTTTTTTTCCCACAACATGTTTTTAATTCATGGTTGATTGATTATAATTTTTTTTGTTTTTTGTTTTTTTTGTCTGCTCTACTTTTAGTAATTATGTTGTGACAGCATGTCAAGTTAAAAACCCCTTTTGCGGCTCGAATTTGAAAAAAAAAAAGAAAAACAATGCATCGAGTGTGTTACCAAAGTAGTAGACAGACCAAATCGGGTGCTAAATTTTATCAATGTGTCCCCCCTCCGTGCTTGGGAAGGTTGTGGTCGAAATAATCGTTTAGTTTATAGTTTTTTTTTTTTTTTTTTTTTTGTGTGCAATGAAGGGTATCTTATATTTTTATCATATATATAACTCAGTTATTTACAACCAGTCAATGAAATAGATCACAAAAACACTGTTCTTCCAATAGTATTTCCTACCATTTCAGAGGTGATGCCAGTATCTGTGGATACATCCCCCCGTAGATGGTATATGTCGATGTCATCTCCTGAAGGACAGCGTCAGTTTAACGGAGATGGTATAAGTGTCTTAGGAGCACCTGGAGGACCAGCCAGTAGATCACTGTCACCAGCCAGAAAGAATGCTGCGAAAGCCTTACAAGTAACGGGCATCACTGATATGGATTTCTTAAACGGCAGATACGATCTTCAACAAACCGGATTATTCGTTCAAAGACAAGGAACTGCTGTATTACAATTCAGAGATGGTCGATGGAGGTTTTCACCACAGTCAAACGACGGTTGGTGGGCCAGCTCACCGACTCTCCTCGGTCAGTGGTCAAGAGATACCAGTGCTGGTGATGCGATCACTGGATTATATCCTTTTGTAGCAGCCGTTGAGACAAAGGAACCACTTCTACTAATAAATACCGAAACAGATATGCATCATCCGCAATCTGATAAGGCTTCAGAAATAAATAGTCTCATTCAGCAATTAGAAACCGCCAAACTACGATCAGAACACGCTGGACAACTCCGCCACGAACTTGACATAGCCCAACAAGAAAGACACACAGAGCGATCCTTATATCTTAAAGACATTGCTAATGAAAAGGATGCCACTCAGCATTACATAAATGCGTTGCGAAATGAACACTACTCAGAGCTGTCTCAGGTGACGTCCGAGAAGCACAAAATAACATACGAAGCCAATGAAATAATAAATGAACTACAACACAACATCCTACAAGTCCAACAGAATGAAGGCCGTGCTGTGTTGTTGTACGAAGAGGCTGAGGCATATCTACAAATATTTTCATTCGCAATGACTCCATTGCGGAGTCAAGTAGAAGCAGGTTTGCGCGCTGCTCTATCAGAGAGACTGGCCCACGAAGAGACGGTTAAGGAAATAGCACTAAAGAGTCAACAACTACAAATAGCTGAAAACAACAGAATCACATTGGAATCTGAAATAGAAACAGAGCGGGGGGCTCATCATAAAACAGCTCTCGGAGCTGAACACTTAACTCTTGAGTTGGAGAATTGGAGGTCTGAAGTTAGGGAAACTATGTTATTGGAACAGGAAAACTATGAATCTCGTGTACGTGCAGCGGAAGATAAAATGAACTCAGCAATCGCTGCAGAACAACAAGTCATAGCAATAAACAATCTACAGAGAGAAGAGCTGAGTAAACTGACAGGTCAGCTTCACTCAGCAGATGATGAGAAAGTAATTGCTATCAATCACCTCAGAGATCAAGTTGAGAAGCTTTCTAGAACAAGAGTAACTGAAGACAAAGTCAAAGAAGAACTCTTAAATGAAGTAACAGACCTTCGACTAAAGGCCAGGGGAATGGATGATATTCGAAGCCAGAGTATGTGACAAAATAAAATATTACAATCGTAACTATAAAACAACAACAAACCCCCCAACACAGATATCGGTGGTCGTGTAGAATGCATCGCCGTTGCAGCGAAGATGCCGATGAAGGAACTCAAACAGGTATTTACATAAATAGATTTCTAATACTTCCTTCTGAATGATTCGATTTGTTAGTTGTCTCTCTTGTGGAATACTCAAAGCTCTATTATAATAAATAAAACAAAAAACAGAAACCAGCTGAGCTTGGGGAACGAATTGACGAAATCGCAGCAAACATCGTAAAGAGAATGGAAACCTTCGAAGAGGAATTGGCATCAGCGGATGTGAAACACCTCGAGTTAGAGAAAGAAATGTCACTTTTACAGCATCGACACCAAACAGCTCAAAATCAAGCAGCAGAAGCAAGCAGGTTTGAGTCACAGGTTGAAGAGGAAAAGCAAAAACTGATTTGCAAAGAAGAGGAATTACATTTCATCAAAGAAAGTCAAGAAGCACTTCAACAACAATTGAACGAGACGCACGACGCTATGAACGAAGCGGCAGTCGAAATGGAAAGTCTTCGAGAAAAAGTTAAGAACTCAGAAGTTGAACAAGGGGTAATCAAGTCACTCGCTGATCAGGTTAAAGAATTGGAATCAAAAGGTGACATCCACAGCTCTTTACGAATAGCTGAAGATCGATTAGTTAATTTAGAACAAAATGCTCAAGTTGAAAAAGATAATTTAATGAAGAGAATTCATGACTATGAATCAGTTCTTCCTAGTGGAGTTCAACCACCTCTTGGAGATGGAGGAGGAACAACTGTTATAGTAGAGCCACTCTCAATGTTTTCACAAACTGCTCCATCCATTCCATCGACTGTTAGTGCGATGGGTCTCAATCATCATCAGCAGCAGCAGCAACAACAACAACAGCAGCAGCAACAACAGCAGCAGCAGCAGCAGCAACAACAGCAACAGCAGCAGCAACAACAGCAGCAGCAGCAGCAGCAACACTTTCAGAGACATCAATATTCTGTCGGTGGCCACTTTACTGATCAGTTAGACCCTCCCTTCTCAGCTTCAAAACATGTTTCTCCCAAGCGACTGTATGCTGCAGTTCCAAATGCGGCCCTCAGTTCTCCTCCTCCGCCTGCTTTGCCGCATCAAAATCGTCGAATTTCTCCAACAATTCCACCAGCCGTTAGCCATCCGAGTGAGTCTCTTCAAATATCGAGAGATGTGTTGATGAGACCTCCTGCTGCTGTACCACCTCCAGCTGCTCCTCCGCCTAAACAGTCTGAAGGGATATGGGCGTCACCTGCTTCTATCGAATATTATCATCATAGAAGTGATACTCCGACTATGAGAATGTGGATGAACAATCAACATCCCCGTTATTAAAAATAGCTGCTTGTTACTACTGCAGACAAATCTCATTTCTTATTGTAGCTTTGTCTTTTGAGCTGACTATTATAGCAGCAAACATAAAGACCGATAAAAAATGAATCCTTTTTATCATTCGTTAAGTTCCCACTTTAGAACATAAATTGTACCTGTCATTCTGATAGATAAAAAAAAAAATAGATTTTCGGTTTCTTTTTTTTTTGTTTTTACAACCTCGTTTGGCTAATTATCATTTATTCAAAAAAAAAAAACAGGTTATTAATGTGTTGGTGGGGTGTTGTTTTGTTATTTTTTCTGTAAATATTTATTTTTTATATTCTAATTATCCCTTTTAGAATTAATAAGATGAAGTCAATGTTGGTTGCTGGACTCGTCGCGACTGGTTTCGCGGCGAAGGATGCTGATCTGGTTAAACAGGTCCCTGGATTCCAAGAGACATCATTCAAAGTGTACTCTGGTTATTTAACTGTGAAGGGACCATTTAAGCAGAACGACTACGATGAATTAAATATCCATTACCAGTTGGACACTTCTCAGGGAAGCAGCAACGACCCAGTTGTAACATGGCACCAGGGTGGACCAGGAGGTTCATCTTTGTACGGAGCTTACACAGAGATGGGATACTTTCAGGTTTCTGACTCTGGTCCATTCGTTAACCCACACGCATGGAATAAGAGAGCTCACATGCTCTACTTAGAATCACCTGCTGGGTCATCTGATCCAATCGGATTCTCAACCTGCTCCAAGAATGGTCAGATTCAGCCAGTTTGCTCTTGGAATGATACTTCCCAGGCTGAGGCTTACGCACATACGTTGTTGACCTTTTACCAAAACTTCCCTGAGTACAAATCCAATGACTTGTACCTCACTGGTGAGTCTTACGCTGGACAGTACATTCCAAACATTGCTTACTACATTACTTCAAACATGGAGGCTCAGTTCAGCAACTTGAAGGGAATTGCTGTCGGAAACGGATGCTGGGGAGGGTCTGCCAACCAAGTCTCATGCAACGGTCCACACGCTGAGCGTAATGACGTTGACTTGTTTTTTGGAAAGGGTCTCGTAGCGAAGAAGCTCAAGGAGGAGATCTATGACTCATGTGGATACACAGGAAAGGTTAAGGATCCAGTTAGATGTGGTATTGCATTTGATAAGATGGACCAAGAAGTAGGACCTCACAACGTGTATGATATTTATGACAACTGCCCAGATGCTGCTCTCTGGATGGAAGCTTCAGGTAAGACCATGTCCTGGTTGAGAAACCATCTTCGTGAAAACATGAACACCCCAAACATCCACCAGCTTACAAAAGAACTTGGTGGAGGATACGACTGGGCCTGTGGTGGAATGCCACAAACAAAAGACTTCTTCTCAAGAAAGGAAGTCCAGGAAGCCCTCCATCTTGGAAGACCAGAGCAGTCCAGATTCAGCTATGACTCATCTGGTCCAGCTTCTATTACATTGTACCCAACTTTGGCAAAGAAGCTTCGCGTATTGATTTACAATGGTGACTCTGACTCCTGTGTGCCATACAACGGAAACGAGGAATGGACTACTGGTTTGGCCTCAGCAGGAATCTTGAAGGAAAAGAAAGCTTGGCATCCATGGTTTATCACCCCAGGAGCACCAGTCCCAGCTGGTTACGCCACCAGCTACAATGTTACCGGAGCTCCAACTAAGGACTTCACCTTCATCACCATTCGTCTTGCTGGGCACATGGTTCCTAACTTCCAGCCTGCTGCTGCTTATGCGTTCTTCGACAGATACATGTCTGGCAAGGATTTCTAAGACTTCTTTAACACTTATGAAAGTGAAAGGTTAGTCACAAGAATTTAAGAGGAAAAAGAAAAAACGGCCTCACAGGTTTTCTATTTTCTTTTTTTTTTGTTTGTTTTATTTAATCCCCGTACCTGTGAGTTTTGGAGTTGGAATTCCTTAAGGAATTTCTGATTCCAATATACCCGACCCTATTTTTTTTGCGTTGAAAACAAGTGTGTTTGTGTTCCCATTCTGTTTCCTTGTTTAAGCATCGAATTAGCGAAAAACAATTTTTTCTTCTCTCTTTTTATTTTTTTTTTATAAACATTTGTGGGTCTTTCTGAGATCCATTTTTTTGGTTTAAAAAAAAAGAAAAAGAAAAAAAACGATCGGTTTTCCCCCCGTTGTGTGGATATGTTTTTATGACACCCCGTCCGCTCTTCTTGGTTACCTTTACATCAAAGTGATACTATCTCCCTTTACACACACACAGTAACATAAATGATGGTTACATCATTATCCCTACAGGGAAGCATAACACCGCTGTCTGTTACGTCATTCGATGGTTGCTGTGATGATGTTTGTGTTGGTCCTAATACAACCGTCTACCACGTGAAAGAACAAATTGCTGAGATTCAAGGTATCAATCCGGCCTATTTCGTTATGACTTATGCTGGAGAAGTACTACAAGAAAGTAAATTAATAACTGGATATGGTGTCAGTGATGGTGATCAATTCGTAATGGAGCATTCCGACTTCGCCGTTGCCTTAATCGAACTCGGTGACATAAAACCAACAGCGGAAAACCTAGTTCGAGAAGCAAGAGAAGGAGGAACAATGGTTGGATGGTTAATAAAAGCAGGCGTACCCGTAGATGCTGAAAACTCACAAGGACTAACTGCTCTGGTTGCCGCCTGCTCATCACACAAACGACGGGATGATATTGTAAGAAAACTACTTGACAGCGGAGCTCAAGTAAATAAATTAAATGACACAGGATCTACCCCTCTACGTCTTGCAGCTTGTCAAGGCCACCCCAGCATTGTTCAGCTTCTTATAAATAAAGGAGCAGATATTAATAAGTGTGGTAAGGATGGGATTTCTCCTCTTAACTTTGCCTGTAGAAACGGTCACGAAGAAGTAGTTCAGCAACTTATTTATTATAAAGCCGATGTGAACCAACCAAACAGAGATGGTTTTACACCTGTCTTCTTTGCGGCATTAAAAGGACATGATTCCATAGTTCAGCTTCTTCTTGATCATGGAGCTGAAATAAATAGTGTTAATAATAGAGGATTGACTCCACTGATAGCAGCTTGTGTAAACGGTTGGGAAAGAGTCGTTAAGGTCCTACTCCGCAGTCAGGCAAAGGTAGATCAGTGTTGCAGAAATGGCTGCTCACCTCTCTTCGCAGCAGCAAAAAATGGACACTTTGCGGTTGTCGTGTTGCTCCTTCGGTATAATGCTGAAGTTGATTTCATAACAGAGAATGGATACACACCTCTATTCGCTGCAGCAAAACATGGACACCTTCCAGTTGTAAACTTTTTAATTAGCAGGGGAGCCAGTGCCAACAGATTAAGTAAAAATAACTGTACTCCACTAGCGGCTGCTGTGGAATGTGGACACACAAGTGTTGTTGAAGAGCTTATCAAAAGAGGTGCGGATGTAAATAAGAAATACCGTGGACAAACACCTTTAAGAATAGCTACGGTTGCGGGCAATGAAACAGTTAAAAAACTATTATTGGAAAACGGAGCCGTTGAATTTTCAAATAGCTGTTGTTGCATTGCTTAGTTACTATTTTACACGTTTTTTTTGCATCTCGGCTGAAACTTTTTTTTATTCATTTATTTATTTTTTTTCTTATCGTATCGGATGATGAAGTGTTCATCTATTCAGCGTTGATTCGCAAAAGAAAACAGAAAAGATCTCATCTTTACAGAGAGATTTCACCCTTCGATGCCCTTTTCGTTATTATTTTTTTCCTCCCTCTATCTCTCTCTCTCTTTTTTAAAATAATTTGTTGCTCTTTGCTTGTTTAATTTATAACAACTGCAATACGTGACAATTACTGTATGTCTACAGTGAATTACGCAATTGCGCATTGTATCTCTGATTTGCCATTCCTCTCAACCAGGTTTGGCCTGGCCTGTTTAATCACAATATCAAGTTACCTTCTAT
Source organism: Flectonema sp. DT1601 (assembly GCA_964019425.1). Classification (NCBI taxonomy): domain Eukaryota; phylum Euglenozoa; class Diplonemea; order Diplonemida; family Diplonemidae; genus Flectonema; species Flectonema sp. DT1601. The sequence goes on from OZ025790.1 coordinate 1,297,971, forward strand.
CTATCATAATGCCCAAAACAATCATATCCAGGGTTCCCCAAGACTGGTGTGATACAGACTACTAGATTCGACAACTTCTGGATACTCATACCGACATTTATTATGTTAGGTATGAGTGTGTGTTAAATTGTAGTTTGCATTTATTTTATATGTGTCGAGGTATAAATTTAATAAAATATTTTTCACAGATAGGTATCCTACTCTCACAACATGACTTTGGCAGCGACACGTAGAATCAAACATGGCGGTATGGTTCCTGGAGGGTTGTTCTGCAACTCTGGATCGTCTTCCCCATTGGGAGGGAGTCCAAAGTCACCATTGCCACCAATGAGTATGCCTATGAGCCCACTGTCAACTAAAACATCGCACAAAACTACTTCTGCTTTTCCTGATGCAACACCACCGAGTGCTGTGCCTGCTGGATGGGAAGCATATTTTGATTTAAACCTTGGCATCACTTATTACTACAATGATTCAAATGACGAAACTCGTTGGGCTGTTGACTTCGGATGGCCTGAAGTACCACCTTGTCCTGATGTGTCTCCCTCACCAACAATATCAGAACCATCATCACCACTATCAAGTCGTATGATTCAAGGGGACAATAGATCTTTTGGTCTACTTACTGAGGAGGATGATGAAGTTGTTGATGGTTGGGCTGTAGGTGTTGACGCCACAACTGGTTCGCTCTTTAGATACCATGTACAAACAGGTGTTAGACGACCATACATCACATAATTGTGTTTTATATTAACGTTAGTTCAATTTTTTTTTTTTTTTTTTTTTTCTTTGTAACTCAAAAAAAAAAAGCAATTCATCAGTTTCACGGTGAATCAATCTAATTAAGTATCTACAATTTGGGAGAATTTTTTTATTTTTCCCCTTTTCCATTTTTTTTTTCTTTTTTTTTTTTTTGGGTTATGAAGTGTTTCCTTTGTTGCCGTCTTTTAAAAGAAATTTTTATATCAATTTCCTAACCCGTAGATATATTATTATGTTTCCTTTTTTTTTATTGTGGTAAATCACCTCCAAAAAGTTTTTAATAAACTTATTGAGAGTCAGCGTGTACCCCCCAGCGCACTTCCCCCCTATTTTTTTTTTTCTTTTTTTCTTCAAGTTTTATTAGTTATAGTGCCGCTAACGTTGCGAGCTTATTTCTGGCTTCTGTTTGATTAGTATCGCGTCCAACATCTGATAATGAGCGGAGCTATGTTTGTTTTTCCCCCCTTTGAATTAATCAAAATTAATCTCGTATTCTAACTATCTAGTATCTGGCTGCATGCTTAACTGTTAACTGCAGCATTTATTCTACTCAAAAGTAAAGACAAGGAACGACTCACTTCGTTGTTATTCTGTTCTCGTTCGAATCTAGTGATCGTTTCCGATGACAAAACGTTCACTGAAACTACAGAAATTAGTTTCTTATGACGCCAATGAAACCAACGAAGACGTTACAATGACACCAAGTGAATAGGTCCATTGATGGTCTGCAAGGAGAAATAAATCAAACGAAAAAAAAAAAAAAAAATGGATGACGACAACTTCCTTGGATGGAAGCGACGCAAAAATATAAACTCAAATCTTAGTTAAATGAGAAGACATCGAAACTAAGGGTTTTAAATTGAACAAAAAAAAAAAAGCAAAATAAGCATTGCTAGCCCTATCCTGGCGAGCTCCGATGGATTTTTATCTTAGAACGATAGCAACTTCAACATAGAATAAAGTCCCTTAGAACTTACTGATGAAGGCCTAAAAAGGGACGAGTAGTATACTATTAAGGCGAAATTACATATTCTATTACCCTTTGATGTTGGGAAACTGTAGAAATGAATATTTTTTTTCATTTTTTCTTCATATTTCTTTATATTTTTGAGTTGGTTCTTTTTCTAAAATAATAAAATAAATAATATTAACCTGCAATGCCGATTAGGAGGGGAAAAAGAGAAAAAAAAAAAAAAAAAAAAAGTAAATCAAATCTGATGGATGAGGTAACAGTGGTGGTTTCTCTCTTTTTTTTTTTTTTTTGAGCTTGTTACTTTTGATTATTTTTAGTATAAAAAGTATGTTATATTAAGCAATTTCAAAAGTCGTTTTTTTTTTTTTTTTTTTTTTGATTTTCTTTTTTTTTCATTATTCAGTCAACGCCCCCCTTCCCTACCACACGTTCATCTTCCCTAGTAATATTTTTCTATCTCAGTTTTTTTTTTTTTATGTTGGGAGTGTGTTGCTCGACGACAGCTGAGGGCTTCCTGTCAGGTGCCTATATTTCTGATGTAGTTTGACACATCAGCCTCGGTTGCTAAACAGTTTGAGATTTCGGTTCCCTTCATTAGTTTCGTCTTTGTATTAGTTCGCTAAGTTAGTTTTTTTTTCTTCTTTTTTTTCCTATTCTGATTTCGGTTGTAGTTTTTCCTTCTCGTTTTGGTCTCCAAAGCGAAATGCGACCTCGTCGTTTAGTTTCAAAACGTCTTCATCTACATCCATATCCCATGTGAGATTTGATTAACTATTTATAATTTAACTGTTTTGAGTTGTGACGACGACGGCTTAAAAGAAAACTCATATTTCAACTTTTCGGGTTGTGTGGTGCTATTTAACATCTCCTTGCAGGGGAGGGAAATATTCTCTCTCAAAGGTTTCCTCTGCAATGGAAGAATCACAACTCTAAGTTCTTAGTCCCGCACAAAGGGACTCTATGGAACATTTCTTTGTAATTTATCCTGCGGGGTCGACCGGGGACACCTGTCTTGCGACTCAGTCATCCAATTTTCTTTTTTTTTTTTTGTTTGTGTAGTTTGTACTTCTTGTTCTGGAGATTGCGAGCATAGCGAGTTCTCCGCTTGCTCTCTCACTCTCTCTCTTTAATTTTTGGTCTTTTTTTTTTGTTTTTTCTTTTGTCACAATTTGTAAAAAAAAAAAAAACGGAAGTAGAAAAAAACAAAACAAAACAAAAAACAATAAAATAAATAAAGTGGACATATACTTTATCACTTCTGTTATTGATTATTTTTTTCTCCCAATCCCCATTTCTCCATCTCAATTTCAAAAAAAAAAAATAAATAAAAATAGATTTTAATATTTATCTCATGGGTTGTTTTTGATCGAAATTTATCGCTTCTTGGACAGCCTTCTCTACTTCAGTTAATATTCTCGGTACAAGCTGTAAGTTTTCCTTGTACTTAAACTACTGGTGGAATGAGTCTCGTGTAGTGGGTTGTCTGTCTCCAAATAGAATCTTTTTTTGGTTAATAAAAAAGCCACGGCTGTCTGATACCCGTCTTAGCTCTCCTGTGAAATAATCCCTTTTCTATGCGAGCGTTTTTTTTTTTTTTTTGATAATATTATTGAATTTTAAAAGTAATTTTTTTTTCCCCCCCTTCTCTTCCCTTCAAGTACTGTGTACTAACAAGTATATCAGTGTAGTCTTATGGTTTCTTCTTCTTTGATATCGTGTGGGTGTGTTCAGTGTTGTGCATGTAAGGAAAGAAATGAAAACTTGCCGATAGAGAGTATGAGGGAACCACAATGGGAATGTCCTTTTCTACTTCCTCAAGCCATAAATTCAACTGGCTGCGACGTTGCCACTAGATGGACTATGGCATTAAAACCCAACTGTGTTATCCCAATAGATGTAATGCTCACAGCCGCCTATCTTAGCCTGCATAAGGCCTGTGGGTTATTTTTAAAGCGTAGATCCCTGTACACTGAATAACCATTTTTTTTTCTTTTTTTAAAAACTTTCTATCCTGTCTGTTTTGTTTCTTATTTTCGAGTATTTTTCCCCCTTCCCTCTTTTCCCTGTGTGTTGCCCATTCTTAATTTGCCCTTGCGAAGTACAGCGGCAACAACAATGGATTGGGTCCTCTGTTGCTGTAAGTTACCCCGGTGCAAGGGGGAAAAAGAATGTTACGCAGGGGATCTTTTGAGATATTCTCAAGGTAGTTTTTTTTTTTTTTCCCCATCTATTTTTATTTTTTCATTTTACTCGAACGTTTCAGGCTGTTGTCTCATCGCCACGTCCTCTGACTCTGATGCAGGCGAGGGTAGTATTTTGAAAATACATCGTTTTGGTGTATTGTTTTTTTTTACTGTTTTAATAGCATTGGTTCATTAATTGTATCGCACAACTTAACTTCAATGTGTGTTTTCTTTTCTTTTCTATTCTTTTTTTTTTTAAAAACTTTTCCTTTTTTATATTTTGATTTGGTACACTATCGCATAACAAACTAATATTCTCGTTACAACAGCAATACTTAACTATGTTGATTTGTTTGAGAAAGCAAACACGATGAGTCAGGGTTGTTGTCCGAAGAAAGGTTGTCAAAGTTTCCCCACCTTTCTGATTTTACATTGCAACCAGGTTTTGTCCGAACCCTTGTTTGTCTTTACCTTCAATCTTAACATAATATTATACTTCTTTCTCAGGTGTATATAGTGATGGAAAGCGAATTACTGGATAGCAGTATTTTATGGGAAATCACAACCACAGAATATGTTGCACTATTCAGGAATCGGAAGCTGCTTTTCGGGGTTTTCCTTATTACTTTACGATTGTTGCCGCCGTTCGGAACACTTCAGCAATTTTAATAAATATTTTTGTCTTTCAGTAGATTACTAAAGAAGAGAAGTTCTAGTATTGGAAATCATTTTTTGTGTAGGTGTTCAGAAATCGCTTCTCTTGACCTTTCGGGTCTTAGCAGTGTCACCAGTATTGGAAGTCGTTTTTTGTCTGAGTGTTCACAAATCACTTGGGTAACGAAACTCGGATAGCGCGCCTCCTCGTGGTGTTGCCTGGATGCACCTTGTGTGTAACTAGAGTGCTGACGTATTGTTGTTGCTGTGTATTCTTTTACCCCCGTTTTATTTTCCGGTAGCCTAACCTTTAAAAAAAAAGGACAACATAGCAGAAGGTCAGGTGATCCGGCCCGGGATACTCAGGCACCCAGAGCTCACAGGGGCCACCGGGTTTTTATTTTTTCCTTAGTGGCATGATTTCCCTTTACCCCCATTTCCCTCAAACTTCCCCCGTTTAGTCTTTTCACGCATGGGGGGATTATAAGTTCAGGTCGCCTGAAATGTATTAACAGTATCAGCCCCGCGAGTTACTCGGGGAGCTCCCATGCAATGTGTGGAGAAAGAGGCCATCCCTCCCCCTACCTCTCTGCTTTACTACGTCGTTTTTTGTGTGTGGCATTTCTTTTCTTATATTCTTTTCTTTTCAATCTTGTTCCTTCACACGCTTCCCAAAAGCTGCGGATTTTGTAGAGCTTGTCAGTAGGTACGGGGTTGGTGACAGTGTAAAACTTTAGATTGGTTCGAATTTAGAGGAACCGATCTCAGGAAGCGAAGTGGGGTGTGTACGCTGGGTCTGATGTACCGTTCCTGTAATCTGAGATATTTGGTTTATCACAGAGACCCACGAGGATATTGAGTCCTAAAGAGAGTTTGAGTTCAGACTGTTCCCAGTGCAGAAAAAAAAAAGAGAACTTTTTCTCAGAAAAAGCTGGTGATTTTGCAGCACGATCTTTCCTTTTAACAGTAACTCACAGAATGATCAGAGGCTGCTTCTGTATAGTTACGAGTTCTGGGATTGCTGTAACTCGTTGTTTCCTCGGTAGCGAAAGACATCTAATGTTCGAGATATTTGCATATCCCTGATGTATGCAGCTAAGTTAGAAGCGTTAATATTGAAATGAACTACTGATGTTACTTTTTTTTGCTAATGTTTTAAGTTGGTTAACTATTTTGACACAATACAGCATTTTCCCACCCCCCATGAAGCCTTCATCCTGTAGAATGTGGTCTCCGAATCACCATATTCGACAGCACATACCAAGAAGCTAAATGCGATGCACATATTTATGTCCTTAGTTATTTACACTCACAGTTCTTTGAATGGACCTACAGAATGAAATCAAACAACGAACAATTAATGTTACAGTTCTTGCGGCGGTAGTTGTTTTTTACTTACTATTTGAAACTTTCCGATATGAAAATGGCTATGGGGACATTTTAATTCGTGAAAACATAGAAACGGATGAAGACGTTAATACAACGTGGTACAGTTCAAAGCAAAATACCTGGTTAGCAGGGGACTGTCCATTGAGTGGTTTGATGGGGACATTATCTCCAACAGGGAATGAATCTGGATGGATTGAAATATATCATTCAAATTCTTCTCTTCTTTCAGAACGATCTGGAACTCAACATCTCCAATCAGAATTATCCTGTTGGCATGATGCTCCAGAAGTTTGTAGCAGTTGTTGTGATGGTCTCCATCGAGGATGTGGCGGCGAACGCAAACCAAAATATATGACTAAGCATTTACGAGGTAAAATGGACAACACTTTTCCCATCGCAATTAAGAATGGTCTCATTGCAGGATTCGGTCAGGAAATACCGTACTCCTATGCCCTTCGAAAACAAGGAATCCTGCTTCATAACGACAAAGTAACCCAGAGTGATTGCACAGTAAATATTTCGATACCTGTAATGCTTATTGTCAGTGGCAGATGGACACAAGCAACATCAGCAGTCAATGCAGCCCATTGGATAGCTGAGGTCTTTGGTCCATTGGTTCAGGCTGCCCACACACATAAAGTTGATGCGTTCATCCCTATTGTTACGGTTTGCTATTTTTGTTTTTTTCATTGTGTGGTGTGATGAATCAACTCAGCAAGAAAAAAAAAAAAAAATAGTTTTGTGGAGGATCCCCAAAGGCTTCTTGCAGCGGACACACTGTTTCATATTCAAGTAATCCGCTACCACATTGGAAGTCATCAGGTGGAGTGAATGACACTCACTGGCCATTCATATTGCCCAGGTTTGTAAATTACTTGCTCATCTTTTTTTTCCCTTTTTTTTTCCCGCAGGCTTCCATTGATGACCTGTAATTTTTGTTACTTTCGACATGGGGTGGGTCAAATCAAGAGATTAGTAACTTCAATGTTCCACTTTGGCCGGGTCACCAGACAGTATTGGGAGTTGAGGTTGCAGTTTTTTGTAATATTTTTTAAAGAAACCCAAACCTTAGGACGACTATATTTGTCTCTTTTTTTTGCATGAAGTGGTTCTCACGCTTCAGTTTTTTGGGATTGCATCATCACGTCAACTTCCCAAGCTTTACGCTATTTTGATGTAGTAACATATTACAGAATGAAATGTTTAAAGAGTTCGTCTGCATCCCTTTTCTGGGAGCGAGCAGTTAGATCTGCTTATTCTCATCCAACTAGTAGGAATGTTTTCCATCTCTGATGCCGCTCTTCTGATGTAGCCTGCAAGCAAGTAGCAGTGAGAACTTAAGCACAGTTGATGGTGAGGAAGCAGTGTTGGAAGCGATTGCCAAAGAGAGCGAATCAGTTCCTACAACTGCTGATGAGGAAATGAATTAATTAATCAACTCTATGAGTCTTCTCAACTAACTAGCACAGTAAGTGGTGAGGCAAACGTGATTCTTGTGTACTTTCTTACCAAAAAAAAGAAAGTGAGGTGGGAAAAAAAAGGAGGGGGAAAAAAGGGGTCGAACTATTCTTTATTCTTTTTATATTTGGCGTAGTGAATCTTGTTTCAGAAGCTGAAACTCCGTTTTTTTCATATCTTCTACTGTCCGCAGCTGGTCATTTCATTTATATCACCGTCTGAGTGTAAGACTTTAATCCTCTATCTCTGGGGGAAAGTTTCATTTTTTTTTTTTAAACAAGCATTGTAACACACAAACAAACGTATCAGTCTAAGTCGGTTCACGGTTCCGTGCACATTACTATTTTCGCCTATTATTTTTTTTTTCCCCCTGTTGTAAACACATCATCTGTGTCATCATGCAAAAAAAAAAAACAGGTTTATGGGCATCCCTTGGCTGTCAAAACTTACTGCAGCGCCTCGGTTTGCATCAAATGACACAGTTTGTATAGAAAGATTCTTCGTGGGTTGTCCACAACCAATGCATTGCCCTGCTCCAAAATATGTTCAATCAGTGATGCCGTTGATGAGAAGTTGGTTGCAGCAGTATGGGGGACTACAATATGGGAGATTACTTCCGGATCAAAAGAATAATTTAGTAATTATAAATAGAAAACCAGGAGGAACTCGATATATTGCTAACACTAACGACTTAGTAGCGATTGCTGCTGCTGAAGGTTGGAATTCATTTGTCTCAGTTGGTTCTTACAATCTAATGCTTACACACATTCAACAAGCGAGTTTAACTGCCTCTTTTCATGGTGCGGATTTAGCACTAGCGATGCTTTTCAAAAGAGATTTCTCTGCCATTATAGAAATCCTTCTCAACCAAGGAAGGCGTGAAGATCCTTGGTATTTGTACCAAGCTAATGGGGCTTCGTTGAAAATAATTAGATGGATTTTACACCATACACAAGTCCCAGAATGGGTGAATGAGCCAGAAGAAGTGCAGCGTCGTGGAAAGTACAAAAACAGACTTTCATGGAGGAGGAAATCAATAAATTTCACATTGCCGTTGGAATCTTGGAGGACAGTGCTGCAGACCGCTGGTTCGGTGTAACAACGGGACATTATTCTCCAAAATTATAATATAGTAAAAATCGGGTGCTCTAAGATTTTCGTCGAAATCTCTGTTCTATTGTTTTTAGAACAGACATAGAACAAGTTGCTGTTGGGGAGAATGTGTCTTCGTCAAACACGATGGAGATTCTGACAGGTATCAATTCGGTACTCAGAGAAGAAAATGAAAAACTAATTAGAGAATCCCAACAATCTTCTTCAGTTATCAAGTCTCTTGAAGTTCCGGTTTTTGTTACAATCACCAGTTACCCGTTAATTATTTTTTCTTAAGACTTAATAAGTATTTTTAGAATCTGGTTGATTTCATTTTGTTTCATCCTGATGTTCATTCTTGAAACAGATTTTTGCTCTGAACCCTTTCTAATATGAAGGCCATTTGTTTTTGGAATGAACAGGCGTCAAGTTCGATTCCGGGTCGAAGCATGATAAACTAGCTGATTGTAAAATTATCGGCCTCCTGGAAAGCTTTCGAAGGATATTTTGAGAAGTACATACCTGATTGGTGTCTGGCCTGATCACGTAGGGTGCCGACATAACAACGGTCCTTGCATTGCACTTCGCTTGGAACGTTGTTAGGGGGCTGGTTTCGGCTGGCTTCCCACAATGAAATTTTTGGTAGCGGTGGTGCTGCGCTTGCGCAAACCCACCTTATTTTTTTTTACTGTAAATTCCACCGATACTCAATGGAGCATTTTTTTAAAGCCAATCTGTGAGAATATTTCACTTTATAGAATTTCGACTGTCAAGTTCGAATCCCGGTGAAGGCGAGAAGTGACTCTCTTTTGGTGGATAGGCAATCCCCTGAACGAAGCTGTGAGGGAGTTTTAGAGATTAAGACTGTACTCTACACAGGATCTGTTTTTGAGTACATTCGTGTTGGAGTTTACATAACCCAGCACAAGGCCAAAGCTGGATGATGACGTAGACCAGCACTGTGCCGCATGAGCATTGCGATGATTGCATACGATGCGTCAAGTTTCACCTTGACAAGCACAGTCTGGTCACTTACAGCTTTTTTAATAAAATCAACATAAGAATGTTGCCTTTCAAAAAAAGGCATCTAACCTGATCCTTTTGGTTTGGCTGGGTAAGGATAATTATGATAATTACTAACCTGTAATAACTGTGTAACCAGCTTAAGACTGTTTTATTTTAGCAGATAAAACACATTCTGACAAGTCTTTCTTTGGTGAATTATATTCCGAAGGCATATAATAATTCACCAGTTCGATTCCCGCTGTTGACTACTTTCGATGCATCGTCCAGGAGAAGAGGCATCTCTGTTCCTTTGCTCCAATACTTTTTTGAGAGCATCTCACGATTCTTGTTCATATCGAACTCATCTTTCGCCTTTTACTAAAGATGACCGTGGACATGCATCACTAAGTGAAAACTTAATTTTTATAGAGACCTCGCTGTCTCCTTTTAATTTTTAGGGAAACGCATGCAAAAATCGGTGACTTTTTTTGTATAGAGTTGCTATATTCTTTATTACACCTCACTTTTTCTTAGGAAATCGTCTTAACGATGACAGTCCACTTGCAGTTTTTTTATTAGATGGACAATTACAATTTTTTTCCTTAAGTCACTAGCAAACTGGATCACAAAAATGATACGACTCGAGCAGATGGAAGAGGAAGGATATGAAAGTGGGGAGGTGAACAACACCAAAAAGCTCTTCTGGCGGATATTCGCAGCGATTGTAATTATAATTGCGTTGGTTATGCTAGTGACCACAGTGGTTAAGGCGAAGAGTGAGAAAACAACGATTGATTTTACAAGGGTTCCAACCCCAAGTCCTACAAGTGCAGCACCAACAGTACGACTTGTTGATGGGAACGTTGCGAGTGAGGGAAGGGTTGAGCTCTACCACAACGGATCGTGGGGTACAATTTGCGGAGATAATTGGGATGCACGAGACGCCCACGTTGTCTGCCAATCACTTGGCTATGTAGGAGCACGTGATGCTCCACTGCACGCCTATTTTGGAGAAGGAAAGCTTCCTATTTTATTAGATGATGTGAATTGCGAAGGTGACGAGAACAGCATTTTTGATTGTCGTCATCCACCATACTACACACATGACTGTCTTCACAGCCAAGATGCAAGTGCTATATGCCTCAACAGTAATGTAGACGACACATGTGATTCATCTTGTAAGGCTTTCCCTATTCATTTTACGACTACAGCCGCTACGGTTCTGTTATTGTGTGATGTAAGAGGTCATTTTATTTCATCACCCTCCGTCAATAAGGATGTTCGGGTTAGCAGTGGTGTTGGTTCAACGATAGTAGTCCCAATTGACCTGTCGAACTCTTCAAGCTCTGATGTGATCTTTGAGTTGTTTTTAAACAGACGACCAGCTGCTTCAGTACTTCGGTCTTGGAGTGATTTCTGTTCTTTGCGTGTTCCCGAAGGGACGATCAGCGGGAAATATGTAGCCAACAGAGTTGGTGAGGTCTCAGAAATCGGTAGAATTGTAACATACAGCAGCGGATGGGAATTCTCATCGGTGGAAGAATTTCCGAGTTTTGTTGGTGAATTTATAATATTCCCAAAGCAGATTGCTGCTACTCCATCCCCTCCTCCTCCTTGTCCTGCATCAGAAGAACTCATCAGTGGTGCGTACATATCAGGGTACGCACTGCATGATTCAAACATATACGACGTGGACACAGCTGTAGCAAAATGCCGGGACTACAACTGGGCTTGTGGAGGTGTTACGTGTACGACTGTCTCTTCGTGCACACTCAGGAGTGATTCCTCTCCAAAGGCTTCAAGTTCATCTGAGTACACATGTTTAAAACAAGAACAGAAACTGATATCCAACCAATCAAAATGCATTGCTTGGAGAGCAACAAACGACTGTTCTGGAAGCGGAGATCTCATCAAAGAAGCGATAACTCAAAATTGTTCTTATGACATAGGGCAATCTGATTCTGGGATTTGCCAATGTGGGGGAAGAAGAGTGCTACCAATTTCATGTAATGATAAACAAACAGTCAATCCGTTTAACTGTTCTTATGCGTGCAGTCTGCCTCCTGTTGATGAATGTGTTGATAATAATCCGTGTGAGGGATTTCCGTGTGCTGATCCCTCTTCAGCTCAGCTTAATGATGTATTTTGTTCTTGTACCGATGGCTTACTTGGCGTCTCAATAAACTCACCTCCTGAATGCAGATCACCTTTCGTTGCTGTGGCTGGGGATTCTTTTGGTTGTCCAAAACAACTATTTCCTATTGACTCTCTAAATTCTTGTAGAAACGCATTCTTAGCCACCAACTCTGACGTTGAAAATGTTAAGGTTACTCTCAGTGATTACAACGGATGCGTTGTTGTTGATGATGAGGTGTATTGGGGATACCCAACTATACCACAAAATTTAAATTCAACAGCGATTAACATAAGCAATATCGATACTTACACTTTGTGTGATACTCGTGAGTTACCTGGGGGACTTATCCCACCCCCAGAAGACAATAAACAGTCGGAAGAGATACAGCAGTTTGCAGTTGGTGAAGTACTGCAGCAATTATCTGAGGATTTGAGAAGGCATGTCGAGGTTAAAATAAAGTTTGATTCTCGTTGGGATGGTTGCAGCCTGTCGTCTAATACGAATCAGAGCAGTCAATCAAAACCTGTTGTGGTTTCTGGGAACTCAGGTATCGCAGTGCTAAAGTGTGTGTACAAATACCTCATGGCTAACAACATGTCAACGTCGTGGGGTAGGTTCGGATCAAAGAACAATCTAAACCGACAAAATGATTGGAAAATTCAAAAAATTTCATTATCGAGTAAAGTCCCTTACAGATATGCTTTAAACGAAGTTACCTTCAGCTACACTAGCGCTTGGTGGGATTGGGACCAGTGGAGTGATCACATTAACTGGCTTGCCCTTCGAGGTGTAAACCTACCACTCGCACCAGTCGGACAAGAGTATCTCTGGGCTGAAGTCTACAGAGAGATTGGACTCACTGAAGAAGAGATTATGGACCACTTTGGTAGCCCAGCATACCAGGCATGGGTTCGAATGGGGAATTTAGAAGGTTTCGGTGGAGGAGTTTCCGAAGCATTTCTACTGAAAAGACATTTATTGCAGAAGAGAATTTTAAAGAAGATGACTAGCTTGGGAATGCACCCGGTGCTGCCAGCATTCGCTGGACATGTCCCTAGAGGGCTTGTGAGAGCGTATCCGAACTCTTCGTTTGTTGAGGGTGGGGAGTGGAATGGTTTTCCTGGAGCAGTGTTTTTGCAACCGACTGATGAGTTATTCGCTGAGATAGCAGAAAAATTTATAAATATTCAAATTAAATCTTACAATGGAACTGATCACTGGTACAGCGCTGATTCTTTCAACGAAATGATCCCATCTCAAACATCAACAGAATACCTCCAACAATCATCAACAGCTGTCTTGAGGGGAATAAAGAACGCTGATCCTAACGGTAAATGGATTCTTCAAGGGTGGTTCTTTACGAGACAATGGTGGGTACAAAGGGACTATTTAGTAAAAGCATATTTAAGTAGTGTATCGCCGTCAGATGTTCTCATCTTAGATTTGAATAGCGTTATTGATCCAGTGTATGCCCGCACCAATCAGTACTATGGACATTCATATGTTTGGTGTTTGTTACATAATTATGGTGGTAGGAATTTGATTTATGGAAATCTTGATGAAGTTTTTGAATCAGCGAAGACAGCAATGTCGAATGTGATGGGAGGACTCTCAGGTATCGGGATTACAATGGAAGGTTTAAATCAAAATGATATAATTTACGATATGACTCTAGAGTTGGCATGGCTTGACAACGACATCCCCGACAGAGGTGATTTCATATCAAAATGGACTCGGTCTTGGATCACAAGCAGGTACTCAAGCAGCCTTCCTATTCAAAGTTGGGAAATATTACTGAAAACAATGTACCGCACAAGTATGGAACCTCCTCTTAATAAATGGGTTATCTACGGTAGGCCATCTCTAACAGAGAGGTGTTCTTGCATCTACTGCAAACCAGAGCATAGCATTCACTCAGCATGGTCGTTATTTCTTAACGATAAAAATGCTTTGGGAGGGAGTCAGGTTTGGAGGTCAGATTTAGCTGTGCTAACGGGATTGGTATTGCAGAGCAGTGCTTGTAGGGTGATTGATGAATTGGTTACCGAGGTTGGTGATTTTCATTCTGGAGAACTACTGGTAGAGACGGCTATAACAAACATAACAACGACCATGAAAGATTTAGAACAGATCCTCATCACTCTGGATGAGGTTCTCTCAACAGACGTCAACACTCAACTATCCTGTTGGTTGTCTGACGCTGCCAAGTCTGGTGTTTCTCAAGACGAAAAAAACTCTTTTGTGGAGAGTGCTGCTCGTTTGGTCACATCCTGGGGATTAACTTCTGCTCTGAATGACTATGCAAAACGTCATTGGGGAGGACTAGTTCGATCGTATTATCTCCCTCGATGGCAAATATTGAGATCTCAAATTCGTCAAATTCTCATAAACGGAACTGATCCCGATAGTTCTCTAATTCAGTTTGAACAATCATGGCCAGAGAGTCTATACGCTGATAACTTTACTACGGTAGTAGGTGGTTGCCTTCCTGTTGGTGACATTGTTCAGATTGCCGAAGAAGTGAGGCTGAAATACTATCCCGAACTGGTTGGTGTCAAGTAACACCAAAAAAAAAAAAAAAGACTTCGTGTGACTTATCCTTTTTGTTCCTTGTACGTTTTCTTGAATATTCTTATTATTATTATTACCAATTGTGGTTTCTTTTTTTTTTTTTTTTCCTGTTGACGTTATCACACTTATGGATTGCAATCGTCTATTGTTTGTTAAAAGGTAACTCACAACACACAACTCACACACGCAATGTGCTTTATCATTAACCATCATGTTGCATTTAAGGACAATAAAACTCCTCAAAAAAGAAAAAAAAAATGAAAAATAAAGTTGATAACCTCGACATAGAAATGGAATCCAGGGGTGAAGAAGATGAAGAGGAAGAAGAAGAGTCGGAGGGCGATGATGAAGATGCTCACCTTGTGAGCGAATCTGCTGACCTCCAAAACGATCCTATAATTGATTTCTTTTTGAGAAAATTTAAGGAAATCGAGCGCGCGAAATTAGTCGTTGCGGTTCTTTTATTCATTTCTCTTGGAGCGTTCCTCGCGCTGCTTCCTGCTAGAATGTTGAAGGCATCGTACGAATCTGAAGTTCATTTTTCAATTCGAGACGAACACTACACTAATTCTGTCAACGCGCTAAACAACGACTTAGCTGTGTCAAAACTTACATTCGTTCACATGAGGTGCACGTGGAATCCTACAACCGACACCATCGCTGATTACACTACTCAAAAGAATAACCTTCTGGGTAGCCTATCAAAATCGTCAGCAAAATTAAATTTCTCAAACATATTATCACTACAGGAACTTAATAAAGCTTCTCAGTTAATCGACGCTTGGATACCTAAGGCTGATGCGATAGTACATCGATTGGAATTATTCACCCAAGCCGAGCAGCATAAAAAAAAAGTGTCAGCCGGATTACCTTTATCAGTCACCCTCCAAGAATACCACGAAGACATAATTAATATTTGCGAGGTTGAGATTGCGGCTTTGAAAGAAGTTAATTTGATAGTGTTGCAAACACAACAACGGAAAGCGATTGCTACATGGGAAGCGGGTCTCAACGCATTGCTTCGAGAATCGATCTTATTAACGGAAGCAGAGTACTTAGTACTACTACACGGTACTTCTAAACGCCACATTGAATTAAATAAAGCAATCATGAGGTTCAGAGCTGCAATTCAAATGATTCAGAACGTATTAGTGGCGGATCAGGCTGCTGAGTCTTCTGAGACTAACATTTTCCCAACAGTTATCAATTCACACATTGCGATATTAACAACTACGTCGTGGGTATCATTATTAAATGAAGAGGAGTCAAGAATAACAGTGATCGCAAGTGATAGAGTCGCTCAGGGGGTCTCTTCGGATGACTTTCAAACGATCGTAAGCGACTCTCATTCTGTCGGTCACGTCCTTCCAACTCAACCCTTATTGGAGGTTGTTAGGTTGGAAAAAGAATCTTTTCTAATTGAAAAAAAATTTGGTGTTTCAAACGTCCAGTTCGAATCCCTGTTTTGGATGTCTTTGATAACGTTTTTCTCGTTAGCGGTCATGAATGCAGTGCTTCCGGATTGTAAAGGGATAACGAATTTATCATACATGAGTCACGGAATGGTGTACATGGCTATTTTGTTAGGATCCTGTGCTATCATTGCGAGCCTTATCGTGTCGGCTTCAGAGTTGGAACAAGACCTTCAGAAGGATATGGGTGTGTCTCATAGAACACTTGTTGACACTGCATCCGCAACAAAGAAATGGATTCACTGCCTTGTCTTAATTGATGAACACTTGATGTTAGGGACTGAAGACTCACGATTTAAACTAGAGGATTGCTACACAGAGTTGAATGCTATCATTGAATTGTTCAACATGAGACTCCCTGATACATTCATTAGAGCAGCTAGAGAGTTATCCAACTTGAGAAGGAGAGCTTTCATACCTGAAGTTAGCATGACTGAAGGTGCGATTATGAAAAAGATTCAAAAACTTCAGATTGAAAGCGGGTCTAGAATTGATAAAAAAAGATCTCTACTTACTTCAAGCATAGCTGAAATCGACGATGATGAAAATAAATTGGGAAATAAACTTTTTGATATTACCATGGCAAGTAATCAGATTACCGGAACAATCTACAAATCGTTAGTCGGAATGACTCCACATGGAAAAATTGATATCGGAGTTGCTAAGGTGTTTCTCAGTTCTCTAAACCAACAACTCTCTGATAGTCTGAAATCATTACTTTCTGAATCACTAGTTGGGTCTCACACTACCATTAACAACAGCCTTACTATGCTAAGAGAGGTCGATGACGATATTCACAAGTATTGGGGGGATCTAATTCAAAATGTTGAACGGTTGTCGGATTTCAAATCACACTCTCCGGTGTTGGAAACTGTTAAAAGCAATCGTTTGGAAATATACAACACGACTTGGCTATTACAAGAACTCGATGCAATTATCGGAGATAAGACGGTAGCATCTCAGAATGAAGCGTTGGGTTATTTAGATTCAAAGAGATCTCAAATTCGTCATCTTCGTATTGACGTCAGTTGGGTAGCAGCTCTCAGCGTCATAATCTGTACCGGATACTGGTATGATTATTTTTTTTTCTTCTTCTGGGAAAATAAAATGGAAACTCTTTTCTTCGTTACTTAGAAAATTAGTATAATATGCAGTAAATAAAATGGGGCGAAAAGAAGCAGGAGAGTCGTCCGTACTTTTGTCTCTGGGGCGTGCGGACGTCAAGATTTTTCGCTCGAACGCTTTCATCCTTTTCTTGGGTGGGGGTTTAAGGTTCTTTTTTTTTTTGTAAAAGTGCGGCCTTGGCTCCACTGGTCGGTGTTTCCCGGGAGTGGAAAGCATGCTTGGGTCAGAGTGTTCCTCGTTGACCGAGGCAGGGTGTGTGCCTCCTGAGGAGAACAAACCCTCGCAACCAGAGCGAAAAAGATGTGTGTGCATCATAAGTTTTGGCCCGATTTTCCAGGTCCTATCCGTCACCGCAGCGAAGAAGAGAAAATTTTTTAAAGGAAATCAAATAGGGATTTAATATTTCTATCGGCACTGAAGGTTACACTTTCTGTTCCTCTTGTTATCTTTGCGTGAGCCTCCTCGGGAATCATTAATTACTTGGTATTTACTACTGGTGGTACTAAATACCACGGGAATTTCCACAAGTGGATTACCGCCTTGTTATACTACTATTTTTTCTGTTTTTTTTAAGATAAATCCAATCACTACACACACAGGGCTGTCATATGGATGTCGTTATTTTCCGATTGTGTGTTTTTGCTTCAAGGTTACTTCACTGCGAATACCAACCCGGATGATGAATTACATTCAGACTCTGAAGAAGAAGAGGAAGGAGAAGAAACGGAAGAAGAAGAAGATTCCGAACTCATCGAAGGAGAACTGTTGGGACGAAAAGGCGACTAAATAATATTATTTTCTGTTCTGTTATTTTCTTTTTTTCTCTCTTTTTGCTCTCAATTACACCACCATTTTCCTTCACTCACTATTTACATAGTGGCATATTGTTAAGTTTTTTTTTTTTGCATTTAACAAGTATTGTAAGAACGAAAAAAGAATGTTGGGCAGCACACGTAAACCTACTTTAGCTTTATCAGTTTAAAGTCGGTTCACGGGTTTCGTGACACAAACAAAAACATCAACACAGTTACTATTTAATTCTGTAAGATAAAGCCTATTCAGTTTTTTGTTTGCCCCCTTTTTTAAAATCTCTTAAGTTTTTTTTTTTTTTTTCATAAACAAAAAAAGGGTACTATTTTGAACAAACGTGTTATTGCTTATCTTTCATTCAAAAGGGAGGAGAAAAAAAAAAAGAAGGGGAAAAAAAAAATAAAAATAAAAATTGATATAAATGTTCCGATGACTACCAACAATCCAATTATAGACAACATCCAAACAAACGACAACAACAACGATGCAGCTTTCGGAGAAGTGTTTTTAAAGTATTTAATTAACGTCAGAGACGCTGTTATTGGTGCCACCATTGAACGAGATCGAGTGTTAGAATATGCTCCTCCTAGTGTGAAGTTAGAGTTTGAGGTTTTACTAAAAAGAGATATTCTTCAACTATTACTAGACGTTAGTCGGAAAGCCAGAGTAACAGACGTAGAACAAGTTGCTGTTGGGGAGAATGTGTCTTCGTCAAACACGATGGAGATTCTGACAGGTATCAATTCGGTACTCAGAGAAGAAAATGAAAAACTAATTAGAGAATCCCAACAATCTTCTTCAGTTATCAAGTCTCTTGAAGGACAAGTCACTCGTCGGCAACAACAAATATCAGACCAGAGAACACAATTTCTACGTCAACTTCTACAAAAGGAAGACTCCTCTCTGTCAGCCAGGAGAGGTCATCAAACAGAATCCTACTGGTCAGAGATGTCCATATCTGATGACGAGAGAACTAGAGACAAACATTCAGCAGACCAAATAACTCAGCTAAAAGAAAAGTTCAACCAGGAAAAAGATTTATTAGAAGCAAGAAGGAAAGAACAGGTTTGTCGCTCAATCGTTTTTTTTTCTTCTTTCCATGATGTGTTGAGTGGGAAAGAAAAAAAGGAGGAAAAAAACAGGTAACGGACCTTCGCTGCCAGCTTCAAGAAGCAGAGGCAAAATATCTGAGTGCCATGAGCACCATGCGGAAGAGTGACAGCTTCAGGACCCCAGTAGTAAATAATTTATCCGCATTCTCCAATGACATTCCTGGTGAAAATATAAACGGAAGGCATTGTCCACCACCAGTTCCGATATCCGTGCCGGGATCCGGTGTTGATGCTGTTACCCAGACGGAGGAAGACGTTTTAGAAAAATTATTCGTTCGGGAATCGAACTTGGCGGAGACAAGCTTTTCGGATGAAGAAAATTCGATGTCGGAGTTGCCGGCGATAACTCTCTCTAATGAGAAGGATAATCCTATTGTAATAGAAAACACTTTGTCGAGTAGTCTCCTCGAACCTTTTGAGTCAGACGATTCGCAGGGAAGTTGCACCGAATCGTCGACTGACAGCGAACCCGATGAAGAATCGGCCGAAACAAATTCAACTCTAGATCCACATCGAGCTCCTACCAGCAGTGGCGACAATGCAAGCACCATTTCTGTTAAACCGGTGAGTGCTGAGGCTGACCATTCTGAGGACTCACCACAGGCACCCGACGTTGATACTGAACCGCTCTCACCTCAAGGAAGCTTCCAACAGAATACTGTTTCTGGGAAAACTACTACACCTGAAACCAACCTGTCTGATGATTGTTTACGAAGTGGTGTTCAGCATCCTAATGATAACAAAGATAGCGGGAAGGAATCTCCTCCTGCGAAACCAAAAAAGAAACCCGTTCCGAAAAAGAATAAGAAACATAATCCTTCAAGAAGGATTCTAACCCGAGCAGTCAAGGTGGAACGGACAAACGTCTCGGATGAGACCAATTCTGTTGAGATGAGCGCACAACCGAAGAAATTTACGTCTGGAGGGAAAATCAGCTCGGTTAAGAGTCAAATGCAACTTCAACAAGCGAAGTTGGATGAAGCGAAGAATAAAAAAGAAATAAATCGTCTAAAGGCAGAGCTTACTTCAAAAGATCGCATTCTAACACAAGTCCTCTCAGACATAACTGATTTAAACAGCAGTACTGAAGAGGTTAGTGAAGTGACATTAGCACCCGCGCTCCATCAACGACTTGAAAAATATCGAGAGACAAAAAATGAATTGTCTCAGGCGATGGGAGAGTATTCATCATTAAGAGATGAGGTTTCAACAATGAAAAATACGATAAAAAAACTACACACCCCAAGTGAACAAGTTTGTCAAGAATCTGACACTACTTACTTAGCAAACACGATCAGTAATCTTCAATCTGAACTGCAACTAAAGACAGACATGTTGAGAGAATGCAACACTGAATTAAACAAACTACGAGGAGACGTTCAAACCTTACAAGGGTCATTAGGATACAGACTCAGTCTGATTAATGTTAACGTCGTTGATAAGCTCCGTAACTCTGTTGAATCCGCGGAAATGACTGAAGAACTCTACCGTGTTAGTGGTTGGACTCTTCTTGCAATGGGAATGCGATACAGTCGAATACTTGACAGTGCTGTAGAAGTAATTAGAGAAGATAGATCTTTATTTGGGAGTACTGCTTCTTTAAGAAGGTCTCAGAAAGCTGTAGAGATATTGGAACATCGCTGTACAGTTTTGATGAATTCACAACGATCAGAACGGTGTCGGTTAAAAAACATTTCAAACAGAAACTGGGACAGAGTCCTCTACTACGCCAGATCTGTTGTAACTCCAAAAGCTCCTCAGCAACTTCCTCAAAGAACTCCTTCAGTTGCTTCTCATGTTCGACCATCGTCTGCACCTGCGACACGAAATCCCTTTTCAAGAACACCCGACACGCTTCACAGAGCACCACACACACCACAGCCTACTCATTATCCAATTGTTCCTATTTTACACAAGGATGACACTAAAGGGACTGGGGCTGCTGGATATTCACCAAATCCACCTCCTCTTAATAGTAGACCTTCTAGGTATGTTTTTTTGTTTTTTTTGAAGGCGAAGAAAATAAAATGGTCAAAGGTCAAGGTCGCTATGGAATTAATTTTGCTCTTGCGATGTGTTGGTGGTGGATTCTAAGACCGATAATGCCTTTTGTTCTAATTAATGCCAAACCGTTGGTGTTCAACTCGCTGTGTCGAATTTAAGATCATAATGGGATATAACAATCAATCTGAATTTTATTTTTTTTTTGCAACATGTATTGTAAACCAAACAGTGCTCCCATAACGAATCGCAAGGCTTCAAAAGTACAATCAGCACACAGTAAGAGAGAACAAGTTCTTAGCCTGATTTACAAAGACAGAAGGATTGCAGAAGAACATTCTATGAACGACAGGAGGAAGAACGCATTGTCATCACTACATCCAGTCTTCTCAGACTCTGCTAAGATATTTCGATTAGTGGCTTCGAAGAATGAAACGGTGTGATGATAAAAAGTTATCTAATATTTGTTTTGTTACAATCACCAGTTACCCGTTAATTATTTTTTCTTAAGTATTTTTAGAATCTGGTTGATTTCATTTTGTTTCATCCTAATACGTTCATTCTCGAAACAGATTTTTGCTCTGAACCCTTTCTAATATGAAGGCCATCGCTACCCTGATCACAGCGGTTGTCGCAGCTGCCCAAGCCCAAGACTCGCCTGCCCTGCAGGCAGCCCTGGCCCAGTACCCGACAGACGTCTGCTGGTGCCTGTTCGGGACGCCTGACACGAGCAGCGCGGCAACAGTGAGCAGCGGAACGTTGATTGCTCTCGGGGGCGGGCAGGTGGCCAACTACATGCCTGGCTGGATTGACCCGGAAACCGCTGGTTCGAGGTTCTTCCACATTCCCGAATCCCAGATCCTGAACGCTGCGTACATCCCGCCATGGAACATCGCGTCGGGTTCGTTCATGAGGTTCTGGTGCGCGGACCACCCGTCGATAAAGATGTGCGACATCTACATCAACATCTACAAGTGTGCGGGATGCGAGGCCGGGCTAAACGCGGATTTCAGGAACTACCTAGTGACCGAGGGTTGGACTCCTTCGCAGTGCGGGCCGAAGTTCATCAGCGACGCGGGGGAGGACAAGCACAAGTTCATGTCGTTCAGGAAGCAGGTTCCGAGGAACCACCTCGAGAGAGTCGACATCGATTCGAACGTGAGGCTGATGTTCGCGTCGATGAGCAGCGAGGGCGTGGACTGCTCGGGTCTCTCGCTTGCGAAATGCGAGACCTCGGGATACGACCAGTGCAGAATCATCAACGGAGTGTGTGTTGACGACTGGTGCCCAAGGATGCTACAGGGTCCTTGCATTCCTCCGTTGTGTGGCAGTGGAGGATGCACCAAGTGTGCTCTGGCAGAGGCGGCCTTTCAGTAGGACGATGGAGACGCGACGGCGTCGCAAACAATTACTGGCACACTAACTTCTTGTCAACGCACCAAACGTTCTTCGTTTGTCGATTTGTTTTCCCGAGTTCAACTTGTTTCCCACCAGCCCGTTGTTCTTTTCCGAGAAAAAAGTGAACTGAAACCTTTTCCGTCCTTTTTATCGATAATTGGGCCGTGGTGAAGAGACATGTGTTTCCGTTTATTTTGTGTTCGATGGCACTCTTTTCCCCTTTTTGTGCTCCAAAAGATGGAAAAAAAAGAAGAAGAAAAATTCAATGAGATAGGCAGCGCTCAGTTTTTGACATCTTCTGATGTCTTCTGAAGGAAGTCTTTCTCATATGAAAAAAATGAAGTCAGAGAGTTGTTTTTCTTGCCAAAAAAGCCTCATTATTGTTCCTCAGTTGTATTCTGCGTCTCTGCAAGGAAAAACATTTTTGAGTTGTATTCTGCGTCTCTGTAAGGAACAACATTTTTGGTAACCCTTTTTTTTTTTTTTTTGAATTGCTTCCTCGCCTTTTATTCAGACACACCCTCCCTTCTGCGGACCGTATGCTGCTGGTTACGCATGTTACAGGTTACGCATTGCATCAGGCTATTTTTCAGTTTCTGGATTAGTCCTGTCTGTCTTGTTAGTTGAGTTCTGCTTTTCCTCACAGCTTCTTTCTCAAAACAGCCCAGGTGAGATATAAATAAAAGATGCACTCACCAATGACTAGAAAGAGTTGCAAACTTCAACCGTTGGAATTGAAATGTAATTGGCTTCCAAAGGTTGAGCCGTTGACACCGACACCACCACCGCTACCACCACCACCACCTGTTGAAGATAAAGTAATTAAGAGAAAAAGACGCTTTGTTGGAGTTGCTCCAAGAAAACCATTGTTGTTGAAGTCACTCTCTCCTAACAAGCTTCCTGTCATTCCGGCTGTCCTAGAAATCAAACAAGGAATGTGGGTAAAAACAATACAAGAAAACCTAACAAGAGAATTAGGAAAGTATTCATTGAATTTAACATCGGGTGGGATGAGTTATCAGGACTCTGAAGATAGAATCGAAATTTTTAAAAAAATTTGTTTGGATGCTATCGTTGCTTGTAGTACTGTTTATTCACCTTTGTTGAAACTGTTATCAGATGAATACGATCGGCATTTTAAAATTACAAAGTCTTTAGTACTAAAAAAAGATAAATTAAATACTGAACTTCTTCATAAAAATGGTGAGTTATCATCAACGATTGATAATTTGCAAAGAGAGAGTGAACTTCTTGATTCGAAATCATTGAGAAAACAAAGACATAGCAGCACCGAATGGAAATTAAATGAGGCAATGCAAGAGTTGAAGAAATTAAAAAATGAACAGACTCTCTCTGAACCACAGCAGTTTGAAGCCAGCACACATTTATCAATGTTATACGATAATGATGTTCTAAAAGAAGAAATTGAGTCGTTGAAAAAACTTCATGAAGAAGCTACATTGTCACTGGAGCTAATAAGAATGCGAGACAACCAAATTAAAAAACGTCGGAGAGCCCTCGCTCCCCTTGTCGAGAGGGGAGGTAAACAAATTGATATAAAGGGAATCTTAATGCAAAACACAGTACCGTCAGTTGTTGAAAGTGCAAACGCTGAAACTCAAACTGGATTTTACACCCCTGAGACTTCTCCTCTGAGTGTTAAACCCGAAATGCCAAGACTCACTTTTACATTTGGAGATGAGCAAATCACATAAAATTGTTATTATTCATTTACACCATTTCTATTCTCTCTCTCCAAATCAAAAAAAAAACCCCCCAAAACAAAGACAGTCTTCAAAAAATCAAATATTTCTATCAAAAACAGGTCCCCCCACACAAAAATGTCTCGTCCCCTTGAAGCAGAAGACTTAATGGATGATTTAATGCATGGTGAGGGTATCTTGGGATCGTTTTTTTCAATAATTTGGTACAAAGGACTGGGTAAGAGAATGCATAAACTAATTGGAATAAACATCCCTGATACCATAATCTACCTTTATTCTAAGCCTTTACATTGGTTTTTTTCATCGAAATCTGGGGAGATAAAGAAGAAATCAAGAGGGAAACTGAACAGCAAGCACATTGAAGAACAGTTTTTAAAAAATGGGACATCTGTGAGTAATGTAAAAGCTTCGTATTTTATGTCACGACCCAGTGATGCTAAGACAGATGCCCAACACGCTCAAATAACATACACTTATGGAAATGATTTGAGAAAATTTTTACAAGAAGATAAACCAAATGGAGTTCTTCAGCTGTTTTTTGATCCAAAACCAGAAGCAGCGAGGGAAGGAACCGCTGTTAGAAATAGCTTAGTTCAAACAACTTGGTCTCCTGGATGTTTTTTTATCGAAAAACGAGTTAATAAATACAGATTGGACACACACAAAGTACCAATAGAAATCAGAGCAGCAACATTTGATGATTACCAAAATACAGAAACTATTCCACTCGTCTCTGATAGTGTTGCTGCATCCTTTCAACGGGTTTGCCAGTTGATAGCAGAACATGTTCGGGTTGTGTTTCGATATAAACTTGCATCTTTGGTTTTAAACTTTAAGATAGATAAAAACGATACTATTTGGTTGCTGTGGTGTTCCTCTATCAGGATAGTTTCGGAAGAAAATCCCAGCAAAGCTCTCACCGCAACAACAGTACCGCCACTTCAACACTACACCAAGGAACAGAAGGAACGATTAGTTGCAAATGGAAAACGACGTGAAAATCAACGAAGTAAACGACGACAACTTGAAGACGCTCTACGAACAGCAGAAGAATCTCACCAATGTCCCCTTTGTCTTCATAAATACCCAGGTAATGAGCTGTGTGTGGTACTCACAAAGTCAATATTGGCAGCTTTAGGAGGTGATCAAAATTCAGTTGAAAGCATTCCTGCTCCCATTCGACTTATATCTCCTGGACTTGATCTGACTGAATACCTCGAGGTCAGAGATAAAATGTCATTTTTGAATTCCCCAGTTAAAGTTTGTTGTATTTGCCTGCAAGGATTGGTGAAGTGTGCGTCTGGTGCAGGTCCACGTCAGCTTTTGGGAAAGAAAATGTTAGCGTCTTCTAGCAGGTTAAAGATTTCATATGACCACATGCCTTCAACAAAACATCTCTCTCCATTGATTAAGTCAGGATCAATAAAAAATCCTTCTTCGCTGGAGTACTACAAATATGATTCTCGAGGTCTTGCAACAAAGCTGGGGTATGCAACACTTCGGGATCAACCTGTTGGTTGCTTGGGGAAGGCAGCCCTTGATTCATACCAACTGCTGTCATCCGAGATTAAGGAATCCCTCAACAAGCACACCTCATCACTAATCAAGATAAAGGTAAATGGTTTTGAGGATATTATTACTCCAAGCACTACTCCGAGACAACTTTAGCAGTTTTCTACTTTTACACGCTGCTTTTTCAAGCAAGCATTCATTTTCATCATTTCACATTCTGTTTTGAAGTGCCAAACTAACATTTTCTCAATCCAGGTCCGCACCTAATTATTTAGGAACCGTCAAGTTCAATTCCCGGTGGGGGCAGTCTCCCGGACCAGAAATCCGCAAGGTTGTCGATGGGGTCAAAAAAAATGAAGACTATTTGAGGTTATCCTTGCGCTCGGGAAGAATCTACAGACAATGACCTAACAGGGATGTCGTAGAGAAATTGCTGGTTGAAAACTACCCAATTGCCCGTTTGGCAGCGCTTCGGTGCTGACCAAACAATTTCTGTAACTGCCACTTGGCAGTCTTTTAATTTCCTGTTTGTAACAATTCTTCCTTGAGAATTTTTTTCAAATTTCTAAGAATGAACAGGCGTCAAGTTCGATTCCGGGTCGAAGCATGATAAACTAGCTGATTGTAAAATTATCGGCCTCCTGGAAAGCTTTTGAAGGATATTTTGAGAAGTACATACCTGATTGGTGTCTGGCCTGATCACGTAGGGTGCCGACATAACAACGGTCCTTGCATTGCACTTCGCTTGGAACGTTGTTAGGGGGCTGGTTTCGGCTGGCTTCCCACAATGAAATTTTTGGTAGCGGTGGTGCTGCGCTTGCGCAAACCCACCTTATTTTTTTTTACTGTAAATTCCACCGATCAATGGAGCATTTTTTTATAGAATTTCGACCGTCAAGTTCGAATCCCTGTGAAGGCGAGAAGTGACTCTCTTTTGGTGGATAGGCAGCCCCCTGAACGAAGCTGTGAGGGAGTTTTAGAGATTAAGACTGTACTCTACACAGGATCTGTTTTTGAGTACATTCGTGTTGGAGTTTACATAACCCAGCACAAGGCCAAAGCTGGATGATGACGTAGACCAGCACTGTGCCGCATGAGCATTGCGATGATTGCATACGATGCGTCAAGTTTCACCTTGACAAGCACAGTCTGGTCACTTACAGCTTTTTTAATAATCAAGTGGGTCTCTTCCTTTGAAAGTTGACTTTTCAAATTTTATGATTTGAATTAAAACTTACAGCTTTTTTAATATAAATCGATATAAGTGCGTGCACATCACCTGATGAATGATGCAGTAGCCATTTTTCTTTTGCTGGCAAGCTGGAAGTCGAGCCAATACTATGAAACTACAATCTTCGCGATTGGGTACTGATGCGGGCTAAATTTGGGCTTTTGGTTGCCTAAATTCTGATGCATTTTGGATGGCTGCGCAATTACTGAAATAAAACAAAAATGTTCCTCGCAATGATTTTTCATTTCTTCCTGTTCCTGAGACATTGTCCTTTTTTTGATTGACAACTTGTAATAACTATGTAACCAAGCAGCAAGACTATATTTTTAGCTTTCTGACAAGTCTTTCTTTGGTGAATTATATATTCCGAAGGCATGTAATAATTCACCAGTTCGATTCCCGCTGTTGACTACTTTCGATGCATCGTCCAGGAGAAGAGGCACTCTGTTCCTTTGCTCCAATACTTTTTTGAGAGCATCTCACGATTCTTGTTCATATCGAACTCATCTTTCGCCTTTTACTAAAGATGACCGTGGACATGCATCACTAAGTGAAAACTTAATTTTTATAGAGACCTCGCTGTCTCCTTTTAATTTTCTGGGATGTGTTGAGGCATCAAAAATCCAATTTGATTAATTTTGAACTTCAGCCTCGTTCAGTTCGATTCCCAGTGACACACGGGTTTCTTCCTAAAATAAAGGATCCGACGTCTGCGGGGTAAGTGAAGTTGTTCTTTTCAAGTTCATACCTTCTCGGCCTTTTGGCTAAGATCAAGTGTAGTATCTGTTCTTATCAGCTTAATATCTGATATGACACCTTGTGTGTCAACGATATTATAGTAATTTCTTGTTGGGGTGTCGGGTAGCTTGGGGCAACTCAGGTCCGGCACAAGTGTTGCCCTGGAGCTGCACCACATCCAGGAGTGGCACACCCATTTTTAATTAAGCAGAAGACAAAGTCTCTTTGCTGTGGAACCCTGAGGAGATTTGGTTCCGTTGGAGTCACAATGGATGTGATTCGACGCAACTGTTGATCGAGAGTTCTAGTCACACCAGTCTACCATTGGATTTGAAGTTCTACTGTAGTGAGAGCCTGTTGCTTTTATTGAAAGCCTTACTGTCTTCCTAGCAGTGTGTTCAGACTTTGCTGAATTATACTAACTCGTTGAGCAGATTGTAAAATGAAATCGTTCGTAAGAAGGCTTTCAGTCGTTCTCGAGTTCTGATCAATCTACTGCACTATTCAAGAAAGCTGCTTTTCAGTATTTCCTTATTACTTTACGATTGTTGCCGCCATTTTGAACACTTCAGCAATTTTAATATTTTAATAAATATTTTTGTCTTTCAGATTACTAAAAAAAAGAAGCAAATAAAACAACAATGCAAGTTTTTGTGACGTGTCCGGATTTGGGTTTCCCTGCGGTGTCAGTCACAGTTGGTGCTGATTCTGTTGTGAGCGACGTGTTGACGACAGCGGCTGACGAGTGGGATGTCGATGCGGATGAAGTTGAACTGTCGTTCGCTGGTGATGCCCTTTGTGAAAATGAGCGGTTAGTAGATTATGGAGTGGGTGCAAACAGCGAGTTGGAAATACGGGAGAAGCTGGTTCGGATCTTCGGTAAAAACTGGTTTGTTGATGATAGAAAAAGGGAGAAGCTGCTTCTTTGGATGAAAGACCACATTACGGAGGATTTATGTCTGGACACTCCCACATTCTCAGAAGATGGTTGCCTCACTATTGACAAAGGGTTGCTTCCTTCAGATGCCAAACGGATTTCCTTCTGCCATTCGAACTCCAACAGCACGGTCATCTCACAAGTTGCTTTTATTGGAGATAATTTCTTGTCTCGTTGTTCACAAATAAGTTTTGTTGACCTTTCCGGTCTTAATAGTGTTTCTAGTATTGGACATAATTTTTTGGCTTTCTGTTTACACATCACTTCTGTTGACCTTTCCGGTCTTAGTGGTGTCACCAGTATTGGAAATAGCTTTTTAGCTCACTGTTTAGAAATAAGTTTTATTGACCTTTCAGGTCTTAGTAGTGTCACCAGTATTGGAAGTGATTTTTTGTCTAATTGTTCACACATCACTTCTCTTGACTTTTCAGGTCTTAGAAGTGTCACCAGTATTGGAAATTATTTTTTGTATTCTTCACATATCACTTCTCTTGACCTTTCCGGTCTTAGTGGTGTCACCAGTATTGGAAATACTTTTTTAGCTTACTGTACACAAATTAATTTTGTTAGCCTTTCAGGTCTTAGTAGTGTCACCAGTATTGGAAATCATTTCTTGTCTAAGTCTTCAGAAATCACTTCACTTGACCTTTCGGGTCTTAGTAGTGTCACCAGTATTGGAGATGATTTTTTGTTTCGTTGTTCAAGAATCACTTCTCTTGACCTTTCCGGTCTTAGTGGTGTTTCCAGTTCAGTTATTAAAGGAAGTACTCGGGAGTTACAAAGAAAAACCGTTACGGTGACATAGTCAAGTGGAGCTCAATCGGGTGTTGTAATTGAGGGGATGTGAGCAATATTATCTCATGTCATTTATTTATTTCTCTACTCAATAATGTCAAAGTTTGTTACTGTTTTTACATTAAGAAGATCGTCACATCAATGTTTTAGAAGCAGATGCTCTCGGGGGGGCAGACGCTTAAGAAGATTGAGAGGAGCAGATCATCACTCCACTTGGGTAGATAATACCACAGTCTGTGATGCTTTTAGATAAAAGCATCACCGACGATGGAGAGCACAGCCGGGGAGACGCTAGCGGAGTCAGGTGCACCGCCACCTTTGGCGGGGGAGCTGCAACTGCCGCCAGCAGCGGAAATAAACCGATCGGTGACGGCCATAGACGTGAAAACACATCGAATGGAGACCCTACCGATACACATTGCCCTGCGTGAGGGAACACTGGGGGATGAGGTGTCCCTGGCCGCGGAGGAGGACGCCGGGTTACAGCTGGACGAGGAAGAGAACAAGCCAGCGGTGTGTCAAATTATGTCGCCTGAGGGGGGAGTGGCTACCGGGAGGAGCACAGAGGAGATTGGGAGGAGGACGGATCTCCATTTAAAGGAGAGCAAGATACCAGTGACGTCGCCGGGAAATGGATGCCGACGAACGCCTGATACAGAAGCCTGCTTCCGGTCCCTGTTAAACCCCCTGCGGATGGAGATGCTGACACAGTTAGCGCCCCCGCCACCATCGGACCGGAACAAACCGACACCGCTGAGGATGGCGGATTACAGCACGTTGGCTGAGCGGTTGGACTCTGCTGACCAAGCCGGAGTGGAGAGGGGCACGGCACCGCATGGATGCATGGATGTCTCCACATGTCCCTTAGACCTGGGCCGGGATGTGGAGATGGAGGACTCGTGCCAAGACGTGCCGAGTGAGAAGTTGGAAGGAGCGGCACTGGACGTGGAGATGATGGACCCGTGCCAGGACTGGTCGGATATGGGGGTGCTAGGGCCCGCCCAGAACACTGCGGAAGAGATGGGAAGGAGACAATCGGAAAAGGAGACATTAGTAGCACCATCACACTTCGAGAGGACTACCCCAATGGCGAAGTCGTGCCTCGAGGGGCTAGAGAACCGGGGGGACACGTGCTACATGAACGTAGTCTCGCAGTGTCTGATCAAGGGGGTAGACCTCGGACTCGGTCGGATCAGAGAGCTCCCGCACGTGTGCGACCGGCTGTGCACGATTTGCATCCTAGCAGGGATAGCGGAAGGAAGTGGACGAGCCGTGAGCCAGATGGTACCTCTGGGCAGGGTGATGGCGGGGTTAACACGGCGAGGTGACGGAAGAGGGCAGCAGGACGCGCATGAGTTGCTACTGCACCTAGTGGACGACATCCAGAGAAGAGCAGGAGCCGCGAGTCCGTTCTCGAGGATGTTCGCCTGTGGGATGGTTGTGACGACGTCGTGTGCCCGCTGCCTGAACGAGAAATCGATGCCGCAGGAAGAGCGTGGGCTGTTCGTGCATCGAGCCGCGGAGATACAGGAGGCGTTGTCGAACCTCTGGCTCTCCGTAAGGGTGACGGACTATGTATGTGATTCATGCGGGGAGAGAGGGCACTCAACGAGGAGGACGGAACTGGTGGCCGCGCCGGAGATACTGATCCTGTGTGTAGCGGGACGACCAGGAGCACTCCCGCGAATTCCTCTAAGTGAGAAAGTCTTACTGGAACCGCGAGACGGTGCCACATGGTATGAGCTGGGCGCAGTGGTGGTCCACCAGGGGATATCTGGGGTAGGCCACTACGTCTCTTTCACATGTGATGAGGAGGGCCGATGGCTACACCAGAACGACCGAGTGGAGAGGACGGCTTCGTGGCGGGAGGTACAGGCATCGACACCTCACTTCATGCTGCTGAGGAGGCTGAAGGGACGGAAAGCCCCACGGCGGAGCAACAGTGGAGGCGACCTGGAACCGAATGAGACAGCGCTGACGATGCCTGCCCCCGGGAGCAAAGTGCGCGAGTCAGCGGGAAGATTCAAATTCTACGCCATCGCGAATGGGAGGAATGGGTCCGGTGTAGTCACCAGCTGGGGTGAAGCGGAGCCGCTGGTGACGGGGTTGCGCTGTGCGGTGTTCAAAGGGTTCAACACCATGGTGGAGGCGGATGCGTTCATACGGGGAACGGACCCGGGACACCGGCAGGCAACCCTATCTGGACTGGCCCAGAGCATGGAGTGGTACGTGGTGTCGCGAGGGAGGCGACCGGGATGCTACGCGACGTGGAGCGAGGCCTCGTTACAGGTACACTCGTTTCCTGGAGGGGTAGCAAAACGCGTGGAACACTCGCAGTCCCAGAGGCTGCGGGGACCGTGCTCCGTGGCGTACCTCTTTTTTGCGGGGATGAATAGAGCATACTTGCTGGAGAGCGGAGGTGGTGCGATGCTGAAACAATGGAGTTTCAACCGCTTGGAGGGAGCGGGGGACCCAGCGATGCTCGTCCTCATGAGGGCAGTGCGTGATATCTTGTCGAGCTGTGGAGTCCTCGGCAAGCTGGGCGACGTCCAGGCGTACGGGCCTTTGGGGGGCTGGGAAGAGGGGGAATGGACACAGGTGGAGGGCATGGTCCAGAAGGCGAGTGGGGCGGGGATCTCCCTGAAGATCGCCGATCTACCGAGAGAGGTGAGACATAGCGCGTACGAGTGGTGCTACGGAGTCCCCGAAGGAATCCCAGAGAGGAAGCCAATGGTGTCTTTCCCCATGGTAGAGATGATCCCACGACCCGCGTTAGGCGACCGGCGAGGCCGGGTAGCGGAGGCGGTAAGGACACGCCCACTGGCGATAACACAGGGGCCGACCAAGCGGAGATTGGGAGGACGCTCGCCATCAGACCTGAAGAAGACAAAGTCGAGTGACCCGCGGAGGGACTCGATGGACGGCCCAGCTGGAGCTCCTTCATCGCACATTGCATCAGATGGGCCACCCCTAGCGGAGGCCAAGGAAACCAGGCAACAAGGGTCGGACAATGCCCAACAGCAAAACAGACTGCAGGAGGACCCCAAGCCGGGTAGCGGACGTGTGACACCGGACTGCGAACATCGCACAGGGCCCGAACAGGCAGAGACACCAACAGGGGCTGACTCGCAACCGGGACGGGACAAACCGCCGACGGAGTCGAACGCGGAGGAGACAGCGTCGGCCGGTGGGATCGAGCAACAAGAATCAGAGAGCACACAACAGGAAATCAAAGTGCACGAAGATTCGAAGCAAGAGACCGTGACCCGACTCGCTGACGGAGAGGCGATACCTGTGCTGCCTGACTATGAGCTCCTGCAGGCAGAATTTGAGAAGGGAACAGCGACGGCGGAGGCACGTGCTGAGAGGGGGCGGCAGGAGGAGGAGGTTAATGTAGTAAAGAAGCCAGCCGAAGGAACCGAGCCACAAGAGTCAGAAAGCGCCCAACAGGAAAACAATCTGCTGGAAGACTCGAAGCTTGCAACCAAGACTGGGAGCGATGATGCAACACCGGTGCTGCTGGAGGAAGGGAGTTCCCCTCGAACCGTGTTGGATGAACAGACGGCGAAGGATCACGCAGGGGACGGCATGCGGCTGCAGCGAGCTGTGTCGTCGGAGACATCAGACTCCGAAATGACATGCATGGACACAGATGTGACGAATTCGGGCGATGATGACACCTCAACATGCTCGGCACCGTCGGAAGATCCACCTGAGCTGGGAAAGTGTCTGTGTGGAGACAGATGGCTCCCGAGGAACTTTAGGAGGAGACCCTTGGCTAGTAATGGGTGGTGCAACAGATGCCGCAGGAAGAGACTGAAGGGTACGTTGATGGTAAACTGTAGCAAATGCGACTTCGACCAATGCTGTGATCTGGCCGCGCTGAAAGCCAAACTCGCCAAGGAGGCGAAAAAGACGAAGACGAAGAGAAGGAGAGCCCATGACAAGGCGCGGAAGGGACCGGCTGGAGCTGACCGGGACCTTCTGTATCTGAGTAGTACAGACGCGTCGTCGTCGGGTTCGAAGACATTAGGGAACTTTGCGAGAGAGCTGGTGAGACGGCGGAGTAATAGAGGTAGGCTGCGGAAGCAAGTGTTTGGAAACAAGAGGAGAGTAGGAACAGGGAGCCTAACACGGTCATGCTCAGGTAACGAAGAAGACGACGACTAGGAAGAAGGAACATGTGAAAAAAAGTGAAAGGGAAAAAAAAAAAAAAAAAAAAAAAAAAGGGTGAGCAAAAGAAAAGAACCAATGCGTGCCCAGGGAACACTGTGAACGAGCTTACTATACTACTCGGGGGTTAAAAAGAAATGGGGAAAAAAAAAAAAAAAAAAAAAAAAAAAAAAAGCAAAACAAAACGTGACCTTGTGAGCCATCATGAGTTATAATTTACTTATCTTTTCTTCGCCATGGCGACGGGTAATCGTGGGACCTGTAAAACCAGCTTAAGACTGTTGATGTGGTTTATATTTTTAGCACGCATTCATACATCATAAGGATCGCTGGTTCCGAGGGTTTGCTCTCCCACTTACCTGCCTCTCTATCCCTCAAAAAAAAAAAATAAAAGATGTGTGTTCGCTCACACATTCTTATCAAGTGTTTACTGGTTGCCATTGACCACCTTTTATTTTTAAAGTGTTCCCATTCCCTGGCATGGGTAATCACAAAAGCTAAACCCTGCTGATGTCCCTTCCCGAGAGGAAGTCTCCAACAGAAAGAGGCAGACAGTTTAGATACTACGAAGTAGTGACCTTGATAGTTTTATAATGCGAGTTAACTTACTTATATTTTCGTTCTTCTTTGCCAGGTGCATACAACGATAGGATGCTAATTATTATTTTTTTTTAATTAGAGATTTCATGCACCAGTTAATATGAATTTCCTTTTGAAATTTGGGTTTGCATTTAAGAAAGAAGGCTGACAAAGGAAAGAGAGTTTTAATGCGACGAGTTATCACTTCTGTTCGTCCAGTTAGATTTCTACCTGGTTTTCTTCCTTTTCAAGTTCATACCTTCTCGGCCTTTTGGCTAAGATCAAGTGTAGTATCTGTTCTTATCAGCTTAATATCTGATATGACACTTTGTGTGTCAACGATATTATAGTAATTTCTTGTTGGGGTGTCGGGTAGCTTGGGGCAACTCAGGTCCGGCACAAGTGTTGCCCTGGAGCTGCACCACATCCAGGAGTGGCACACCCATTTTTAATTAAAGCAGAAGACAAAGTCTCTTTTGAAATTTGAGAAGTTTCAGCACCGTGAAGAAGAAAAATCTCTTCTTCACATAGTACTGAATGCTGTGTTTCCCAATTAATTGTGAGGGAAATTTCCCAGATTTGGTTCCGTTGGAGTCACAATGGATGGGAAACAGAGCACAGATGTAATGTGGTTGTCGCAGTCAATCTCCATGGAATATTCTACGCTCACAATAACTTCGTGTGTTGTTAAATCTAAGAAGTACGAAATGTGAGATTTCATACATTGTGACAGGGATTTCTCTACTAGGAGCTTATTGAATCAGCAGTGGCGTTGTCAAAGTCAGTGAAGCCCGTCCTCTAAATATTAAAGACAGTTGTCATTAGAGAGTGCATCGATTGTGTTTTCGACAGTTGTAGCCATCTTTTTATATTTCGACAACGCTCATGTTTGTTTTGGATGTGAGTGATTCAGTACAAACCAACACTATAATGGGATAACAGCAGAAGTCAGCAACAATGAAACGCGGGAAATTGTCGTCTCCGGAAGAATGCATATAAGATGTGACCGTGTGTCTATCGAGATCAGTTTCAGTAACTAGTTAATTCCTCCTCCATATTCTACAACACATATGGGGTTTTATCGATACCATCTTTTCATTGGTTTGGCCGAACCCTATATTCGTTTTCAGTTTTAAGTTGCTTTAATTAATCATAATATCAAGTTACCCCCCGTCAGTCCCTTTTGTACCGCCTGTAGAAAGAGAATATGCCATTTTCGTATGCATTTGGTGACAGGACGGACCGTGATCGCGTCAACGAAGTATGTGCAGTACAGAAATAAACACGTACAGCAACACATAACCAATTAACACAGGATGTTCGTAACAGAATGTTTAGAGGTCTTCCGCGTGAGGATGCACACGAAGCCAACTCACCGCTGCTTGCTGGTGGACTGGTTGCGTTAGTCGCCTTGTTCTTTGTTGTGTTTTGGTATGTTGACAATTGAGCTGTAAAATAACTTCATATTTTGTGCTGCCATACTATAGTGAGTGTTTCTTCGGAGGTCTTCCGATCGCTTTTCGTAGTGCGTCTCTTTCGGAACCCAGTAACTTCCATTTGTCTCTGGGTCCCTCCCAGAAAATGACGTTTTCGGTCACCGCACCGGGCGGTCTTCTTGTGTCGGCGGGGAGCAGATCGAGCTCGAGTCTGACGTCATCTTGTCTGAGTCATGGTCCATGATAGGCTCCGTGGTGGTTTCAGGCACAATATTTTTCTCGTGTGTGCTTGTTACCGCCTGTGAGACTTCCTTACCGTTCTCCTCCTTCCACTTTAACAATCTCCTCCCGACTTTTTCCTCACCTCTCACCCATCGGTAGGCCTCTTCGCTGGCTTCGGGGGGCAGGCGCTCCAGCCTCAGCGTTGATCCAAGTCGATGCGCCATTCTCTGCGAGACCTCGATGTATCGTCGGTGTGACTCTACTGAGTGCTCGAGTGAGCCGTACGCCACTATTTCCTTCACTGCGTCTCCGTAACTTAGTAACTGCGCCATCCCGATCCCTAACGCCTTACCCTCGCGGTTCGGCGAGCATTCATTCCTTGAGGGGGAATTTTTTCTTCGTAACGTTTTTGCGGTTTTCTGGTGTTTTGAGCTGGACACGCTTTGTCTTAAAGTAGTGTTTAAACGAGAACAAAAAAAAGATATGTTCTGTTTGCGCGATGACCAGCGGAAGACCGTGTCTTAAAGTAGTGTTTGACGGACAAAAGAAAAGATGTGTCTGTTTGCGCGTTCACCAGCGGTCCAGTCTCCAGATATGATGAGAAGGACGTGAGCCAGTGTATTCGTATTGATACAGAACCTGTCGTTCTTCTGTTCCTGATTGAGAACATTAAGTCCTCTATGCAATCAACGGCAATCTAGATTACTTGTCTAACACACGTAACTTGAGCTGTTAGATAATGGACACACTCAAATTCAATAAGTGTCGCATTTCGTGAGGTGCCTCTGCCTTCTGCAACCGTCACCCATCCGTATCCGTTGCCACGGATACGGATGGGTGACGGTTTCTGTTAGTGTTATTTATTTACATAAACGTGAATAAAAAGGTATTTTTTTTTTTAAAAACAACCACCAAAACACAGGATTCGCAATCGCCCAGGAGACTACAAAAAGGTTAAGCAGCTGTAGTTGGCTCCAAGCAGTCGGTTTGTTGTCTAACTCGAGTTGAGAGGCTGCCCATCAGCAGCAATGGTGTCGCATGTCGTTTCACATTTATCAGTCAATTGCTGAGGTTACTTATTGTTTGGATACTCTCTGCATCTTTTGATGGATCTAGTGAGTCATCTCGCTTCCTATATTATGGGAAACGGAAGTCGGGGTCGATTTATATAAAAAAGAAACACAAATAGAACGAAAAAAAGAAAAAAAAAAAAAAAAGAATCTGTTGTCCGAAAAAAAACAAATATGCAAAAAAAACATAAGAGATCGATAATTACGATTCTCCGCCTTACTTGACTCTCACCTCTAAAAAAAGAAACAAATAAAAATTATCATTAATCGTGAAGCCTAAAAAATGACACTCGTCAACAGGTTTCCTAAAAAAGACTGACTTGGAATTGGCATCCATACAAACGAAAGAAGAAGGGAAAAAAAAAGATAAATAAAAGAACTAACCTGTCCTCCGAAACTCTAAAATGTTTACTTTTTTTTTGCAGCTATTTATGTGACACATTCGAGTCAATATATGAGTTTGCTTTTTTTTTTTGTTGGATGGATGGGAAAAAAAGAAAAAAAAAAAAAGAATCATCAGCCAAACTTATCATCATTTTTGGATTTTTTTTTCTTTTTTTTTTTTTTCCCCCTTTTTGAGCTTGAAAATGCAGTATCAAATTACCCCTTTTTAAAAATAACATAACGGAATACATAATATTGTATTCGTAAGTCAAAAGACTGAAATTTTGTTTTCGTTTAGTAAAAGAGACTATGCTCGCGTATCAACTATGCTAGGGAGGCATCCCAGCACTTTTTTTTTTTTTGAAAGAAAAGAGAGTGAAAGGGGAGGAGGAGGAGAAAAAAAAAAAGCACTTTTTGCAAAATCCTTAGCTGGAGATTAAATGCATTTCGGGTGTTTTTTTTTTTTTCTTCTTAACAATAAAATCCCCGTCGTGGAGAGAGCTGTCATCCGGAGTCTCATTGAAAAAGTAAAATTATTTTACCCTTTTTTTTTTTTGAGTAAAATAAATGGAATTTCCGTTTTTATTTTTTTCTCTGAAAAAAAAAAAATCGAATCATCATCTACCCATCTATTTATAGATGGGTAGATGATGATTCTTTTTCATTACTTGTTTTCCATTAGTGTGATTTGCTTAGAAAATGTAGATGAAGGAATAATCTTTTTTTTTTTTTTTTTGGCATCGGCCACTTTCCATTCAGCTCGAACAAGAGAGGGAGCAGTTATTTGTTGAATCTGAATGATTTTTTTATATAAAAATAAAAGAAAGGTGATCACGCGCGAAGTACAATTCGAGTGTTGCACTTCTTTTTTTGTTGTTAATACATTATCGATGAGGGGCAATCAGACAAAATAGTAGTAATTAGTAATTACCGATTATTATTACTATTATTTTATAATTGCGTGTTTTTTTGTATTTTTCCCCCCTTTTTCTTTTCTTTCATTTTCTCTTTCAGAAAAACAAAAAAAACACAAAAAAATAATAATATTTTTTTTTTCGAAGTAAGAAGAGTTCTTATTTTCTCTTGCTGGGTTTTTTTTTTAAAAAGATGAAGAAGGATATTCATCCGTTCATTACGACAAAAATACTTTTCTTACAACAAGCATAGCTCCCCGAGGCAATTCGTAATTGAATAACTCGATTTCGTACTGCACTGAATGACAACACGGAAACAACGAAACATTTAAAAATCCTCCACGTCATTTGCAGAGTGTGTTTACCTGTAGTCGCTGTGTTTCATAAGATTTTTTAATTTCATTATTTAGGTTTTGATAGAATGCCCAGTTGAATGGTTTACCTCCCGAGGCAATGCATTGAAAAATTCTTCTTTTTTTTTTTTTTCCCCCTCCATGACTACTACATAACTAGCTGTGGTTAGAGTTTTTTGTTGCTTGGTCACAATCTACAGAAAAAACAGAGAAAAAAAAAACGACGAAAATTCGCCGTGTTGCGTTCTGACTTCCTTGGGGTCATCTTCGGTTCTTTCTTGGAAGCAGATGGCGGCGTGCTTTTGAGCCGCCGTGTCTTCTTTCTGTGTTAAGATTGAAACAGCTGATTTGTTGAAGCTGTGAGGTTGGTCTCTATCACTGACTTCTTTTCGTGTTTTTGATGTGAACCTTGTGAGTGTTGGGCTTTGCCCAAGTTTATGTTATTAAAAGAAGCGATCGAAAACATATTTGTTTCCTTTTTTATTTATTTTTTTTTTTTTGCTGTCTTGTGTGTTGTCGCCAAACGAAAAAAAAAACAAAAAAAATAACAATAACTGTATGACAATGGCAGCAGAACTGGAGGTGACTGGTATCCCCCGTTAATTAACTTTTTGATTCAACGCATTTATTTTATATCATTATTAAGTAAGTTCAAGAATGGTTAATTTCCCCAACGTGAGCATTTATTACTTTATTGATTCATCAGCAGTCTCAGTCGGGAAGCGAAACTTTGTTAACTCATCGTTTTTTGTTTTTGTTTTTGTTTTTTTTTTTATCTAAAAAAAAAAAGGGAAATGTGTTTGTAAGATAAAAGAGCTGTAATGTCGGATGTGAAGGTGAAAATCGACTCGCTCTCCAATTAGTGAAAAAAAAAATTATAGATTCGAGAATTAAAAAAATAAGAGAAAAGACAGAGAACAAATATCAAAAAAAAAAAAAAAAAACAACAACCTCATCTTATTACTTGTATTGTTCAGTACTCTGGTTCCACACGAAGAAAACACGTTCGTTTAGTTCTCTGTACAGTTTCTTTTTTTTTTGTATGTTTATTGGTTATTGTCTTTTTTTTTTAAAACCAGATGATCATGCATGAGTCCTCTCCGGGAGAGGTAATTATTTCATCATTCGTATTGTTTTTGACACATCACTTCTCAGACATCTACGTAGAACTAAATGATAAATGCTGAATAAAGCATCCCTCTTAAACGGAACCGAACGTGCCGTGATAAGAGATGAGTTGAGCAGGAGAAGCACCTCACCATTAGGAGAAGTAAGATGTGTGACATGCACACTACCATTAGTTGAAGGGAGATGTCCTAACGGGCATGGAGTAGAAACTCCAAAGTACAAAAGCCAAACAACTAGAAGCATATCTCCAAGAAGGGGAGACTCAGTGTTCTCACCAGGTTCTGGAAAGATGAAGATCACTACGTTGAGCCCTCACACAGTGAGAGGTACTAATACCTACAAAGACTTATCTAGATATTCGGATCACAAGATGCGTTGTTACATAACGCCTGAGTTAGTGTTAAAGGCTGTGCGTAAACAACTTCATCGCTCAAACGCACAGCTCCATGAAGTTGAACACCTCGTGTTAAAGTGTAAAGGTATCGGAGAACAGTACGTCAGAATTGAAAATCTTGGAGGCCTCATAAATCTAAAATCCCTCGCAGCTGCCAATCACACATTCTCAAAAATCGACGGCCTCCAACCACTTATAAACTTAGTCTCATTAGACCTGTCGGGTAATCGCATTCAAAAGATTGAAGGAATTAGCTCTTTAGTCCATCTCAGGGAATTGAACTTGGCTGATAATTTCATTGAACACATTCCGTTGCACACGATGTTTCCGAAGAATATTGAGGCTATGAGCTTAGCTAACAACAGGTTATCAACACTTGATGATCTTCACAACTTCAGAGAAATGACATCATTGCTGTACATTGATTTGAGAGATAACGCAGTTTGTGAACACGCACACTACAGAAGTGTGGCTGCATATGCCGCATTAAGTATAAGGTATTTGGATGACGTCGAAGTTACTGAAATGGAGCGAAGTGCAGCAATCTATCATTGGGACAGGAAAGGTCTCAGGCCTCTTGAATCTGAGTTGAAAGATTCCCGAAAAGAAGCTGCCAAGTTAAAAAGAGAACTCGATTTGATGAAATCTGAGTCGTCACAAAAAGATGGTCAGCTTGAAGCCCTGTCAACACTATTAAAGATGACAACTTCAGAGTCACAGACCACTCGAAAAGACAAGGAAAGTACTGAGAATTGTCTTGCTCAACGCGAGGAAACCTTGTCTGACATGAGAACCATGTTACTTCAAACAAAGTCTGATTTTGAGTTTTTAAAAATCGAGCTTGAAACTTTGTATCCTGATGCCGCAAAGGCGATTATTGACAAATGTACAAATACCCTACCTGGTATTGAAGTCCCAAATGTGGAATCTAGTGCTAAGAAACCGCCAACACAAGCAGCAGTGTCTCCACCTTCGCCACCCACAACACCAGGTTGGCAAAATACTGCTGACAGGGATGCAGGACAGTCATCTCTTGTTCCACAGTCATTACTGAAGCGGTATGATGATATTTCTGGTAATGCGGAAGAACAATCAGCCCCTCGAGGATCTCTGTTAAAAAAGTACAGTGAATTATCAAGCAGGCCTAGCCCTGCCACTGTTTCGCAACAGCAATATTTTCAGGGGAATGGTTTACCCAGTCCAGCCCCATCAGCACCAAAATCGTTGTTGAAAAAATATGACGAGCTTAGTGGTAAGAGTCAGCAGCCAGATACCCTTGTTCCACAATCCTTAGTTCGAAGGTATGATGACAAACAAGCGGATGGTTTCCCTCCTTCTCACTCCCCTCCACCAAACGCTTCCGTTAAGGGCAAGTCAGTCACAAATTCTTCTGTCCCTGACGCAAAAGTCACGCAGTCAGGACCTAACATTCCACTAACGTACTCGTCTCTCTTAGAAAAAAGGGATCCAATGCATAGGAGGCAAAGTGGTGCTTCTGAAGAGTCGCTAAAGAGAACTCTCAGTCCTCACGAAGTTTTGATGGGAGAGGGACCTGTTGAGGTGAGTATGAATAGTTCTTTTGCATCAGCAAGTCCTTCTGTAGTCACATCAGCGGCAGCTTCAGTTGACGTAAAATTCATGAGTTTGATTAGAAAGGCCCTTCATTGTGAGAAGTGTGCCGAAGCCTATGAGAAAAAACGCCTCACTGAGCTTCGTAAATGCAGTCCTGACCATGTTCTTGGTGAGCTCCAAATTTCAGTGCCTGGCTTCACCAAGGAGCTAACTGAAAAAGAAATTGTTGCCTTTGCACATCGAAAACTTGAATTTCATAAGCAGCGTTCAACCTGGTGTCTTGCTAAG
The DNA here is from genome assembly GCA_964019425.1 of Flectonema sp. DT1601. Taxonomy (NCBI): domain Eukaryota; phylum Euglenozoa; class Diplonemea; order Diplonemida; family Diplonemidae; genus Flectonema; species Flectonema sp. DT1601. The sequence goes on from OZ025790.1 coordinate 1,339,563, forward strand.
TACGATGAGTGCATGGCATCTTGCAACCGCTACTTGCGAAGAGCCAGGGACCTGGTCCCTGAAATATCATAAGACTCAACAACTGAATCATAACTTTAGATCCGATTTGTATTATGTTTTTTTGTAACTCAAGAAAAAGAAAGGTAATTATTCTGACTTCCGCGTGCCAACCCTGCTTACCAGGAACATCGGCTTGTCTACTGAAATGTGTTTTTTAGTTGTCTTCCTTTTTTTGTTTCTCCCTCTTTTCTTGTATCGCAGTTACTGAGTGTCCAGAGAATGTGTTGCAGCAAACTGCATGCAGAATAATTTCTTTCTTTTCGGCAGTACAATCAAGTTCGAATCCCGGTGAAGGCTATAAGTGACTCTCTTTTGGTGATAGGCAGCCCCCTGAACGAAGCTGTGAGGGAGTTTTAGAGATTAAGACTGTACTCTACACAGGATCTGTTTTTGAGTACATTCGTGTTGGAGTTTACATAACCCAGCACAAGGCCAAAGCTGGATGATGACGTAGACCAGCACTGTGCCGCATGAGCATTGCGATGATTGCATACGATGCGTCAAGTTTTACCTTGACAAGCACAGTCTGGTCACTTACAGCTTTTTTAATAAAATCAACATAAGAAATGTTCCTCGCGATGATTCATAAGACATTCGAGAATCCATTGAATTAAGTTCCAAGCTTTCCTGTCCAAAGTCTAGCCAAGATGTCACTTTTATTCATTCAGTTCGAATCCCCGTGAAGTATGGTTTTCTTCCTAGAATAAAGGATCCGGCGTCTGCGGGGTAAGTGAAGTTGTTCTTTTCAAGTTCATACCTTCTCGGCCTTTTGGCTAAGATCAAGTGTAGTATCTGTTCTTATCAGCTTAATATCTGATATGACACCTTGTGTGTCAACGATATTATAGTAATTTCTTGTTGGGGTGTCGGGTAGCTTGGGGCAACTCAGGTCCGGCACAAGTGTTGCCCTGGAGCTGCACCACATCCAGGAGTGGCACACCCATTTTTAATTAAAGCAGAGATAGTTTATGTCTTGAATATACAAGCCATTTTAATCAGAGCAAGCCAGCCCAAATGGATTTGGTAGTAACCCTGCCTGACAGCAGAAGCATCACGATATCCATTTCTCGCAACACTCTCGTCTGTGATGCAAAGATTTTCATTGCTGAGAATGAAGGTCTGCAGGAGAGTATGTTTGACCTTACCGTGGAAGGCGACGTGCTGGATGAAACGAGAAATATTAATTCTTACGGGATTCACGACGCCACTGACGTCGTTGTTGAGGTTTCAAGAAAAGCGATTGCAATAAAGAGGATCGGGTGTGAAGTCACTGCTGCTCATCTCAAAAATGCAATCAAATCTGGTAATGATATCAGCTTGATAGGAGAATACTTTTACGCAGGTATATCAATCAACGAAAACCTAGGATCGCGAAAGACGCCCTTGTTTCATGCTGCAAAATGTGGAAACCGTGACTTGTGCGCTTTACTACTAGATATACCCGGTATTGATCCAAAGGTAACAAGCGAAGGTGGTTTAACTGCGTTTTCTGCTGCTGTTGAAAATAATCATTTGGAAGTTGTGAAATTGTTTTTGAATAAAGATAATCTGGATTTTGGCAACGATGGTGACAATGGTCAGAATTCATTTCTTACTGCTTGTGAAAATGGAAATCTTGAAATGGTCAAGCTACTGTGGGAATACTGCTTCAGTAAAACTGGTTGGAAACAACAAGATGGAATGTGTAATCCATACCTTTCTTGTTGCAAAAGCCTTCGTCCTTTCGAAACATTAAAATACCTGGTCTCTATAGAGTCTCTTCATCATTGTATAAACGCACTTCACAGAGGGGGTACGGCTCTGCATCTGGCCTGTACAAGTTTCAATGATGACGAAGGACAGTTAATCGATTTATTGTTGCAAATACCCGACATAAATCCAGATATTGTAAACGAGTCGTTTGGATTCACTGCTCTGATTTTTCTGTGCGGCAGTGGATCATCTCTTGAGAAAGTTAAGAAATTAGTAGAGTTCGGAGCAGATGTAAACATACAAACCAATCAAGGTAAACAGACTGCTTTACTAGAAGCAGTTCGAGTTGGTGAGTTGGATATTGTCAAATATCTTTGTGATCATCGTGACATAGACAGGTCCGCAGTATCCAACACAGGATTGTCTGCAATCTGCATTGCTGCTCTGAGAAATGACATTCCTGTTATGTCTTGTCTCACTTCGTATGGCGACTTAAATATAAATGCTTCCGATGAATATGGGAGAACTCCGTTGCAAATATCATGTGGTTATAGCCAATTAGAAGCAGTGCAGAAATTAGTTGAACATCCAAATGTTGATATCAACACTCGAGACATTTTCGGAACCACTCCTCTTTTGAGTCTGTTGCTTGGAAGTGAATCTGTGAGGAAGATCCAGCATTAGACGCCGATCGTCAGGTTCGATTCCGGGTCGAAGCATGATAAACTAGCTGGTTCTGAAATTGTCGGCCTCCTGGAAAGCTTCTGAAGGATATTTTGAGAAGTACATACCTGATTGGTGTCTGGCCTGATCACGTAGGGTGCCGACATAACAACGGTCCTTGCATTGCACTTCGCTTGGAACGTTGTTAGGGGGCTGGTTTCGGCTGGCTTCCCACAATGAAATTTTTGGTAGCGGTGGTGCTGCGCTTGCGCAAACCCACCTTATTTTTTTAAAATTAGAATACTTCTGTGTGTGTATTGTGTGAATGACGGACCTCATCTTATGCGAAGCCCTCATCTTATGCGAAGCCCTTATTTATCTCATTGTTGATATCTGCCTACGACCTTAATCTTAGAATCTTTATTTTCAGCACAAGAAATATGGGTAACACACATGCAATCAAGGCTGCTGCAGTGTGCAATCAATTCATAGAGATCCGCACTCAGGCAGGAGAAGTATATCTGATTAACGCAACCCATATTACTCAGGTTTGTTCTTTACCTTCTTCTCAGACTCGTACGTTTCATTCGCATTAAAAAAAATCATATCAGGTGACAAGAACACCGGAATGCGTTAAAATAGTAGTAACAGGTGGGAGAGATCATGAGATAATGTACCAAGTATGGATTTATTTGTATCAGAATATCAGACGAAAAACTCTGTTCCTCTTTTTTTAAATAAACAAAAATTCTCAGATTCATAAAGAGTGTTATCCTCAAGTGGTGGAGGCGATAGCAGCAGCTATGGGCCCGCTTAAAGAATAAGTAGAATGTTGATATGGCAACGATTCTCTCTGTTTGAAGTACACCCATATATACAGCAACTTGATGCTGGCTCTTTTTCGCTCAAAAAAGTTCTTCTCATGAAGTCAGTAGTTGGATATTTCTGGGATGTGTTCGGCTTGTGACATATTCAGCCTTAGCAAACAAAGGTATTCTATCTTCGATCTTGCTCCAAAATCTTGTTCATTTTCTTTTTTTTTTTGATGGACTCCCTTGACTGAGTTGCGTATTTGGAAAAAAAAATGGAAACTTAAATATTAGTTTTTTAACAGTTTTTCAGAGAGACGGTAGGAGATGTTTGTAATTTAACGACATTAGTTTAAATCATCTCTCACAGGAGAAAAAACAAAAAAACAAAAACAACCGAAACTATAAAATGCCTTCTGTTATTGGTTTAACTCAGATTAAAGAAGCCTTTGAGCTTTTCGACTGGGATGGCAGCGGTGCTATCGATGTTGAAGAATTGAAATTAGCGATGCAGGCTTTGGGGATCATGATGACCCCACAAGAGATCGTTGACACTATGCAAAAAGTTGATAAAGATGCCAACAACACTATTGAATATCCAGAGTTTGAAATGATGATGATGGATTGCTTTGAGTCGAGGGACACTAAGGAAGAGATGAAGAAAGCGTTCTCATACTTCGATTTGGATAAGACCGGAAACATCACAGTTGACAACCTTGGTATGAATTGAACACAAAACAAACAAACTAACATAACCTTCAAATAAACAAAACAATCAAACAGTGGCTGTAGCAACTCAGCTGGGAGAGAATCCAGATGACGTTCGTGAAAACCTCGCTGAGTACGTTGCTGCTGCCAGCGGTGGTAACGATTGCATGACTAGCTCACAATGGATTGCAGTCATGGAGACAATGAAAGGTAAATAATCTCTTTTTCGTGTTCCCATCCCACCCAGATTTTGTGCGACCGACCGAAAGACAGAAGTTTGTTTGCTGTTCTGTATAACCTTTCCCGCATCCGACTCCTTCCCCAATATCCGGTACGCTGTCCGATCGATCTCCGTCTTTTAGCTTCCGGCAGTAGTGTTGCTTTGTAGTCCAGAAATAGTTTGTTCTCTGTAATATTTAATATAAATTTCAGACAGCGAGATACAACAAAAATGTCCACAAAACAATAAATGAGAGACGAAAGTGTTTTCCAACATCAACATCAACAGCTCAGGTAATTTGTGTTCCGATGTTTCAAAAAAGAGCATCCGTCGTTGATGTTGAGATGACTAAATTAGATCAAAGCGAAATGTTGTTATGGAACACAGAATCACTTTCTTCAAGAAGAGTAGAGCATGATATTCAGAATAGATTAACTGTAACTAATCGTGGTAGTGGATTAGGTGATTCTGAAGATATGGAACCAGAGATTGAAAGAATAAAAAATGGATACAGAAGGCTTACCAAAACCAGCAGTCTAGACGCGGCAGCTGAAAAATGGATGATGAAAAGACGATCGACACTGGCTTCACTACGCAATGGAGAATCACTGTCATCATCACAGACAACATCAGAGTTTGATACTAACGAAATCTCAAGACGTGATTTAATTATTGAACTTCACACCCTCCGAGAGCAGTACAAACTCAGATGTGAAGAACTAATTTCCGCCAAGAGTGGTATCGTAGTGACCACTATTTCATCTGATGTGTCAAAACTGAAATCCCGACATGCCTTACACCTGCTAAGAACTACCCGCCAGCTCTCCGACATTTTAATTAAAGTAAGAAACGACATCGATACCTACACTACTATTTTTAGTGACTTAGTAAATTCTGGTTTTAACAAACTTCATCACCTCGTTGTTGAGATGGCATCGGCTGCAGAACACCAAAAGGAAGAATCTCCTCAAAAAACACCACCTCGAACCAGCGTTGTTAAGATAAAAAAATCCCTTGATGTAGAAGCAATATCTCGTCAAAAGACGGAATCGAACTTGAGAGCGGTAGTTGGAGATCTGCAGTCGCAGCTTACACTCAGTACTAAGAAATGTAGTTTCTTAGATAAGAGAGTTAGGGAACAAGGGTTGCTGTTGAAGGCGGAATCGGAAAAGAAATATAAAAACAGTTCAAGCAATACTGTCGCTAAGAAAACAATTTCGGTTGGAGTGCAGTTTACCAAACCGGTAGAAGTGGAGGAGTTATGTAAGCCAGTGACTGAATGCAAACAGCAACACTGGTCAGACTCTCTTGTGTCTATCTCCTCACCTTTAATATCGTTTCATAAACCTGAAGATGAGAATGTGTTTAAAAACAACAAACCTAATAAATCTACTCAACCAATAACAAAACCAAAACCAAAACCGAAACCGGTAGTAAAAATCTCGTCATCTGTGAATGCCGTCTCTGTGTATTTAGACAAAGGTTGCGATCCAATCCCCAAATTAGAAGCTGTTGCTGATCAAGATTTGAAGACTTCCCTAATGAAATTGTTACAAAGAGAAGGAAAGCTTTTGATAAATAAATTATTAAAAGACGATAATGGAATCGGAAGAAGTGTACAGCGACAGGTGGTGACGGACCTGTCAAAAGTAGCAGCACACTTGATGGGCTTACCGGCAGTCTTTACAAGATTACTGATGTGGGATTCTGCTAAACGTGATAAGATGCAAAGACTGACAACAGCAGTGCGTTCAGATATCGAAACAGCAATTAGTCGATCGCATGAGTTGTCTCGTGCTGCGGCAATGTACTGGAATAGTTCTTATCCGAATGTCTGTTTTGACAATGCTGCTTCTGAGGAAGTCATTTCAGGTCACAATACAGTTTATCCGTTCCCACACTCGAATGGAATATTTCCTGGTGGTAGTGTGCGCCGTCCACGAAGTGCTTCAAAAAAAAAAGATTTGTTGAAAATTAAAAAACCGTCACCGCCACCTGACAATCCGTATCAACTTTCTGGTCGAATCGTGTTTGCTACCAATCCTGAGGCGTTGAAACCGAGACCACCGACAACAACTTCACCTGTTGCCATTCGAGTAACCTCACCTGTTGGATTTATTAATAATATAGGTCGTATCAATTGAGAATTTTGAATTTTTTTTTATTAGGATGTACCTGTATTAGGTTTTTTTTATTTTTTTTTTTTTATTTGACGGACCGGCTTTACAGCACTGGTTTAAAACAATTTTTTTTTTTTCTGTTTTCACTTTTCTGAGCAATTTATTTTACCACAGGTTTATCAAAAAGAATGTTTTTAGTGAAAGATGTGATTTTTGTTAAAAACAGCACTACTTTATCAGTTTATAAAGTCGGTTCACGGGTTTTTCGTGAAACAAACAAACAAAAAAAAAAATCAACAAAGTTTTTTTTTTTTTCACCTCTTCTCTACTTTACAATATCCAGGTGTGTGTGTGGACTGTATTGGTCAGCTGGAGATGATTGCGATTCACAGAAAACCAGTTGATTTGAGAGTCGTTAATTTAGAACAAATAGACGATCACTATATTAAAAAAAAAATTAAAATTTTTGAAGAAAATGTTGGTTCAAACCACACTGTTGGTCACGTTAAGAATAGTGATGGCGGATATGGTTTATCCTCCTATGACAGTAGTAGTCATGAATTCATATTAATGGAAACTCTTGACGGGATGAAGCTTTGTAAAAAACCAGACAACAACACTGTTCTTGACTTGGACTCATGTGTGATTGCGTGTGGGGAAAATGAGATAATTTTTCCTGAAGCGATTCCTCAGATATCCTTAAATAAAAAATTAAAATTCGACATTGCGTTTATTAGTTCTCTGTGGGATGCTACTCCTCGTACTCTTCGTAAACTCAAAGACTTATTTTTCGGTTCATTCGGAGAGAGTGACACCGTGATTAACATCGCCAGAATAGTAATATTCTTCGACCCTCCTGGAGAACTCAGCATCGAAGGTATTGAATTTCAATGTAGGTTAATAAATACGTTTTTATCCGAACTAAGCAAAACAATACCCATCGACATCATTACAAGTGGTGTTGGTAAGGAATTATTTCCTTGCATGGAAAACAGTGAAACTATTTCTGTATATAAGTCACCTCTGTTCGTCGAATTATCTGGTGGGTTGACCCTAGCGATTGTATTAAATTGGAGTCCTTCACCTAACCAATTGAGATGTGGAATCCTTCAGTCTGCTTTGTTTACAAAATGGATATTGACGACTTCTCCTCATGTTGTAATTTATTCAGATGAAGTTCAATCGTTTTCTTCAGAGAGTAATTCTCAAACAAAATTTGTGAGGGTTCCATCACTCTCCGATCCGTTAATTGTGTTGGTTGGATACGATGCTTCAGTTAAAACAATACCTCTCGACTTCGGTAGTTAACAAAATGTTGACACATGAAGGTTGATCGTGTTCTTCATCAGAAGTATATTTTTTTCTCAAAACAGTTAACCCCCCCTTCCTCCTCTCTATAATGGGAAACTGCTCCGCTGGAGGGGGAGCAACCCCGCGACCTATTCGACAGAAAGGTTTTAAAAGAACTGATTTACCAAAGTTTTTAGTCTTGATTGACAGCTGTACCATCAGAGAACGTCCCAACAGAGTCAGTCGGAGAGTGATGAAAGTATTCAAAGATGAAATGGTAAAGTCAACTGGAAAGAAACTTCAAACTGGTGAAGACATCTGGTTGGAGGTCAGCCTCGGAAGTGGAAATGGCTGGGCGATTGCTACATCAGGAGAATCAGTATTACTCGCACATGAGAATAGCGCAGAAGCAAAAGAAGCAATCCGACAACAGTCTTTAGTCAAATTTCAAGTCTTATCGGACAGGAGTTGTATAAGAGAACAACATGACAGACAAAGTGATTGCCTGGCAAGAGTCAGAAGAGATGACACCGTCAAAGCAACTGGAGAAGTCTTCGAAACTTCAGACCAACTCTGGATTGAAGTCTTATATTCTAACAACAATCACAGCACAGGTTGGGTACTTGTAAAAGATGGTGAGACACTTTTCCTTACGGAAGAAGACAGCCCTGCAGCTCAAAGTACAATGGACGACTCACTGCGAGTTAATGAAGTTTTGTTTGATGAACCTGAGTCACCACTAACTCCAAACATCCCTGAGATTTCATTGAGTTCCGCTACTTCTTCTCCATCTTCTGCACTTGGTCAAACAGCACCACAAGAGCATCCACCACCATCAGTACCACATGTGTCTACTTACAGTGAGTATGCATTCCCTGTTGAGGACGTGGAAGATCAACAAAATCTTCTCAATCGAAACATGTTTGGAAATGAGACTCTGCTTAGGTTATCAGCTCAAGGTAGAGAACCAGCGGCACCTCCTTTGACATCTCCTGGAGCATCTCCACGACTATTAGTTAATTCTAACATGTTTGGAAATGCGACACTAAGTCGATTACGGGATCAAGGAGCATTGCCTTTAGCTCCACCGCTATCTCCGGATTCCAGTTCTCTTCAAATTCCGAGACCTCCAGAGACGGGATCTGCGAGGGTAATAAGAAATCAACTAGGTGAAGGTTTGATTCAATCTGAGCCAGCTTCTATGTTGCAGACAGAGTACACGGGGTCAACTCAACCATCACCAATTCACAGTAGTGGATTTGGGAATGCGACACTCATTAGGCTACTTGAACAGGGTGTTGCTCCAGATGCACCTCTAGCACCTCATCAGGATGAACTTCCTACGCCAAGGCATCTACTTAGTGCTAACACTTTCGGAGCTGCGACTTTTGAACGTCTTCGCGAGCATGGTGTCGCTCCAGCTGCTCCCCCTGCTTTAGCCGCCTCTCGTTTTGGTCGGAGACATGCGCAGAATAGTCAACGATTTAGTGCTGTTTCTGCTGATGCGCCTGCTTCTGCACGGTCAAGTATCGTCAGGGGTGGGTCGGGATACATGGACTTACACCTCGACTTGGATATAGACAGTGATATCTTATCGCCGACTGGTTCTTTTATCATGGTATGTGTTGGTTTATTGTGTCGTGTGAATTTTTTAATTTTGGTTTTAAAAAATAAAATAAAAAAAAACAGTCTGGGACTTTTGATCGAACCGTCTCTGTATTGCGCAATCAGAATGTTGCCATGGCAGCAGAGTAATTGTTCTCAATCACAGAGAGGTTCTTTCTCACCTGAGCGACGAGTTATCTACGCCCAATAAAATTCGCAACACGCATTTCTAAATATTTTTTGTCTCCGGTTGGCATGATTCACACCAACCGATGATGAAAAAAACGTTCAGATATCTTCTTCTTCTTTTCTTTGTGGATTATTTTTTATTATTTTTGTCTCCGGTATGACGATTTACTGTTAGGAGGCCATTGTGCCCAATTTTCCGTTTCTTTATTTTTTTTTTCCCCCCCACGGCTTCTTACACAACAGTAAGACGTAGACTGCAGGGAGTACGTTCTCGTACCCTTAACAAGCAGGGTCTGTTTTTTTTTTTTTTTTGCACCTTCTTACCTTTTTATTGAACAGTTTTTTGAAAAGTTGTTCTGACCGATTCGTAAAAATAAAGGTTTTAAAAAAAAAAAAAAAAAATTCAATTCATCTCTTCCCTTTTTAAAACCTGTGTAATTTGCTTTCCTTTTGTTGGGATGTAAAAAAAACGATTTTTTCTTTTCATTTTTCTTTTTTTAAATAGTTCTCACCAGGTTTGGGTTTTCGTGCGCAAGCATATAAATACCCTACATATTATTATTATTATTATTATTATTTTTATTATTATTTTATTTTTCTTTTTTGCACCGGCGAAAAATCAGATTAAAAGCCGTTTTATTTTATTGTAGTTTTTCAGGTTATTACTGTCTGCGATTAATAAAAAATAATATTCTAACAAAATATTAAGGCTTATCTGAAAAAAACAAAACAAAACAAAACAAAACAAAACAAAAAATGTTAAGTTTTTCTTCACGAATTGCGAGTGAGAAACGTTCTCTCTTAAGTTTGTTTGGGAAGGTGTTTGTCAAAGTCGGGAGATTTTTTTTTTTTTTTTTTTTTTTTTTTTTTTGGTTCTTTTCGAGGCTACAGATTTCTTGATCTGTGAAGAAAGTAACAAAAAAAAATAATCCTTACGAGGGTGTCAGTACTATCACTATTGTATTAGGGAACCCAAAGAGCTTTACTCACATTTGGTGACCTGTTGGACACTTTTTTTTTTTTTTTTTTTTTAAAAAAAATTGGCCGATCTAACAACGTATTAGGCTATTGTCTGAATGGGTTGCTGTTTTTGATCGGTTGGTTTTTTTTTTTTTTTTTTTTTTTTTTCTCTACGTGTTTTTTATTAAAACAGATTAATTAGCCATCGCAAGTGTTGGTAGATTCCGGTGGTCTTCGGAAGTTTTTAAACTCCCCTGACTTCGATAAATAGGAAAAAAAAATTCTTAATAACCGTGTTAATGTTTCTTTCTCCTCCTGCAGAGTTTTCGTTTTTTTTTTTCATTTTTTTTTTTTTGGAGTTTTTTTAATGTACAGTGCTACTACACCAAAAAAAAAAACAGAAAAGTTATTTTTTTCGTGCAGAGTTTTTTACTTTTCTTGTGTTCAACAACTGAAAAAAACAGAAAAGTCTGTTTTTCTCGCATAAACTTTTTCAATGACGACAAACATGTGATTTGGTTCCTCTCTTAAAGGTTTTTTTTATTTGTTTTTTAATTATTTTTTATAAAACAATTTTAAAACCAAATAATCACTTTTTCTCTGGGCCTTTATTTAAATGCGACAAGTTAATATTTTCCGTAATTTCTTTTTTTTTTTTTGGAAGTAATTAATTTGGTTAATATGCATTGAGGCGTTGAGGGAGAGTGATGGCTGACCTCCTTTTTTTTTTTTTTTTGTTTTTTTTTTGTTTTTTTTTTGTTTTCATAATTTACACGTTAAAGGGAACCCTCTCCCTCTTTCTGCAGATTTGTATTCTAACGCCAAACTTGTTTCCAAATGAGGAAAAACTTCTTCATTAGTAGACGAGTACTGTCTTGCGCACATTGCTTTTTTTTTTTTTCTCTTCTTTTTTTCCCCACCATAAATTTATCCAAGCATTCTACACTGTTACAGGTAGCAATTTGCCCCAGGTCCCTCCTCCTTCCCGAACCTTTATTCAACGACATGTGTGGGATTTTATCGATACTAATTGTTGGTTTTTTTTTTACATGGCAAGCAGGCCGGTTTCAAGTTGCTTAACTGCGGCTACCCTCTGCCCTGGTCTGCTACGGAATCCCCGCATTCGACTGAAATCTCATAGTTACTTCAAAAGACTGAGTAAAGCATCACACCTAGTCAATCTATCTGAAACTAATGTTAAGTTAATGTTGTTTTACGATATAATACATTTGTATTTTACGTACGAAATCGAACAGTTAACCCCGCTGACAGTCAAGATTGTCGAAGAAATTGTTGTTCCTTTTGAGCTTAAGAATGCAGTATCAAATTACCCTCTGAATCCCCGTATTCGGTTGAATAATCTTGTTGTCTCATTACTCAAATCCTTTCTGAGCAAAAAAAAAAATTATAAAAAGAATGTTATTATTGCTGTTCCTCTTCGACAACGATTTCTTAGATACGAACACTTGTTTACTTTAGTTACGTACCATACATATCGTAGCCACTTGTGGGTTTTATCATAACAAGCAGGTTTGGCTTTATATCTAATCACAGTATCAAAGTATCCCACCTGACAGTACGGTTTCTGGTCGATAAGAGAATACATTTTTTCCCCCTCCTTTTTTTTATGTTTTTTCGAACCTTTTCTCTGATTAACAACAACAAAAACATTTTTTCAGTCGAGTACTTTGATATTAATTTTTGTTTTAATACCTAAAGTTGTTACTGTTTTTACATTGTAAAAGTTTCACGGCATGGGGCGTTCAACCTGTAGTACGTGGCCCCCGAATCCCCATATTCGACAGCACGTATGGGATTTTCAGCTGTTGGTGTCTTTTCATTGCAACCAGGTTTGGCCGAACCCTATTCTCGTTTTAGGCAGTTTCAAGTTACTTTCCATTTAATAATAGTATCAAGTTACCCCCTCATGATGTTGATGTACATATTTTTCTTGTTTGGTGGGTTTCGAATCTGAAATTCCACCAATACCTGAAGTAGTGTTTTCACCAGAGAGAGAGAGAGAGATGAATTTTATTATTATTTGTTTTACAAAGTCAGACTAAAGAGCCGTTTTATTTATTTATGTCTGTATTATGGTTTTTTTTTTTTTTTTTCCTCCTCCTCTCCCTTTTTTTTCTTTTTGAAAGCAAGCTGTCCCGGTAGCGTCGTTTTCTTTTTCCTTCTTTTTCTGGATTCTGTTTTCCGTTGATTTCCTTTCCAAGGAAGTGCCTCCAATTAGGTAATTCTATCAAACGAATACAATACGTTTATAGGAATGGGATGATTGTTTTATTGTGTTGATTTCCTTTTTTTTTGACAGGTCTCCGATGTAACAATTACCCCTATTAGTGTATATTTTTAATTGACTGACAGGTCATTAGTACTATTTGAACAGGTCCTGAGTAGGTGTCCTTTCCCCTACTTCACACTACTACATATGACACTACTGGGAAGTCTGTTCTTAGCTGTGGTTGGAATCCCTAAATCGTGTGTTGATAGTGATTTGTTTAATGGAGATACGATTCGTCACACAAACCCGAGAGATGTGATTGTTTCTGGAGATGAGTTCAGAGCTTTCTTAGTCGGGGATTTCGGTGTTGATACCAAAGAAGTTTTAGGAAAGCAATTCTTAGATCATTTTGATGTTGAAAAAAGAAATGATCTCGCGAACCGAATGAAAGAACGAACCTCAGATCCGACTATTCGAAAACCTGATTTTGTTCTTAACGTCGGAGATAGTTTTTATCCTCAGGGAGTAAGAGACATTTCAAGTAGTCGTTTTAATACAACTTTTGAGTCTGTTTTTACACAACCAGATACCTACTGGTACACGACACTTGGAAATCATGAATGGTACGGTAATAAGGGTGATAACAAAGGCACTCGCACGATGCTTCACTACACTGAACAAAATTCCCACAACAGGTGGTGTCTACCAGACTACAACTATACTTTATCGGTTAAGGTGAATTCAGATTTTCAAGGAGAATCATTCAACGCTAAAATTGTATTCTTAGATACGTACAGTATTATACATCAAAACCCGACCGATTCCACTGACCCAACAGCGTACGGAGATGTTACGGCGTCAGAGCAGCTTAAGTGGGCAGAAGAACAGCTGTGTAACTCTATCAACCATGATTGGTTGATAGTAGTGACGCATTATCCAATGATCACGTCGGGTCCACGGATCCGAAAATCAAAAAAAAAATGGAATTCGAAATTCATAAACAGCCTGAACGTCACTGATGATGTTAGAAAACTTCTACTAAATGAGTTCTCGTACGACCAGAATCAAGATTTTCGAAATGATGTGACTGAAAAATACCTGTTAAGCATATTAACAAAGTGTGGAGTTGATGCTTACATCAGTGGACACGAACACATGACTCAAATTATGACCCATGATGATAAATTATTAATGATGTCGTATGGAGATATGGGAAATGGAAACATGAAGAAACTACTGACTGAAGACCCTTCGAAAACAGCATGTCAACTGACTGGTCTTTGTATTGCTTCTGAGAAAACTATTCAGGAGGTTTGGGGTGGGTCTTGGAAATCAGTTTTTCAGCATTACGATGGAGCGTTCGGAGATGTTAGAATTTCAAAATCGAAAATGATTTTGAAAACGATTGACACTCGTGGAGTGATTGTGAATGCTTACACCCACACGAAGTCAATTACTAATTATGGTCTCTCAACTCTGAGTGATGATGGGATGTCTTCATTAACGATATTCGTTATCGGGTTAGTCCTCTTGTTATTCCAACAAATTATATTTTGTGTTATTTATAAAAAACACATCTCACCAGTTCACAATAAGACATCTACCGCACCCTATGTTATGGAGAGGTCGGTTAATGGTGAGACTGAGGCCGAAGTTTGATAAAAAATTGTGAATACGACACGCGCAACCAGAAAACAAACATATGAAGGTAGAGTTAGCTCACGGTGCTGATCGAAACTTTTGTTTTGTGTCACGAAAACCCGTGAACCGACTTTAAACTGATAAAGCTAAAGGAGGTTTACGTGCTGCCAACATTCTTTTTTTCGTTCTTAAGCAATACTTGTTTAAGTGTGAAAACATTTTTTCTCTTTTTTTTACACCGACAAAAATATTTATTAATGTCAAATGTTATCTATTTCTCTGGGAAGTATTGCAGTCTGCGATCAACAAAATATTTTAGTTTATCTGTATTTTTATCAATTGACCCTATCGCAGGGTTGCTGAATGAATTTTTTTTTTTTTTTAAATTGATTCGAAGAAAGAACAACATTCTGTTATGGTTTTTATTTTATTGAGTTGCTATTAAAAAAAAAAAAACTCTCATTGTATTGTTGCTAAAAGCACTGATTCTTTTCTTACAACAGGAAATCAAAAAAGATGAGTAAATCTAATTAATTACTTACAAACGTTTAATTTTTATTTTAATTCTCAGCTCGTTAAAAAGTATTAATTTATTTTTTTATCGTCAACAAACAGTGAGAAACGGGGGAGAAGAGAAAAAAAAAAAAAAAAAAAAAAAAAACGGAAAAAAACTGAAAAAAAAAAAAATATAACAACAAAAGAGGAATGAAAAGACGAAAATGGAGCACCACGAGGATAGTTGCTGTGCTGCTCCTTCAGACTGTTGGTTCCCTAGCCGTAGATCTGTTAGTGTCATCTCCTGGAACTAAGGGAAGGGTATCTCGATATCGTAACGGAGGAGTATTAGTTGAATACTGGAGTGAATCTGAAAAAGTCTGCACCAGTTATATTCTTGTACCCGCAGAGAGTATGTGGCATCCTATATTGAGAACAATCCTGTACTTTATGGGATTAGTTTATTTATTTATGGGGATAGCAATACTCGCTGATGTGTTTATGATGAGCATCGAGAGAATAACTGCAGACAAGATAAAAACTATCATCGATGATGGGGGAGTTCCTTGCAAAGTTCGTGTGACAGTCTGGAATGCGACGGTTGCGAATCTAACTCTGATGGCTTTAGGTTCGAGTGCTCCTGAAGTCTTACTCTCAGTAATTGAAGCTGTCGGTACTCTTGATTCCCGACCAGGTGAACTCGGACCGTCAACAATTGTTGGATCCGCTGCTTTCAATCTTTTAGTAATTTCAGCTATTTGCGTCATCGCTGTTAAAGAACCAAAGAGAATATCTGAACTCGGGGTATTCTTATTGACTGCTACAGCATCACTACTCGCATACGTATGGCTCATTGTTACTCTTTCGATATGGACACCCTGTGAGATAACAATCACAGAGGGTGTATTGACTTTATTAATGTTTCCGTTATTAGTAGGGGTTGCGTATCTTCAAGACCGTGGATGGTGTAAAAAGAAATCAACTGTGAGAAGAGCGAGTAGGGTTGTGAGTGCTGAGATAATTAGACAGGAGAGTACTAGAAGGTCAAGCAAAGCAAAGCAAATATGGAATTTATTAAAAAGTCCGGGGAAGTCAGAAAACAGCGAACTCCAGTCGGAGGGATCATTCGGAATGAGGGCGACGAATCCTTTAGCGAGTGAGGGGTTTACAGAGTTGAGTAAAATCGCAACAGGAAGTCCTCCTCCGTCACCGAATCGGACGACTTCTATTCATAAAATCAAAAGAAGTAAACCATCTGATGTTTCTGGTATCAAGTTCTCAGATAGTACTAACCAACCTCAACATCAACAAGTAGTTCTCGAATGGGAAATGCAACACTACACTCTCGAACCTGACAACATGACTGTTGTCCTTGGTCTGATCAGACACGGTCCTGACGATACTACCGTCACTGCAAAATATGAAACCCAACCCGCAACAGCTAAAAAAGACATCGACTACGCTGTTTCAACTGGACACATAATAGTAGAAAAAGGTAGGAATAGAGGACACTTGAAAATAAATATACTGAGGAGTGTGGCAGAGGTTTGTTCGTTTCTTCAAAAAAAAAAAAACAACACAACACAACACAACACACACACACAAAAACACATCACTAAACACAGACTCTTACATTCATAGTAACGCTGCAATCTGCAGGTGGAGGAGCTATACTGGGTCACATTATTCAAACAACTGTTTGCATTGCTGCTGTTCAGGCTGAACTTTGCTTCGTTCCTGTTTGGTTTCCGTTTTATAATTATCCATCAATCGTGAGAGGAATTATCTGTCTTGAGGTGGGTGAGAATGCGAAAGTGGTATGTTAACCTTTTAATATTTTGGATGCAAACTTCCAGACGAGAGGGATCGTTTATCCTTTCTAAAAAACACCACACGGCTAAGCTAATTATCACTATTCAAAACTACTAATCAACAGGTCCCGATTGTAGTCGGCCGCAGTGGATCTCTGAATGAAAGATCTGTGTGTTTGGTGAAGACTGTCGCAGTTACCGCTGAGAGGGACACCGATTTCATTGTTTTTGAGAGGGAATTAGTTTTTACAAAAGGAGTCAGAACTATCACTACGATGCTTCAGTTAATTGACACGAAATCATTTGAGAAAAGAAAGCTACTTGAGGTCCGTCTTGGTAGCATTGAGGGTTCTAGAATTGCTCAGGCAAGTAGCTTAAATGTTATCATCACGGAGGATTCACAAGCAAAAACAATCGTAGATAGAGTTATTGAGAATTTACCTTCCATTTCAGCTCAAGACTTAACACGGTCGTCGTGGTCAGGTCGATTTCGTAGTGCGATTGCTATTCAAAGTGGTTTGTCATCGTTGGAGTATGCGACTTACTTATCGACGTTGTTTTGGAGGGTTATTTCAGCTTTTATTCCTCCGGTTCATTATGCTGGTGGATGGTTTACTTTTATTGTTGCGTTGATTTTCATTGGAATGGTCACTGCCGTTGTTGCTGAGCTTGCTGGGCTTTTTGGATGCGTCATTGGACTTCGTGATCCTGTCACGGCAATCACATTTGTTGCTTTGGGAACATCTCTACCAGACACACACGCTTCAAAAACCGTCGCTGAAGAAGAAGATACTGCAGACTCAGCGATTGGAAACATTACAGGTTCAAACTGTGTTAATGTTTTCCTTGGTCTAGGAATACCTTGGTTCATAGCATCCATATATAAAAGTACAAAGGGAGAGAGATACACCTATCCTGCTGGTGATCTTGTTTATACAGTAGCGTTGTATCTCTGTTGTTCTATAATTGGTATTGGTCTTCTACTAACTAATCGATATGTTTATGGAGGTGAGTTGGGAGGTCCTAAGAGATATGTCGTCGCATTGTTCTTAATTTTGTTGTGGATATTCTACGTCGTTATGTCATCGCTTAAGGTCTATGGTCATATCGGAACTATTAAAAAACCTGGTGATTGTTGAGATTTTGATTTTTTTTTTTTTTTTTTTTTTTTTTTTCCAATATGCATTTAACAAGTACTGTTTAAGAACGAAAAAAAGAATGTTGGGCAGCACATGTAAACCTCCTTTAGCTTTATCAGTTTAAAAGTCGGTTTACGGGGTTTTTTCGTGACGCGAACAAAATACATCAACGAAGTTGTTATATTACTGTATTTTTGTATAGTTTAAGATAAAGCCAATTCTTTTTTTACCCGCTCCCCTTAGTTATGTTATTTGAAAAAAACTTTTTGTATTCACTTGGAAAACTCCTTTACAGGAGTTTTTTTTTCTTTTTTTCTTTCTTTTTTCTGTTCATTATACACATATTACCCTTTGGCCAAAAAAATTGGCCAAGCTTCGCTTTTCTTTTTTTTACTTTTTTTTTTCCTCAACACTTTTTGTTTTGTTTTGTGCGTTACCAGGGGTTCAAAATCCTAATGAAGACGTGTTAGTTCGCTGAACGTTCTCTTTCTACCGAAAACAATTGTGTTTTTGTAGGCATAAAGAAAAGGAAAACAAAAAAAAATTTTTTTTTAAGCTAAGGAGGAATTCTTTATTTCTCGTTACCCAATATTTATGCTCTTGTTTGCGAGCATTATTCTCTTCTTTGAGCTTAATTTTTTTTTTAATTTTCTTTTGTGGTTTGCTGACTCTACTAGAGAGGCAACGGTTGTCAGGAGTTCAATTAGGTTCACCTTCACAGGTTAACTTTTTATTTATTTATTTTTCTGACCTTTGGTTGTACTTATTTACCCCTCCTACTCTTCCTTTTTCTCTTCTCCCCCTTTTCCGTGTTTTTACGGTTTTCTTGTTTTAGGAAGCTACTGCCTTGAAGTGAGAAGAAGGGGGGAAGGTGAGTAGTTTTTTTTTAAATTTTTATTTTTATTATTCCTTTGTAAGCTAATCGGAGATCAACTGAAAGCTAATTCGGTGTTTTGAAACAGCTCATCGACAGGGGGGGTACTTTGTGTAGTCATTCCTGACTACATTTAATGGAAATAAAAGAAGTATTCTAACTCGGCTGTTGTTGTTGTTATCGTAACTCATCTTCAGAAAAAAAACAAAAATAAAAAAAAAATGAAGAGGGCAATGTCAGCATGTATTCAGAGAGCAGGAAAGGGGCTCGATTACCAATTCGCTAGTGACAACACCACTGGGTGTCATAGTCAAGTCATGGAGGCAATGCAAATGGCGAATTCTGTTTCCGCTCCACCATACGGTGATTGTGAATTCTCAAAAACAGCATCGACCATGTTGAAAACAGAATTAGGATTGAAAGAGGACGATGCCCATGTCAGATTTGTTGCTTCCGGAACAGGTGGTAATGTCCTGTGCTTGTCAATGGCATGTTCGAGACCCTATCACAGCATTATTGTATCAGAATGTGCGCATGTTGCAAACTATACCGTCGGAGTTTGTGAAAACATAATAGGATGCAAAGTTAACATCATAAATGAGAATAAGATAACTGCTCCGCTCTTAAACAAACTACTAGAGAGTAGTGCTGTATACCCGGAGTACTCAAGCATTCCAAAGGTTGTGTCTCTCACTCAACCAACTGAATACGGTGATGTTTATACCATACAAGAAATGAATGAAATAAAAGAAATTGCGAAGAAATTTAATATTTTTATTCATGTTGATGGAGCAAGGATTGCCAGTGCTTGTGTTGCATTGTCAGAGCAAATGAACAAACCGTCTGAGGATATATTAAAAGAGATTTGTGAGATTGCTGACCTGGTCACCTTTGGAGGTGCTAAGAATGGTCTTGGAACAGTAGAGGCTGTCGTTATTAAAAAGAATGTTTGCGAATCAATCATTGAAGTCAAGGCTGCTATGAAGCAAATCGGATTAGTTGTTTCCAAAACAAGATTATTATCAAGTCAGTTTATCGCATATTTATCTGATAAGCTGTGGCTAAGTAGTGCTGAAGCTTCTCACAAAGCTGCTTTAAACCTCTTCAGGCTGATTGAATCGAAAACCATTAAATCCTCACCACCCGTAACTAATCAACTGTTTGTGACGATATCGAAATCTCAACTTACGTCTTTGCAGACAAAGTTTGCAGTTTATCCTTGGGGAGATGAAACAGAGGATGGAAATATTCCTATTAGAATAGTTACGTCGTGGAATACTAGTGAGGAAGCGTGTAGTCAGTTCTGTGATTTACTGTAAGTGGTTCTTATCAAAATATTGAAAAACAAATAAAATAACAGAAGAAACCCCCCGCGTGCTGTGGTTTCCTTATTAACACAATTCGTGTACTTAGATCTCTGTTTGTATATCTGTCTGTCTGCTTTCGTATTATTTTTATCTTCAATGCAGATATGCTGTTCTTGAATACAATAAAATGGTTTTGTGTTTCTCAAGTACCAGTTGAGGATGCGGGTTCGTCATCGTCGGGTTCATTTACTGGAGTTCAGGGATGGAAGGATCATCATACCGTGTGGGTTGGAATTTTAGTAGCATCGCTGTGTGGATGTATCATTTGTGGAAATCTTTATAAATGGAGAAAGGAAAAGAAATTACGAATAAGTCATTTGCACACCGATGCTGCGAAGTTGTTGGGTGATGAGATTCAATCTGGTGCCGCTTTAGCGAAAGATGTCGCAAAACTTGCGAAACTAGACGAAGTTGCGAGAGTGACAGGAATCACTCAAGGAGCTCATCTATTAGCTGGAGCTGCTCGTAAAGTAATCCGAAAAGATAGCATTAGTGGACTTGCTGTTGAAGATATCCAACTTCCAATCATACCTGACTTCGCAGATGACGAAGAGAAGGCCGCCATCATCGAAGAACTGATCACAAAAAGACGTTATCCTGTAATTAAAGAAGACAGTGATGAAGACGATTCCACGACTGTCGTTTCAGTACTTCCTACTTCTAGAGTCTCAGCTGGTCGAGGTAATATTATGTTTCCACCTGTTCCTCCAACAGTTTCATCTTCTGTTAAGGCGAAGCCTCTTGTAACTGCCATGAAGACAGTCCGTGTTGTGACTTAGTAGTATTTATCAAATTGGGAGAGTAGTGTCCCTGTCCAAGTTTTCGTGGTGCTATCGCGGTGCTGTTATTAGATTTAATTAAATAATAATACTGCGTTCATACCCGAAGACTGTGGACCCTACTACTCTAGTCTCGGCTAGTCGAGGTAACATTATGTTTCCACCTGTTCCTCCAACAGTTTCATCTTCTGTTAAGCGAAGCCTCTTGTAACTGCCATGAAGACAGTCCGTGTTGTGACTTAGTAGTATTTATCAAATTGGGAGAGTAGTGTCCCTGTCCAAGTTTTCGTGGAGAGAAGACTGTGGACACGGTAGTAAGAAAAGAAATATAAACCCCACACTCACTCCATTCACTCTTCTCGTCTAAAAGAATGATTTTTTTAGACCCAGATGGTTTTCTGTGAGGGGGGTTTTTTATCACGTTTACCTTGACTAGTGTCAAAAAGCTCTCTTTTCGTTCATCGTTTTTTCCCCCCCCGCAGTAATGTGCAAAGCTTATTATTGTGAGCTATTGAAAAATGAAATGGAAAGTTACGAACAAGTAGAAAATGTATTAACAGACGGGTTAATGAAAACAAATAAGGAACTCAAATTTCCAAAAATCACTGGCGCAGTGCCGTACTTATATGGGATTTTTAAACTGCATAAGATCCCAGACATCCGCCTTAGATGGATTGCAGGTACTTCTGTCAACTGTGAAACTTTGATTGAGGAAACGAATGAACCTGACAAAGAGACTGACGAATCAAAGAAGGTGACCAATACAAGAGAGAGAGTTTTTCGATCCAATGTAATGACACACGCTCAACAAGAACTTACTGGAATTATTAAGTTAATACTGCTCACACTAAAATCAAAGGACCATATGGAATATGTAAAGACTGGTGTTAGAAAATATTTTATTGTTGACTCAGTAGATGAGGTAATACAACGGATTAAATCCAACTACCCTGAATTTTTAAAATACGCTGAACCCAAAACTTATGACTTCACCACCATGTACAGCAACCTGAAGCATAAGGTACTTAAACGAAATTGCAAAGAAGCAGTAGATGAAGCTTTTAGATTTTCCGGTAAGAAACATATTGCACGAAATAGCAGAGCACGTGGAAAGTCCAAGACTTTCTTTTTCACAGACGGAGTTGATGCAAACACAAAGGAATACACTTCCGAAATGATTGGTAAACTAATTGACATGTGTATCGACTATTCTTTAATCCAACCGATTGGTAGTCATCAATGCTACCGTCAAACGAAAGGGATACCCATGGGTGGTAATGCCTCCCCGCTTCTAGCTAACTTGTATTGTTATGCAGTTGAGAAGAAATTTATAGAACAGTCAACTCTGGAAATTGCGAAGTCACATACTTTAACAGTAAGATATATTGATGATTTTTTATGCTGGGGGACAAAACCACCGCCGCAAAAGATGTACGGCATGGACTACAAAGATACCTCCCTAGATAGTAATGATGTGGTGTTTCTTGGTGCACGGATACGGGTCGAGGAAGACATTGCAAGGGAAGAAGTGAAAGTGAAAAAGAAATTTATTCGTCTCTCCGTTCATCGGAAAGAGTGGAACTTCAAACCTTTACAGTACGTGCATGCAGACTCCACGATGCCTGATTCCATACCCAAAGGTATAGTTAAAGGAGCGATGTATAGAGCCAGCATGATTTGTAACAACCTCTCTGACCTACTAATAGAGTTTGAATGGATAATTTATCGGATGATTACTAGAAAATTTAAAAAGCATCACATATCAACCGGCTACAAGGAATTTTGTGACGAATTCTATGAAGAATATCCTTTTGTCAATAAAAGATGCATCAATCTTTTCTACCGGATCCTTGAAGGCTTGAAGAAAGATTATTACTACCCGACTGGTGAAAGAAACTATATAACGTACCCGCCCATCGAAAAAGATGAAATTGAAACCGACAGAACAGCTGTCCTAGTTCAAAAATTGTCATCCCCTACCAATTCGGATGCCAAGGTGAATCTGGGACATTTGGACGAGTTGGTTTCTTATTTTACGTTTCGGGATATGAAAACTCTACTAGAAACTATGGACTGGGACTTAACAATACCCTCGGTAAACACAGCAGGTAATTGTTTCTTTGAATCTATGGCACTAATAATTTGTCAAAATGGAGTCATAAACGCTGAATGGGTACGTAGAGTTATACATCGTAGACTGACTTTAAAGAAGGCGCAATACCAAAGTTTTGTAGACACAGATTATGAAAAATTCACAGAAGATGTACTTGACAGTAATACATATACAGATCATGTGTATATTCAAGCTTTCTTAGATGAAATGGGTTGTTCTTTAATACTAATCACTATTAATAGCGTGCAGGAAAAAAGTTTACGATGGATTTCCCCAGCCAGTACACAAGATACATATTTTTGGGGTACGATCGGTGTAATGGCGTACCATACTACTTCTGAGCACTATATGCCAATTTTACCGAGAAGTCACGGAAAACAATGCACCATATTTACTATGTCGCAATGGAATTATGAGGCTTTCATGAATTTAATAGTACCTGAATTAGCGAAAATGTGTCCTAATTTTGTCGACGCTGATACTCTTCTATCGAAAGCGGGTGCCACTATGAACCTTTTAACCTTCGACAACGTTAATTATGATGTTTACGAACTGTTGCATTACTGGTACTTCGATGAGATCAAAATGAAAGCAGCCACAACAATGTCAAGTTGCTCAGATTTAACCTCAGAAACCGTATCTGTGACCTCTTCCGATTCATCTTCCTCAACTACTTCCTCAAGTTCTAATACGATTGATGAAGAGCTAGTTGTGGATGTACTTATTAATTTATTAGAAGATTCAGACATTCTAATCTTTAAAGAAGAGCTCCACTTATGTCCAGCAAGACACAACCTGAAATTTGCGAAGGTAAGTAGTAATATGTACTGTAATATCTGTGATCGCAACATGCCACAAACCACTTATAATCTTGCATTCCAATGTAGACAAAAAGACTGTGATTATGATGTTTGTTTGAGTTGTTTGGGATTATTCATCTGTACTGCGTGTGGTGCCACGGAATCTCAGGCCGGAAGACAATTTAATTTACGAGGCTTAAGATCACACCAAACTCATTGTACAGTCTTTCGAGAGCAAAGCGAACGTAGTTAATTATCACTCGCAGCAAAGTATTGCGAGATGTGCTCCACTGGTAGTGTGCTACGAACCAGAAATAATTTATATTTTATTTTTATTCTTTATTTCTTTTATTATTTTTGCAAAAATAGTTTTCTTTTTTTAATTTTCCTTTAATATTTATTTACCTTTGAAGTGTGAAGGAATACTATTTTAAGCTGTAACGGGCTACAGGGCATGGGGTGCTCAACCTGTAGTACGTGGCCCCCGAATCCCCATATTCGACAGCACATATGGGATTTTCTATCGATACCAACTGTTGATTTCTTATATTGCAACCAGGTTTGGCCGAACCCTATTCTCGTTTTTGCCAGTTTCAAGTTGCTTTCCATTTAATATTAGTATCAAGTTACCCCCCTTTTTTTTTTTTTTTTTTTCATTCTGAATTTTATCTGGAAAAAAAAAAAAAAAGAATTTATAATGACCATATTATTAGTATCTGTTCCTTTGCTTTTTTAATTGTTTATTCTCATTAGTTTTTTTTTTTTCCTGTTTTTTTTTGTTTCATAGACGAGGTGGATAACTGGGAAATTCCTTCCAGCCAAAGCTATGAGTAATTTCTGGGTGTGGGTTACCCTTGATATAGGACCCTGATCATCCGCAGTTGCCAACAAGTGATTAATTTCAGCTTGGAAGTGAAAATGGTTATAATTGTTTTTCTCTCTCTATTTCTTTTTTGAAAATCATAAAACAAATAACAATAGCCGTGGGGGGGGGGGGTGTAGTGACGAGAGATCTCACTATTTTTTTGTACAAATAAATTCCTTCTTTTCTTTTTTGTATTTAACAACGAGTAGTTGCAATAATCTAAAAAAAAGAACGTTTGGGAACATCACGTAGACCTCCTTCAGCTTCTATCTATCCGTCGTGGGTTTCTGTTTCGTGAAACAAGCGAAAAGAAGAAAACACAACCGACTCTCTGCTTACAGATAATACTATATTGTTTTTTTGTCTCTCTCTCTATTTCTGTTTAGAATCATACAGCGAGTATTAGCTGCGGTTCTTGTACAGCAATCCTCTTGAGAAGTGGATACTAATGTGCTGCTGACTACCCCATAGAAGTGAACAAATTCAAAGCACTTCCAAAGGGACAAAATTAGCTAAAATACGGAAGGCTAGTCCTCCCCGATGTGTGGCTTGTGAGGAGGGTCTGCTCATCCTTTTTTTACTTTTGGAGCAGGTATGAGAATCTTTCTTTTCCTCCTTTTATTTCCAATCCCGTCACCCTCGGGTGATGAGAGAATAGAGGTAAGAGGAAAATAGGTTACTCTTGAAACCTAAATAGTTACTTCAAAAGACTCCTCGACAGATGTTAAATTATCGGGCAGTTGTTTTAATGTGATCCAAGACAGTTGGGGCATTTCTTGATTTACATTTGTGACGGCTAGATGGAGTGGAGTGTAGCGAGGGAATAGCACTTTGCCACATACCAGCTGTTGGCTGTAAATGCAGGTTATCACGTTTCCTTTTTGTTTTAAAATTTTTATATCAATTTGACTTCACGGCAGTTTGTTTAGAACATGCGATTTTGTGTGGACGGAATCCAGTTATAATGATTCATGTCTAATTTGTTGAGTGTTAACCCTTGATTTATTTATCCAAGTTCCCCCCCGCCGCTTCCTGGAGTTCGTTATAGTTTAGTTTTTTAGTTATTAATTTAAGTACTCATGAGTTTCATAAGAAAAAAACTGTTACTGGTAACATTGGCAGGTAGTGTTCAACTACTGTTCACGGCCTCCAGTGACATTATTTATTAAAAAGCATCTTCAATGATGCAATCGAGAGATTACCTTGTTCTTAATTACCCATTACAAGATGGGCTTTTCCGTTTTGGTTTTTTTTTTTTTTTTTTTTTCTCTCCATCTCGAAGACATGTTGCGTAACGTTACTTTTTATAGTTCTGTTTTTTGATTGTCGCACAAAATGTGAGAATTTTTTTTTTTTTTTTTTTTTTGAATTTAATAAGTGTTGTAAGATCTAACAAGAACGTAAACGTCCTTGTTATCGGTTTGTTGTAAATCGGTTTCATGAACAAAACAAAACCCATGAACGAGTGTTATATGTTTTCTGTACGGTTTTGTAATTAGAGTTCAGTTCTTAAAAACTGTATTTATAAATACCATTGAGATATCAAAAATCTCCAAAAAAAAAAAAAAAAAAAAAATTGTGTTGTTTGTTTTGTATTATTTATTATTTATTAGTTTTTTTTTTTTTTTTTGATTGATGTGACCTGGTTCTTTTTTTGTTTTCCAAGTCAACATTATCAAAAGGTTGTTGTTTTTAAACAAAATATATATGAGGCGGTGCAGAAACCCCCCCCCCAATTTTTACCAGGCTATTCTGTGGGCACCTAATACCCAATCCGAGCTCACCACCCCACGAAAATACTATCCAAAAAACTCAAATCCGGTACTGGGGCATCCTCTAACTGCTCACCAGTTTCAAAATTCTATATTTTTTGACTGTTTCTGGTACTTTTGCCTTGTGTCTCTGTTGGTTGCCCTCAAAATACTCAAAAACCAGCTTAGCAGCTACATTGCAGAAATTTGTTTACACCTGGGTTCCTATGAAGACTGGAATGATAGGAACAGGAGAAGTGATGAGACAGGAGAATCATAGATCCCGTGAGAACTGCAGAGTACGATATCGGGTGGTGATTCTGAGTCACCCTTGCTGGCAGTGATGATTGAGCAATGTGAGCATGCTGTTCACAATAAGTACACCCTCAGGATTACTGGAGTTTTTCTAGAATCTATAGCCGCTTGAGGACGCTGCTACAAGCTCTATGTTCCAGTGGCTGGGGATAGCAGAAGTGAATAAGACTGGGATAGTAGTAGGAAAGGAATTGTGGAAGAATAGGGACAAGAAGGTGGAGTCAGTGGTTGCCTGTCAGTTGTAACACCTGACATGAAAAATCAGGTTCAATAAGAACTGGTAACCACTAGTGGTACCATAATATAAAACTCCTCCATGTATCAAAAAAAGGAGAGAGGCGGTTACTGTTGCTGTTGAAAACATGATGACCTCGTATCAACTAGTCGATAATAACTCCCCTCTAAAAGACACTATCTCATACACACAGTACTGTTCTCTACCTGGAGTTGAGTTCCAGCAGTTACGACGCTGTACGAATGTGTGCAACTACCGTCTCATTGACAAGAATCCATGAAAGAAGCTTACCTGCCCGGCATCTTCAGTATTCGCCACATGTATCTGTGATGTTGACAGACGTAATGGGTGGATCTCTGGGGCCTTCAACATCATCGTAACTTCCTTCTGGCGCTCATAAAGTCCGAAGCTGAGAAGCGAACAACAATGAGAGGAATTATTGAAATAGATTCTCACATTGGAGATAAGAGACATGTCAGGTGTATTGAGAAGATACATCTAATCCATCCTGGTGACTATATCATGACTCTGGATTATAAAGAAAAGGGCTTCTAATGCCAGAAGGGACAAATTCCCCTTTCTATCAACAGGGGAAATAGTCTGCTTGGATGTGTACTACATGAGCAGTTTGGAACTGAGGTTCAGTGTGGCCATAACAACTTCCTACTCCCACACATCAACCAGAATGCGATAGTAACGTATCCGGTTATGAATAAGTTCTTCTTGATGTCTGAGAATGACAGGATGATTCACTATTGGGCTGATGCTGGTAGGCACCTTGAGAACACAACCGTCATCAGCCTGTTCTGTAAAATAAGTTAATCAGCTTGGGTTAACTTTTTCCCTAGTCGGCATGGCAAGTCCGAATGTGATCGACACTTTGGCAATATCACATCTGTGCTGACACTCGAATCTAAATCGCAGGAAATCTGGGCCTTCAAGAAAAGCAAAATTTCAAACATAATTTCTACCAGTGCTACACAGCTTACAAGGCAAATGTTACTAGAAACAGTCAAAAAAGTGAAATTTTTAAACTGGTGGACAGTAAAAGGGTGCCCCAGTACCGGATTTGAGTTTTTTGGATACTATTTTCGTGGGGTGGTGGGCTCGGATTGGGTGTTAGGTGCCCACGGGATAGCCTGGTAAAAATTGGGGGGGGGGTTTCTGCACATCCTCATATGTTTAAACCTTTGTTTACATAAGCGAGTCTATTGATACCTGTTTATTTGGTCAAATATCTGAGGACAAAAATCAATCTTTTTCAACAATAGGAATAAAAACCACCTTGAGAGAAACAACAAAAAAAAAACATGATATGATTTCCTCCATCATCGTTCCCAAATGACTGATAGCTGTGAGCTTTTTATTATGATCGTCAGATCAATAATTAAAAGTGTCTCTGTTGGACCTTTGATTACATTTCCCTTGCTTCATAAGGCTTCTGATAGAATGAAGTGGCTTGGTCTATACGGATATAGTTTTGGAATACTAACTGGAGTACTGGGGTATTTATGTAAAGCTGAAGTGTCTGGTGTCATCCCCAACACAGATCATCCTGGTAGCACTCATATTTACCTTAGAGAAATGTATGGACATCGTACAATAGGAAGGGCGTTGGCGTTTATCTGTTGTGCTGGAGAAATACTAATAATAGTTCCTGTGGATGCAGCTATTTTATATGTGGCTGCGTCGTTGCAGCTTGGAGATAATTATCTGATGTTGTTGATGATGGTGATAGGATCTGTGTGTGTTCGAAGACAATGGTATGTTACGGTGTTGGCTGAGGCGATTCTCATTGTGGTGTTTGCCGTTCTTGTTTATTATCAAAGCAGCGGTGATATAATTGCAAGTGACGACTTGGGAAGTTCGGTGATGTTATCTTCGAGTGAATCGTTTACTCAGATCGTAATTACTATTTTAACAACTTCTGGACTCGGTCTCTGGGATCTCAAACCACTCGATATCCTGTCATCGTATGGTGAGCTATCCCAAAACCAAACATCTATCTCACTGGCATACGTTATGTCATCAATTATATCAGGAATCCTGTTGGTTGGAAAATGTTTCTTTTTGGTAAATGCATTTCCAACGTATTCTTGGAAATGGGGATACCCTTTAGACTACATAACAGCAATGTGTTTGTGTGTTGTTTCTAGTAGTGGGTGGGATACTGCCCATCAGGGTGCTTTGTCTTGTTCTAGTATGGGTTATATTGGAAGGAGTGTTGGAGGGAATTCACTAGTGTTTCAGATTGTGATTGTAATGCTTATCGTGACTGGTAGTAGTTGTGATTCTATAAACGTCTTAATTAGTTGTAGTGTCGGAGTTCAGATACTGACGAGTAGTATTCCTGTGAGCTTTTCTGTTGTGGTTTTTAGATTTTTTCATCCGGAAGTTTTTCGTCCGTTTGTTGTTTTGTTTAATCCCGTAGTTCCACTATTGTCATCAACGTTTTTCTTATTGGTATTCTTGTCAACACCAACCGTCCTATCGGAGTGGCCTGTTTTCGAATTCTGTCTGTTGTCTTATTTCTTGTTGATTCTTTTTTTTTTAGTGTTTGCTTTCTCAAGAGGATATTGGCCCAGTAGTGATCCCGTGAAGGAAAAAAAGTGGAGGAAATGCGATGCTCATGAAAGGTTGTATTCCTCGGTTCTCGCTCCAGGACTTTTGATTTGATGAAGGCGGAGAAATCTTTTTTTTAATTTCTTTTTTAATGTTTAATATCCGTAACGATAAAGAAGTAACTTTTCTGACTTTGGTTTTTTGCACCGACAGGTGTTTTCTCAGGAAAACGAAAGAAAATTGTTGTACTCATATTTACACAGCGATTGTTGACTAACTTTCTAAAATCAAGTTCACCTCTCTGAAAGCAGAAGTGCACCTGACTTACTTAGAAGGGAGTCGTAGCAATTTTTTGGTTCTAAACTATTTTTTACTCTGCCGAGGTGCGATTTTTCTTTTATTTTTTAAGCTAAACTATTATACAACGCTGCCTGCTTTGTGTATGTGGGTTGTTATTTACACTACTGGTATGGGTTACTAAAATTAAATAAAGTTTTTTCTTTTTTTTTTTAAAAAGACGATGGTGTTTTCTCTTGTTTTGTTTTATGTTTTTTCTATTATACAGTATTGAGAACACAAAAAAAAAAAAAAAAAAAATACTATAAAAACAACTGAATGATGGACATTAGTGGACATTAGTGGAGAGGAATTAATTTATTGGTTTTTTTTTTTTTAATTTTTTCCCTTCCAACTCCTCCAACAAACAGGTACAGGGTACGCTTGCGGTTATCGCATGGCGTACAGCCACAATCCATATGGGGGCAACAAGGGGGCTAAGAGAGGGTCAGAAGAACCCGCAAACAGCCCTTCCAGTGTAGGATCTCCACAGAGTGTTGAACCATTTCCGACTGCTAACGGGAATGCTGATACTGCATCGACTGATCCTGACCCGAGACTGCTTGCGTTTAGACAGGCAGCTGAGAATAGTGTGACACAGTGCAATGTTCAGTCTTTTAGTGGGAATCAGTCATTCGGTGGAGGGAATTTTAGTGGTGTCAACTCACC
Organism: Flectonema sp. DT1601; assembly: GCA_964019425.1. Taxonomy (NCBI): domain Eukaryota; phylum Euglenozoa; class Diplonemea; order Diplonemida; family Diplonemidae; genus Flectonema; species Flectonema sp. DT1601. The sequence continues at coordinate 1,369,861 of OZ025790.1, forward strand.
GTATGATTCACCAACAGCATCGATGAGTGGAGAGCTTGGTTACGGTCAAAACGTACCAGTGCCGACCGCATTCCATGCAGCAAGAGTTGCTCTTGACACGACATTATCACCCGGAGGTACATTCACTTCAGTCAATGATATGCCGTTATTGGGTACTTTTAGTGGAGCAGTTCCAGAACAGGGATCTCCTGCTAGAAGTAGTTCTCCGAATTATCGACACAATCCCTACGGTGATAAGAATGACCCGAGTGGTACATTTGGATCAGATGCGGGTCTAAGTCCACCGTGTGGAGCTAATGCTACTTTCTGTAGTGATATGCCAGTATTAGGAACCTTTACAAGTGAGTGTAGTTTGATGAATGCTGCTCAACAAGCTGCTGCTGCAGCTGAAAATTTCGAGCATCAGACACAACCACAGCAACAACAACAACAAACACAGTCACAACAACACATTGATCCATTTGGTAGTACTGAAGGTGGTTCTGGAACAATGCAAGTTGATCCTCGTCTACTTGAGTTCCGAGCTAGGGCACAAGCCCAGATCGATGCGATTGACACAAATATGACTCTCAGTAATACACAACTACCTGCTTCAAGAGAAAGCTCTCCTTTTAACAGTTTCTCAAGTCCCGTACTTCCAATTGCACCAGTTCTTCCTGCTAAGGTTCATTCACCTGCTGTAAGTCCTACTCACCATGATGGAATATTAAAGTTACCTGATCCGTTTCAGAGTCCCAACGAGCAGCTTGTTACGGTTTATAAAGAGCCAAATGAGAGGCTACCTGTCCGTTGGCATTCAAAATATCTTCAGGTTATTGGAGTAAAGTCTGCTGGTTCTCCGTCGGCTAAAAACTGGTCAAATCTCGAGAGGGTGAATGGAATGGTTTTAACACATGTTAATGGTGTATCAGTGCAAAATGTATGTGATAACTGTTTTTGTATGTTACCATTAGCAATAAATGTAATAACCAAACTAACAACAGAGTAAAGACTTTTCCGCTGTCACTGCTGGCGCTACGACCCTCAAGCTTCGATTTGTGGTATGTAGTTTGCTTTGATTCTATATGTGCAATGGTGGAATGCTTGGGGAAAAAAAAAAAAAAAAAAAAACAGCAACCAAGCGGTCGGCCGAGAAAGAAGGAAGATGCTCCAATAAACCAGCCGCTTAGGGTTCCACCCGCTCCTCCTCTACCTCCGCAATTGACTGACGTTGCTCCGGCAATTGATCTTCCTACGGCAGTTATCATACAATTTAAGGTTTGTAATCTTTTTTTTGAAAAAAAACAAACTTATTTTGGAAGAAATTAACATAAAAAACACCAACAACAACAACAGTATGGTCGCAAGGCCGAATTCAGCACCAGCATGCCCCCCGAACAAATAAGGCAACACATAAACGAATATTGGATTGTGGAGGCTGCTAAGGTATGTAAATCTATTTGGGTTATTTGTGTTGATTCATCAATAATGATTATTTAAAAAAAAAACCTCGACAGGGAATCGATCTTGGGATGATATCGGGACATCGTCCAAACAACGATGAGTCAAAGTCACCTCAATATCGTCTTGTGAGACCAGCAGAGTTGGTTGAAATTAGGACTTGGGAAACTGATCGGGTTGCTAATGAGGAAAGAGCTTTGCAGTTTATTGTTGATAAGGCAAGGAAGTTAAAGGCACCTGTGACGGTTCACCGAACTGAATTTCAGTTTGATATGTTGAAACTGACGATCCATTATAGCAGTGCAGTGGCGAAACCGGATTTTAGGCAGCTGCTTCACGATTCATTTCGGGAATTTAAGTGTAGAATTTGGATGAATAACTGCCAACCCTTACCAGGACAACCCGGCGATACAATTGAACTTCATTCCAACGTTGTAATTCCTCGGCCTGGGGGAACGCAAACTCTAGTTTAGAAGCCGTGTTTATTTTAAACAGGCAGAACTACCCCAACTGTTACTTTCGAACTCACTGCATCCACACAAGAAGATCAGTAGGGAAATTTTTTCGGTGGCGATCACTTCACTTGTTTGTATCCACAAAACTTAATAAGTCTTCTTGTGGGTGAGTGTTTTTTGTGATTCTAAACCTTGAAAAAGGAGGAGGGAAAAAAAAAAAAAAAAAAAAAAAAAAACCCAGAGTGCAGACAAAAATGCGAGACCATCATTCTTGGGAAAGAAAAAAAAAAAAAAAAAAAAGGGAAGAAAAACTTCCGAGTTGGCGAAAACAAGTAAAGGAAAAAGTAAAAAACCGTAAAGCTACCCTCCTTCCAAAATATTTCCCTCATCCCCGAATTCCCATATTCGACAGCAGTAATAGGTTTTATCGATACCGACTGTTGGTTTTTGTTGACAACCAAAGTTTAGTCGAATTCCTATTTTTTAATTTATAGTCGGTTTCAAGATGTTTTTTTTTTATACTTAATTGCAGTATCAAGTTGCCCACCCACACACCCTATCTTTGTTTCGTGTCTGCAGAGCTGTGCGTTGTGTTCATGATGCAGGGAGGATCATATTCGCTGTTCTGACTTATTCTGCTGTTTGCAAACTCATTAATTAATTTAATTTACCTAAAAGGAGGAGAGATGACTTTGATTGGGTCATCAGGAGGGGGATGAGAAGGGTTTACATCCCTTGTTCACACACAAAAAAAAAAAAAAAAAAAAATCGCGAATTCACCCAACCAATTTTTTTTTTTTTTTTTTTTTTTTTAATTTTCATCTTCGTGTTGCACGACAAAAAGGGTGTTGGCCAATCTTTTTTTCTTTTTTTTTTTTTTTTCTTAAAAGGGAGGTGAGAGGGAGAGCAAAATCCTCGGAACTAGCGATCCTTTTAAAACTATAAACAATCTCAGTGCATTCTTTTTTTGATGCTTTTTTTTTTAAACACCTGTGCAGACTTTTTTCTAATACTACTATTCAGCTTTGGGTTTTGTTGGGATGAGAAAATAATGAAACAAGGTTGAAGTAACCTCTGGTTTACGTTTTCAGTTATAAAGTATGTCGTTGGTTTTAAATGCTCTTTTTTTCTTAGAGAGGATCTGGTAAAAGGTCACTCTTCGTTTTTTTTTTGTTTCTTCCTTTTATTCAGTTTTTTTTTTTTTTTTTTTTTTTTTTTTTGGCAGAATATATAGTTTGTTACGGTATCTAATTGCCACCTCCTCCTCCTCATCTTTTTTTTTTTTTTTTTTTTGTGTTGTGCAATTTCGAAGCGATTACTCATGTTGGTTCGTTTTTTCTCTCCTTTTTTTTTTTTTTTTCTCCTAGAAAGTAATTCTAATTATCATAGCGCCCTTTTATGGATTCAGCACCATGATTTTTTTTTTTTTTTTTTTTTTTTTTTAAATTCCGTTCAAGTAACATAAATCATTATAAAATTAAACTTTTTTCTTCCTTTTTAAAGGAATATATTTTTTTTTGGTTATTTGATTTTGCAGTGAGCTAAAACAATAAGCCGAACAACAGCCGTTGGCTTGGGTTCAAAAACGTAAAAGTAAGAAATTAGTTTTACTGCAAGATCCATGTGACGAGACTGGGCTTTAATAGTTCTTCCCAAGGGGGGATTATTATTATTTGTTCTCTTTTCTCTTTTTTTTTTTTTTTTTTTTTTTTTTTTTTGATTGGCCAATAGCTTCTTGTTTCAATTTATATCATTTTGTTTCCTATAATACGTGCCTGTTACTTTTTTTTTTTTTTTTTCAAACAACTAAAAAAAAAAAAAAAAAAAAAAGAAAGGAAACCAGCAAGTACAAACATATGGATTAGAATAAAAATAGACCCGCATGGTTCATGCATCGATATTTTTTTTCTTTTTCTAATTTTCATTTCTCGCACCTAAGCTAAGAACGTGAATGACAAAGTAGCTCTTCTTATGCTTCTTTTCTTTAGTTCACGAGTTCTTTTTTTTTATATCGTGTAATCAACAAGTTCCACACAAAAAAAAAAAAAAAAAAAAATGTTGATTCAGGTGTTGTTCCGTAAGTACTTTGAGTTTAGGTGTAAAAAAAAAAAAAAAAAAACATTAAAAAACACACGATTTTTTTTTTTTTCCGAAAACTTTTCTTCCCGTCCCAAATGATTTGGTTTTTTTTTTTTTTCCCCCATTCCTTTTTTTTCTTTCTTCGAAAAAACAAATTTCTTTCGTCTTGCTGTTCTTTGTTTTTTTTTTTTTTTCCCGCCTCCATCCCCCGCAGTGCGAGAAGCGTGTTGGCAAAAGTAACACTGTTGCCTTGGAAGGCCTACGGTAAGACTACTTTATTTTCCTTCTATTTTGTTTAAGAATCTAAGGCTTACATTTTTGTTTGTCAAAGAAAACTATATTTTTTTAGGCCCAATTTAGGGGGGGGGAAAAACAAAAGAGAGAGAGAGAGATGTGTGTGTTGAGAAAAGGTCGAAAAAAAAAAAAATTACACGTTCTTGTTCCCACATGGAATTGAAGGCAAAAAAGAATTCCCTAGAAGGGATGGGAAAAAAAAAAGAATTGGGGGGAAATCGTGAGTGATATTTCCAAGAACGTATGATGGATACTTTTAGGTATAAATTCAATGCAAGAGAAGAAAAAAAAAAAAAAACAGGAAAAAAAAAAAAAAAAAGAAAATTGTTTAGGGAAGAATGAACAACGCAATCGAAGTGTTTATTCCAACCTTCGACCGCTGCTATTTGCGTTTTTTACAAATCTGTTTTTTTTTCTTTCTTTTTTTTTTTTTTTTCTCTTTTCTTTTTTTTTTTAAGTATGGCAAAAAAAAAAAAAAAAAAAAAATCAATTCAAAATCTCATTCAATATTACAATTCACTACTTTCACAGCATCGAAGTCAACTTATTTTAGTAATCTCATCATCTTACTGATGGTGAATGATGATGATGATGGTTTTGAGAAATTCTACGAAGGATTGGACGAGGGAACAGCTCCAATCATCGATTTGACAGAAACTGAAACATTACAACCTTTTGGAGAAGTAAATAAAATAAAATCAAATAGATCCTACGAAGATGAGCAGAACAGTGACGTCAGTGATGTGAGTTCCACTATAGTACTGCCCTCAACAGATATGATTAAGGAATCTGAGTTATACGAAGAAACTACGAGCAGAATGGCTGTGGAGAAAATGGAAACGTGTGATTGGAAAACTATAACAACAACAGCAGTGGAAGAAGAACAAAATCCTTTCTTTGGAAAGTGTCGAAGACCAACCCCAACAGAAACAGATTACCCTCAACAATATCAAAGGAGGCTATCGATGGGTTTTTCAGCTTTAAGGAGGTGCTCTCTGGAACATAAAAAACATCAAATTTGTATCATCAGAAAACCATCTCTCATAACCGACAACAGAACCAAAGAAGAAGTCATCAAAACATCTGCAGCTAAACTTTTGGAACTTCATTCAATCGCTAATAAACTGAACCATTCTCTGACTGTGGAAAGGTCAGCAGCAACCAGTGCGTATCTCATGATTGACGGATCAAAATCATCAACTCCCTCCTCTCTGGCAGAAGCGGTCGAAACGATCTCAAACGCCGGAGCTAAGGAGTTTGAGATTCATGAAAAATGGCAAGCAGCGAAGAACAGGTTCACTCTCTCTCATGAAGACAGTGTTCTCTGGAATCATCATTTACAGACAATGGACTCAGTAGATGCTGCCATTCATCACAATAGATTCTCTCAAGTTAAAGCATTTGATAACAGAGTTAGAAATAGTACCTCGATAGTTAGAATTTCTGAGAGGGGACTCGAAGCATCTGCTAAGAACAAAATGAAATTGAAAGAAAAATTCGAAGCTGAGGCGATGCAACACAAACACTACCTTGAAAAACTTGAGTTGGAAAGGACAAAATTAAAGGAGGCAATTGATCAATCGTATGGTGAAAAGAAGGTCTCCTCTATGAACCGATACTTGTATTTGAGTGAAGAAGTCGTTCCGTCAGTTACGTCAGAATTTCAAAAACTTCTTGAGGACGAACCTCCACAACTAACCAAAGACGAAGAACGTATCCTTCGCGGTATTGAAGCAAAAAAACGACAAGCAGCCATCTCCCGTGAGCAAAAACAAGAGATTTCGAGGAACGTTTTGAAAGCGAAGAGGGAATACGCTCGGAACAATATCGACGACCTCAAGGAAAGACTAGTCGTAAGGGCGAAGGTTTCTCTGGAATTTCAATCTTCGATCCATTTTACCTGCAGCACCCTAATTCTAAAAGCAGAATACAAAGCACTTCAGCGAGCTATACAAGATCTCAACAGACTACTGTCATTGTACATCGGTAATGATGAATGTGAAGACCAACTAATCATCCTTCAATGGAAGCTTTCTGTAGAGGAACAGAGAGTCGAAATCGACAGACTCTTATCGCAAGTATTAGAGTCTCGAACTGAAGATTCTTCCTTAGCAGAGCTTGAAGAGAAAGAAAGAGTTGTACATCGGACAATGGTTGCTGAAGAAAGACAGAACCAACGAGTATCAGAAACCGCCTTCTTAGAAAACATGGCTGACATAGCATTGTTAAGCAGACGTGTCTCTCAAGTGTTATCACCACCGAATGCTGCCCCACCTTCATACTGGATTCAACCGGACCCGTCTACTTTTGATACGAATAATATGTTACCTGGAACATGGGTTTCTGCATTAAAGTCATCCATGATAACCTCATTTAAAAATTGTACTCCGATGCTTCAACCAAAAAAAACGAGTTTACCGATTGGGTCACCAACACCATATTATATGCTTGATCTTGAGAGGACTGGAAACACTTATGAGTTGCTTTCAGGGATCTCACCCATTGTGAAGTCAGCTGTATACAATAGAACATTCTTATTCAGTTTGTTTGTTATATCTGCGTGTGGTGTGTTGTCTGTGACGGATAATTCTCCTGTCGTTGTTAAAAAATTATCTAATGATTTGGTAGTGTTTCCTTCAATAAGAAAACCGACCTGCAGAGTTTCAAGAAGGAATCTACGAACCCGACCGAGAGAAATAATATCGTCGATGGATGATGAGTGCAGTGATAGTGGTTGTGATTTTGTTAAGGTGAGCACTCCTAAAAAGAATACTTCTTCGAGTCCTAAAAAACGACGACGTAAGCAAATTGTTGATGAGCCAACCAGCCCAAAAGTCTTCACGCAAGCCACCACATTCTTCAAAGATCTGAAGACATCACCACGAGAGTTGTCGAGTTCTCTAACTTCGCCAGTCAATTCAGACAATTGTCGCATCCCATCTCTTGGTCTGAACCTCTCAGATCGTCAAACAAAGGTCTGCGGGATAGCGAAGAAGCAAAGGATACTTCGTAGGAGGCAGAAAGCGTTGCTTCAGGATTTGAAAGATTCCAGAGAGGAACGATTTATGAAATAAATAAAATGATGATCATCGACACCATTGAGGGGAAACTTTGGTTGACACGGCTCATACTACTCACCTGACGGATATTGATTATCTCTGGTCAGTGATATGCAAAACTACTTGTTTTGTTCAATTCTTTTTTTTTTTTACACATCTTTTCATTAATACTTGACTTGTTAGATTTTCGTATTCATCGCCTGCTGGTCTTCTTCTCAGTGAGCAGCCTTATTCCGTTTTTTTTTATTATTATTATTATTATTATTAGGTTCTTTTCGTTAGTTATTATTATTATTATTATTGTTTTTTTTTCTCTCTTTTTTTTTTCTGTGTTAGTTTTTTTTTAATGTAAGACTTACTAAGTAAACGAAGGATGGCTCACACAAAGATGGTTGTCTCTAAAATGGTATAAATAGCCATATTGACATAATATAATGGTGGCGTGTCAGCCGTCTCTTGCACTGCCTGCTTTGTAAAATCTGGTGAACACACGTCTGTGAGTCACGCGAATAACTGGGCTTTCCCAGGGATTTTGACTTCCCTGACTTTGAAAAAAAAAAAAAAAAAAAAAGAAACCGAGTAATCCCGTTGTTGAGAGGGCAAACGCGATGAGTAGGACAGGTCTGACACCGCAGTGTCCCGCTTACTTTATTCGCTCCGAAGAAGTATTTCTTTTTTTTTTTTCGTTGTCCTCATGAACAGAATGCTCACATTGTTATCGCCAATCCATCAGTGTGAAAACATTGCTAAAAAGATCCTTGAGTCTCACTTAGGGAATGAAATCAATACAGTCATTTACACAGTCTTTTTTTATTAAATACCTGACCTGTTTGGATTTCTTTGAATTCATCGCCTGAGGAGGAGGAGGTGCTATAAATTAACTATTACTTTATTATCTTTTTAGGGTTTTAACATATATGTCCGAGTTAGACTTCAGTGTTCTGGGAACCAGCGTGTCTTGTGATGAGCGTCGCCCAACTGATTCAGGTGGTTCTTGGTGTACTGATTTCTCAGTAGACAAAGTAATCCTCAGGTTAGAGTTTGAAGGAAGATGTTTCTTTGATACGATTCGAATAATAAATAACAACGCCTCTCATATCGAGGTCAGGGGAGGTGAGAAGTCTAATTCACCGTGGTACGATTCTAGAAAGGTAGTAGAGAAAACATTACTTCGAAACATGTGGGACCATAAAACTAATAAAAATAACAACTCTACCAACTTATTAATATGTAGTAAGGAATTCTCTTATCAAGAATTACTAATTGGACTTTATAATAATTGGGAACCCCCATCTAGAATAGGCCTCGAGTCGTTTAGTATCAGAGGACGACTCGATGGGAATCCTCAGGAATATACTGCGTATTCACCTCCTGTTAAGAATGGACCGAAAATCGTAAATTCATCGGCTGGACCAGATCCTGTCGTTGTTTCAGAAAGTAAGATTATGTCTGCATGGTGCTCACAACCATCGGAAGCTCGTATCGAACAGAAACGAAAAAATGAAATTACGTCGGATGTGAAAGTTAGTAAAATTAATACACCCCAAAGTCTTGATCTTCCGAAACCAAAACCGAAAACAATTTCGAACCCTACGGTACCAAATGTACAACAAATCCCACCTCCTCCTCCGGGTAAACCTCTTGCGGGAGTCACAGTATGTGTTATTATTTCAAGTGTTGAAAATAATAATAATAAAAAAAGAAGAGAAGTAATTCGTTCCTTCTTTCATTGTCATCCTTGACCTGAAACCTTTCCGACAAACATCTTTATACTTGTGTTCGGTACAAAAAAATGAATAAATAAAATATAATCAGATATGCTTATCAGGATATAAGAATCCAGAAAGGTCTAATCTCAGAGACCAGGCATTAAAATTAGGAGCGAAATGTGCTGATGACTGGTCGAATGTATGAATCTTTTCTCCCCTTTATTACGATTTTGTACCTTGTTGCGAACAAACAAAACGAAAAGTGTTGAGTAAAAAAAATACATGAAGACATTTAGCAAAACCATAACAGGGAGGTACTCATCTAGTATGTGCTTATGCTAATACTCCAAAATATCTGGAAGTTGAAAAGGAAGGAAACGGTCACATTGTTACAAAGGATTGGATCGGCGTGGCAGCTGCAAGTGGTTCGCGACCTAATGAATTACTTTATCAACTTCGTAAGAAGGGAAAGCCATACTAAAAACAACTCGCGTTTAGTTTTTTTTTTTTTTTTTTTTTTGATTCTGTCTACACGATAACGACGTTCTTGCAAAAACCTGCAATAATAATAATAATAATAATATCCCTTTTTTTATTTGGTTATTTAAACCATGAAAAGGGGAGGGGGGGTTCGAGAGACCCCCAAATTACCATTTATATGGTGCGGGCTCACCGATCACCACCTCGCGAAAACAACACCAATCCGGTACCGGGACATCCTAACTACCCACTAGTTTCTTTGAACAATTACCGATATGTGACTACGATGCGGAATACATAACCACAATTGTTTTTTTTTTTTTGGTTTTTTTGTTCCATAAGTTTTTTTTCCCTTGCCCTTTTCAGGAGTTGCGCTAATCACTACTAAATAGATAGCGCACACCACAAAGATGGCCCCGATGGAGGCGGCGAGAGATGTGCTGCTTAAGATGGATTCTGAAGACGCTATTCAAGTTCTAATTGACGTTGTTGGAAGGGTTGCTGTTTGGGATAAATTAATTGGAAGAGGTTTGGTTGAGAAATTATGTCTTCAAGATAAACAGTGTTGGTCATCAGCTTTAGAAGGAAGGGGATGGTGTGTGGAAGAAATGATTTCAATTGGTGTGAAGAAAAGATTTTCAAGAAGAGGATCACTCAACCACAAACCAGCTTTTTCTATAACAGTAGTACCTCCTCCAAAGAAGTCGTGTTATCGAAAGTGTAGTCCTTCTCCTACCCACGGCCTTCGAAGGTTATCAAGCAGATCAAAGTCACCTCCATCAAATAGATACGCTCGTAATAGAAGTGTATCTTGTGAAGTTCCTGTACGTTTTCACCTCGACAGCATGGCATCGTGTACTCTGGCTGCGCCTGTTCCCGCAAGAAAAAGAACAACAACACCACCTCCTTCATCATCAAAAAGAGAAATTCAAGTAAAAGAAAAAATACAAATGCTCAGAGACAAATATGGAGACGCCCCTCCTGCAGTCGGTGGTAAGGCTCCTCCAAAGATATCACCTCGAGTTCCGATCAGAAGGTGTAAGTCAGAGTTGTTATCTCCAACGCATTTGAGAGAAACCAGACGATCTGTTTCTGTGTATGTACAACCGAGTAAGCAAGCTACTGGGAAGTCCACTGCCGACCCTGTTCCAGATGTCGAGAAGCATCTCGTAGGGGCAGGCTTCTCTTCTTTTAAGAAAGAAAAGCCGAGTAAAGTATCACTCACACCCTCTCCAGTCGTCTCATCAACGTTCAGTCCGACATCAATACCGTACTACAGTGAAAGTAGTATGAGTCCTGTTCAGTTGCCTCATTCTGAGGGGGAAGAAGAAATACTGTCTCCGATATTGTCACCAACAGGCGTTCCAAATGGGATTAAAAAAATGCAGACTAGCTCTCCAGCAATCACCGGCGTACCGAAATCTGTTAAGAAATTAGCTAGTAGAGATAGGCTTCCTTCAAGTAGTCCTGTCCGTACCCCGGCCAGAACTAATCTTTCGGCAAGAAAACAACCCAGAAGAACACCAACGTCTCCGATAATGAACGCGGCTATGGTTTCTCGTCCGCTTTCGCAGTCGTCTCCGGAAATAAGAAGTAACGGATCCGGGACTCGAACTGAACGAGTTCAGAGGAATAGTCCTCAGATGGCACCTGTTGAAGTTCAATCTGATGACGATTCTCAAGTAGTTGGTAGCAGTCAAGACACTGAACAGATTCCCGAATATCAAATTCCTGTTAGGGCTCGAAGCCCTCCATTGCAACCTTCCGCTGCTGCAGAAAGCATTCCGCCTTACCAAACTCCAACGAAGTCTTCGCAATCAAAATCTCTGCCTCTAAGATCGAGCCCTCCAGCAAGACCTGCACACGAACCGATTCCATCGTATCAAAGCCCAAGTAAAACCCTAAGCCCGCCATCAAAACCTTCTGATACCCGGATTCGATCTGGACAACAAAGTCCCCCAGCTGGACCAAGCAAATCACCTACAAATCAGAGCCCTCCGCTAAAACCCTCGCCGTCAGCATTCGACAGAGTAAGCCTAGCACAGAGCCCTCCATCACAACCGCAGAACTCAAAACCCAGCGATGTCGGAGCTCTAGCTGGAGCCGCAAAGCCCGTCGAGGCCAAGGCACAGCCCTCAAGAAGTCCACCATTAAAAGCATCTGACGGAGTGAACGAAATAAGTCGAGCACAGAGCCCTCCAATACAACCGCAGAAATCAAAACCCAGCGACGCCGGGACTCGAACTGGAACCGCGAAACTTGTCGAGGCCGCTTCAAGAAGCCCGCCATTAAAAGCATCTGACGGAGAGAAAGTAGTAGTAAGTCGAGCACAGAGCCCTCCAGCGCAACCGCAGAAAGCAAAGTCCAGCGACGCCGGGACTCGAACTGGAACCGCAAAATCCGTCGGGGCCAATGCACAGTCATCAAGGCATGAAAGCCCTCCTGCGACGCGATCCGGAACCGTGCAGCCCTCAAGGCAAAACCCGTCTTTGAAATCCCCACCTTCACAGCCGGTATCCGACGGAGCGAAAGTAGCAAGTCGAGCACAGAGCCCTCCGGCACAACCACAGAAATCAAAACCTAACGACATCGGGAATCGTACTGGAACCACAAAACCCGTCGAAGTCAGAGACCAAAATTCAAGGCATCAGAGCCCTCCTGCAACTCGAACTGCAAAACCTGTCGAGCTCAAGGCACAGCCCTTAAGAAGCCCGCCATTAATAGCATCTGACGGAATGAAAGTAGTAGTAAGTCGAGCACAGAGCCCTCCAGCGCAACCGCAGAAATCAAAACCCAGCGACGCCGGGACTCGAACTGGAACCACGAAACCCGTCGAAGTCAAAAACCAACCCTCAAGGCATCAGAGCCCTCCTGCAACTCGAACTGGAACCGCAAAACCTGTCGAGTCCGCTTCAAGAAGTCAGCCATTAAAAGCATCTGACAGAGTGAACGAAGTAAGTAGAACACGGAGCCCTCCAATACAACCGCGGAAATCAAAATCAAGTGACGTCAAAGTCAATGCGCAGCCCTCAAGCCATCCATCGCAATCAAAGTCTGAGTCGGATGTGAAAAAGATACCGACAAAGAGTGTGACCAGTCCGACTAACGAAGAGTTAGAGATTGTAATTGAATTACCGATGATGGACGGTCTGGGTGAAGCTGTTGGATCGACACCTCCGATGGCACAAACGACGGTACCAATTGGAATTAAAGAAGATGTGAAAAATATTGTTTCGCCAAAAAACTTTCCAACATCACCTACAATGACTGCAGGAAAGGTGAAAAAACCAAACTCTCCTACGGTGGTAAGAGCTAAAAGCCCACCTAAAGCAGCAAGAAAAACATCACCGACAAGAAGAGCGGCTACCCCAAAACAAGTTTGTATTACTCCACCGACACTGACAAGTGTTGATGACGAAGTTGATACTCCGATAGAGACATTTATACTACCGGAGGCGGAATTACAAGACGACGACGACGACGCAATTAGATGCGTACCTCAACAAAGTAACAAAACAGTTTGCAGCAGTGTTGCTGATGATATGGTCGACAGCTCTATAAGCGATTTCAAAATTACGTTCGTTGACACTCCCATTGAGACCGGTCTCAATGATTCAATAAAAATGTACGACAGCAGTGAAGAAATCGGAGATTTCGCAGCAAAGTCTGGAAGCAGTAAAAAAAACACACCTCCAATGACTGCGATAAATATCAACGTTGTGAGTCAGAAGAGAAACAGTACGATTCCACCTCTCACGTTGGGTAATTTAAGTGCCGTAATGAAACCAGAAATTGATTCTGCTAACTTCCTCAACATTCCTGGTTTTGTTAAACGAAAACCATCCAGTTCAGCAGTCAGTAATTGCGACAGCGATCGCTCTCACTATGACATGCCTCCACTTTCTCCAATGCCGTCAATGATGCGTGTAGACGGTTCTGCTCCGCCGATGAGCCCACTTTTAGGACCTCTGGATTCACCTCCTCCATAAAATATGGAAAATAGTAAAAGAAAGCGCACCTCCTACAAAAGACTTCCTCAACACTTGTGGGTACTCAGTAATTGCGACAGCGATCACCCTCACTTTGCTACCTCCAATGATGTGTGGAAACAGTTCGTGTGTTTCACCACCTCTGGATTCATCTCCTTTCTTAGGGATAACTTTGAGATCGTTTTTTTTTTTTTTTTTTTTTTTGAAAAAAAGAAGCGATATTTTACCGTCGCTAACTACTACCACTAGTTACGCCGCAGGTAGTCAAGTTTTGAAGTGAGCTGTTTTTTTTTTTTTTTCTTTGCCTTGTGAATATTAATAACTGGTAGCCACCAATCTAGCGATGGAAGGAGGAGGTCTTGTGATATACACTATGGTTTAACCTGAGAGTTTGTTCAAAAAAAAAAAATAGACACCCAGAAATCACACTTGCGTACAATAGAGAATAGTGCTGGAGTGTGTATTGCAGCAAGCCTCGTCATTTTTCTTCTTTTTTTTTTTTTTTTTTTTTTTTGTTTGTTTGTTTTTTCCCAAACCGGATGTACAAAAAAAAAAAATAACTGTGTAATTGTTTTTTTTCTTCCAAAGAAAGAGAACAAAACCTCACTACTAAAGTATTTTAATTTTTTTGTAGTGATACCACATGTTTAACTAACCCTTTCACTTGTTTTTTTTTTTTTTTTTTTTTTTTGATGATGACGATGATATGTCTGAATCGATGAACCCCTGTGCCTTATTGTAAAGGTATCGGACACGTTAGGTATATTCAAATAAAAAAAAAAAAAAAAAAAAAAACCTTAACTATTTGTTATTTTTCTTTCTTTCTTTTTTTCTTTTTCTTTCTCACCTTTTATGCTCTCGTTTAAGAGCAGCAGCAGTTTTTTTTTTTTTTTTTTTTTTTTTTTTTTCTTCATTGGAAATAAAGCATTCCCCCTAAGGAGGAAAAAGAAAATAAATACTACTTTTTTTTTTTTTTTTTTAAAAATATTTTTTTATTTTGTTATGTTTAGTTCTGTTGTGAAAATGTTCATAGACTGTTTCTTGTCTGCGAACGGGTTGGCGCTTCTTGTAGTAGTTTTTCTGCCCCAGTATACATACAAAAAAAAAAAAAAAAAAAAAATAGAGGCAAAGAGAGGAGAATAGTGATACTCTGTAAACCGTAACATCACTTCACTGTATCCTTAACAGATAGTTTAAAAAAAAAAAAAAAAAATGCATCGTTTGCATCATTATAATTATGTTAATATGATACAACACAGTTTGTATTCTTACAAAAAAAATCAAACTAATTTATCTCCCCCCTTCGCATCTTATACTTTCTACATTTATTGTAGAAGAGTGCTCCACTAGTAGTGCGCTACGAACTAGTAACAACAAGAAGAATGTTTTTATATATAAACATTATAACAAAGTAACTACATCCTAGTCTTGCTAACTAAGATGCTTCAGTCACAACAGATGATTGACTTACTTCTACACCATAACTGATGATGAGAGAATAGAGGTAAGAGGTATATGGATTACTCTCGAAACCTAAATAGTTACTTTAAAAGGCTAAGTTAAGCATCACACCTAGTCACTGTATCTCAGAACTAATGTTAAATTATCGTTATGTTGTCTATGATACAATGCATTTGTATTTTACGTACAAAATCAAACAGTTAACCCCCCTTCGCATGGAATTCTTACATGGCAAAGCAGGTTTTCTTTTAACCCGAACCAAATTTCTTTTTAGTTTTTTTCTTTTAGCTAGTTGTTTTTTTTTTTTTTTTTTTTTTTTGACTTACGTACCTCTACCAGTTAACTTACGAAGAAGAACCTGGGAAAAAAAAAAAAAAGAATGTCTCCGTGGTGGTTTGTGAAATCATTCAATATCTGGGCTGGTGCTGAGAAGTGCCTGTCTTTGTGGGTGTCGGTAGCCCCATGAGGACAACGTTCTCTGTGAGACACAAAAAAAAAAATCATTTTTTTCTTTTTCTCCTTTCCTTTTTTTGACAATAAATGGAGGACTTTTTTTTTTTTTTTTTTTTGCGATGATAATCCTTTATTCACCAATCACATTGAAGTGACCTTTTCTTTTTTTATAGGTATATTTGCTTATAAAAAAAACTAACCAAAAAAAAAAAAGTCAGTAGCAAAAAGTATTTAAAAAAAAAAAAAAAGTCAGGTCTCTTCAATGAGTGACAGCTTGCCCCTGTCTGAAAACATACACGTTAGTGAACTTATTTTTATGTAGAGAATGAGAGAGGAGGGGAGGGGAAAAAAAAAAAAAAAACCCATTTGGCGGCTTGAGTCCCAATGATTTAACATGTGTTTTGTTATAAAGTATTAACTTGTTTTTTCTGTGTAGTTTTTTCGCCTTGTGTTATTTATTTTTTTTTTTTTTCATCCCTCACAAAGAAGAAAAATCATAATGTAGAGTTCCCAACGATCATGCAGGGAGTGTGTAGCATTACCTTTAGTAAATTGTATCACAAACTTACTGATTTTTTTTTCCTCCTTTTTTTTTTTTTTTTTGATACAACCCGCCGGTCCACCGGGCTCACGGCTATTTGAGTAATTGAATAACTTGATAACTGAATGACAACACGGAAAAAGAGATGTGTATGCAGCTAAGTTAGAAATATTAATTATATCTGCTGTGTTTACATTCATGTTTCAGGGTGTCATTTTGTTTTTTTAAAAAAAATAAAATAAAATAAAATGGTCAAATCATTAAATAAAAAGGCGAAGAGAATCCTTCTCACTCGACAGAAAATAAAGGACGCTCGTCCGCAGGGTAAGCAATCAGCTGAGAGTATGTTTTTTTTTTTGTTTTTTTTATAAATCTCCGTAACCTTTTTTATTTTTTGCGTGACTGCCTGCGGCCATGGATTGCGTGGCCGGCAATCGCAGAGTTCCCATCCGCCACCAGGGCTCGGATGCCACCACCTCGGTCAAATTATCGCTCGTGTTTCAGCCGAGTAGGACAATAGCAGCCTGAGCCACAAGTGCTACACACATTAATTGGGGACGCTCGTCCTCTTTCAGCACCATCCGGAGTGTTTGGGTTGACACCAAGCATTTTGTCGGGAGAAAAATAGATAACATTAAGACCTGAATAGTTTCTCCGTCTTCTTCGATGAAAAAAATGAAATAAAATAAACTGCATCCTTTTTTTTTAAATTTTCTTTTATTTATATTATTATTATAAACCAAATCCCAATCAGCAAAAGCACTTCTAAAAGCGTCTGAAGAACTCGCTGCTAGTGGCAGTTCCAAAATCAAGTACAGAGGAAAAGCAAAAAAAGCAGCGACTAAAACCGTTGACGTCAGGGAAATATTAAAGCAAAAACCATTAATACAGGGTGGAGGTGAGTTTGGAAAAGGGGTGGTGAATGAAAAAGTAAAAAACCTAATCAAGGAGACAACGGAGAAACAAATAATCTTAAAAACTGCCCCGATGTCCAGATTGAAGAGAAAAGCAAAAAATGAATCAGAAATTGAACACTTTGGACATGTATTGAATTGTGATGAGTTTCAGAAGGATCCGTCTGCGGCTATCTTGCTGCACATTGAATCGACTGTCAATCCGCTAAAAATCGCAACAGGTAAGAACAGATACGACCCTGGAACCTATCGACTAGCTAAAAACAAAGAAAGAGCTGAAACACTTAAGAAAACTGGTTCCGCTGCAGCTCAGGCATCTCAACTTACATCATTCCAGTCAAATCTGATTGGGGGATCAAAACACACACCATACACTCCAAGAACAGCGAAAAAACCATCTTCAAAATCTAGTGGAAGAAAGGCAGGAGGAGGTGGAATAAAAATGGCAAACAAAACGTGGCTTAAAAATGATTGATAAAAACAAAAAAAACAAAAATGAACAAAATGAAATTATTTCAGTCAGCTACAGAAATCCATCTCATTCGTAGAAGCAATTGCCATGCAAATGCCGTGAAATGTCAATCGAGGCTTTTCTTCATAAAAAGATTCATCGTTCCTTCATTTGTAATCTTACAATAACAGAAAGAGGGAGAGAGACACATTTGTAGAAATATTGAGGTAATCAGGTGTTGGTAATTGAGATGTTATCAGTCATCATTTATATTTTATTTAGGTTTTTTTAGTCATCAAATTCTAAGGTAACCACTATCTGAATTGTTTTGGGAAATTTTTTTTTTTTAATTTTTTTTTTTTTTTAAACTTGTCAGCAATCTGCAATCCACCCCATCATGTGATGAAGTGTACTGAGGCTCTCCCTTTTGTGACAACAACTCATCATGGCCAGATGTTCCAGATAGCAATCTGAAACTGTTTTGTGTTTGAATATTTAAGTACCTGGCTGTTGACCGTTTTCACGCAGATTATCACCTTTTCCTTTTTCTCTCTCCTAGGTTTCTTCTTTTAGTAGTAAAATGTGCTACGTTAACATATCTCGAGTGGTGATTCACGCTCAGCGTCGGAATCTAATTAAACTGTTTTTGAGTTGAATTATATCAAATTAAAGCAACTTCATATTAATACACATGTTTATTTACAGTCGTTTGCTGCGCTGCCGCTGACAGTTAAAATTATCCAAGAGATTGTCGTTCCTTTTGAGATTGATAATACGGTTATCAGTTTTACCCAACTCGTGTGTTTTTGAGTACGTAATAGCATTATTAGTATCTCTCTCTGAGCATTTTTGACGCTCAGCAAAGGAGGTCGTTTTTGTTGCTTTTGTTAGTTGTCATCCTTGAGAAGTTAATATCCGTAACTGTTCAAAGGAAGTGTTTTACAGGAAATCACAACCACAGAATATGTTGCACTATTCAGGAATCGAAAGCTGCTTTTCAGGGTTTTCCTTATTACTTTACGATTGTTGCCGCCGTTTTGAACACTTCAGCAATTTTAATAAATATTTTTTGTTTTTCAGTAGATTACTAAAAAAAAGAGAAACGAATAAAGCAACAATGCAAGTTTTTGTGACGTGTCCGGATTTGGGATTCCCTGCGGTGTCAGTCACAGTTGGTGCTGATTCTGTTGTGAGCGACGTGTTGACGACAGCGGCTGACGAGTGGGATGTCGATGCGGATAAAGTTGAACTGTCGTTCGCTGGTGATGCCCTTTGCGAAAGTAAGCGGTTAGTAGATTATGGAGTGGGTGCAAACAGCGAGTTGGAAATACGAAAGAAGCTGGTTCGGATCTTCTGTAAAAACTGGTTTGTTGATGATAGAAAAAGGGAGAAGCTGCTTCTTTGGATGAAAGACCACATTACGGAGGATTTATGTCTGGACACTCCCACATTCTCAGAAGATGGTTGCCTCACTATTGACAAAGGGTTGCTTCCTTCAGATGCCAAACGGATTTCCTTCCGCTATTCAAATTCCAACAGCACGCAGGTCATTTCACAAGTTACTTCTATTGGAGATATAGGTGTTTACAAATCACTTCTCTTGACCTTTCCGGTCTTAGTGGTGTCACCAGTATTGGAAGTAATTTCTTGTATAAGTGTTTACACGTCACTTCTGTTGAGTTTTCAGGTCTTAGTGGTGTTTCTAGTATTGGAGATCATTTCTTGTCTGAGTGTTCACAAATCACTTGGGTAACGAAACTCGGATAGCGCGCCTCCTCGTGGTGTTGCCTGGATGCACCTTGTGTGTAACTAGAGTGCTGACGTATTGTTGTTGCTGTGTATTCTTTTACCCCCGTTTTATTTTCCGGTAGCCTGACCTTTAAAAAAAAAGGACAACATAGCAGAAGGTCAGGTGATCCGGCCCGGGATACTCAGGCACCCAGAGCTCACAGGGGCCACCGGGTTTTTATTTTTTCCTTAGTGGCATGATTTCCCTTTACCCCCATTTCCTTCAAACTTCCCCCGTTTAGTCTTTTCACGCATGGGGGGATTATAAGTTCAGGTCGCCTGAAATGTATTAACAGTATCAGCCCCGCGAGTTACTCGGGGAGCTCCCATGCAATGTGTGGAGAAAGAGGCCATCCCTCCCCCTACCTCTCTGCTTTACTACGTCGTTTTTTGTGTGTGGCATTTCTTTTCTTATATTCTTTTCTTTTCAATCTTGTTCCTTCACACGCAGTTGTTCGAGCGGTTGTGAACCACCTTGGGTCTCTTACGGTCTCCAAGCTACTGTTGTGCGAAGAAACAAATCTGTTGGTGCGGTGGCCTTCCGACGCCACCTGGACCGCAACTCGTTCACAGTGCCCTACCCGGTTCTCCACCGGACCGCCTGAGCGACGGGATCCATGGGATTCAAACCCCTAAACACTGGTTAATTTAATTGTTCAACAATCACTTCCGTTAACCTTTCAGGTCTTAGTAGTGTTTCCAGTTCAGTTATTAAAAGACTTTCTCGGAAGTTACAAAAAAGGAACTGTTACGGTGACGTAGTCAAGTGGAGCTCAATCGGGTGTTGTAATTGAGGGGATGTGAGCAATATTATCTCATGTCATTTATTTATTTCTCTACTCAATAATGTCAAAGTTTGTTACTGTTTTTACATTAAGAAGATCGTCACATCAATGTTTTAGAAGCAGATGCTCTCGGGGGGGCAGACGCTTAAGAAGATTGAGAGTAGCAGATCATCACTCCACTTGGGTAGATAATACCACAGTCTGTGATGCTTTTAGATAAAAGATGTGTGTTCGCTCACACATTCTTATCAAGTGTTTACTGGTTGCCATTGACCACCTTTTATTTTTAAAGTGTTCCCATTCCCTGGCATGGGTAATCACAAAAGCTAAACCCTGCTGATGTCCCTTCCCGAGAGGAAGTCTCCAACAGAAAGAGGCAGACAGTTTAGATACTAAGTAGTGACCTTGATAGTTTTATAATGCGAGTTAATTTACATTTTCTTTCTTCTTTGTCAAATGGCTGCATTTTTGAATCGATTCTTGATTTTTCACTTATTTTTTTTTTTTTTTCAAATATTGTAAAGAGTCTTGAGAGAAAGTTTGGACCCCATTATTTTATTTAGGAAAATTCTCCGTTGCCTACATAAAAAAAGTTGGGAAAACCTCTAATTCCACGTAAATGTTACTGAAATGTCCGATTTCAACATGAAAGTTTCCGAAACGGACAGCTCCACACAAAAAAGTTTCCGAAATGGACAGCTCCACACAAAATAGTTTCCGAAATGGACAGCTCCACACACGAAAGTTTCCGAAATGGACAGCAAAAAAAAATTTTTTTTTTTTTGTTGGCAAAATGAATTTTTTTTTTTTTTTTTCTCCGTTGCCTGCACCCAAAAAAACTTTTCGCTAGTGAACAACTTTTTTTTTCCCGCATAAAATTGCTATGGTAGGTAATTTCATTTTCGCTGTTCAGTAAACGGAAAGGTTTTTCTTTCGCTATTCACTGAAAGTAATATTCGGATTTTTCGCTGTTCGGTAAGAAAACAAGGTTTTTCTTCGTTCCCAAATACACCGGGATGGCCGAGATGGGTTGGTTCTCAATGAGGGAAGGAGTAATTTAAGGTAAAGCAAGTGCTGTAATTACAACTAATACGTGCAGGGCCTGAATCAACCTCTTAGTACTCCCTTTTCAACAGGTGACATAATAATATATACTAGTAGCTCGCTAATCAAGTGAAAGTTAGTAGCGGAGTAGTTCGGCTGATTGAATCTTTAGAAAAGTGTTCCGTGGGCTACTTTCACAGAAACTCCGAAAGGACAGTACTGTGTGGCTCAGTGAGGTGATCTCAGACTTGAGAACACTAAATGGTTTCGCCACTCCACAGCTATTCATGTCAAGCCCTAGGCCGCTGATCATGTATACTTGGTTTTTGCGCTCTCATACCTCATCTTGGTTGGTACGACGTGTAGCGGAGACTTGTCTCTGCGTAGGTGACCCGGCCCTGCACACATACCGAGCTGTATCACTCTTCTAAAGATTCATGATGTTGGATTTCTCTTGTCTCCTATCTGACGCTTGTGATGCACCTCTAGTATTTTAATACACTCTGAACTCTCATGGTTGTATGAGCTGACAAGTCGGGTGTCTCTACCCGAAATTCGTCCATCCCTATACCTGGCCCTGCACACATACCGAGCTATGCCGATCCAGGGGCGCAGTCAGGCCTAGGCCCAGGTCACACAGGTTCGGTGTATTTCACTCATCTCGTCGGATGGCCTTGCCTTACGTAGGAAAAAAATTTTTTTTTGGGAGAAAAAAAAATCCCCATGACTTTGGGCGACCCCGAAATGCACTGGCAGTAAGCTATAAAAAAAAAAAAAACAGCTGTCCATTTCGGAAACTTTCGTGTGTGGAGCTGTCCGTTTCGGAAACTTTTTTGTGTGGAGCTGTCCATTTCGGAAACTATTTTGTGTGGAGCTGTCCATTTCGGAAACTTTCATGTTGAGATCGGACATTTCAGAAACTTTTTTGTGGAATTATAGTTTTTCGCTGTTGGGTACCAGCACTTTTTTTTTTTCTGAAAAAAAAAAAAAAAAAAAAAGGTTATGACCACCGAAATGGCCCAAAATGCACCAAACCTGTGGGAACTGGGGCTCCTCTTACCCGGTTTCCCAACTTGTGACCAAGTATTACTCATACACCCATGACCGTAACTTAAAATACAAGAGGTGCATCACAAGCGTCAGACAGAAGTCAAGAGAAATCATTCTCCTAAATTTACTCGAAAGTCGGGGCAATTCGAACGTCAGCATTCACATTAGCAAGCAACCAGTCCTGAGTACTTAAAGAACCCAATCATTACGTGTATAAGCCACAGTCACACTTAGTATAACGTTAGTACAGAGGACACGGATCTGGATCTGCTATGCAGGGAAGTGACTTGAACTCGTTCAACTAATTAATGTGTGCAGATACAAGCGCCGCGAATTGACGGGTCTGAAGTTATGCTTTCCGAAGAGAGCAACCACCCACGCGAGTATTATTTTGACGCTATAACCTGTGACTTTCAACACATAACAACCAGGGATAATTCTCAGTTAGGCCGCCGTCACCGTGAAGCTGCTACGAACATAACCCAACAAACAAGCAATTCCTCCAACTTTGTTCATATGTGCAGACACATAGTCAGCTACACACTTGGAGATTTTCTTAATCTCTTTAAGCTACTATGTTTCCGGCCATCTTAGAGATTGAGAATAAGAGTTCGTAGTAAAAGAGTAAAAGACTGGAGAGAAAAACGTTTGTGATTAGGCACCTGAACGTTTTACTGAACGAATCATCGTAGGCGAATTAATTTCAGCTATTTGCAAGAACTACAACAAACATTCTACGAAGAACATCAAAAGAAGAACCTGGCAGCAACGAGCAAAAGCCATCCCCGGATGGCTGGTTCTCTTTAACCGTGCTGGGGGTAGCAAGTAAACAAAAACTCAACAGGGAAATCCACCAGTATGTAGATCCCAGTTCTATGGACTACCCAACAATAGCCGCATTCATTTTAAACAAAGCTGGTGCACCGCAGTGTCCCCCTTGCTTTCTTCGCTGAAGAGGGCTGGGTAAGGGGAATGGTCCAAAGAAAGATTGTTTTTAATCTTATCCCTTATCTCCTTTGATTCCATTATTGTTAGAGACATTCTCAAAGGAGCGACAGACCGGCGATTATCATTCGACCATTTTGACAGACATTTTAAACACCCAGAATATTGTTTTCACATGATTTTAAGAAAAACTCTGCAGGATAATAATAATGATAACGACTGTACCATGGCACCCTCGAATGAAGGAATTCTATTCCTCACCAACACTAAGGAAAAGCGCAAGAAAGACGACTACAGCTCCGATGAAGGAGAACTCGCACTCGTAATAAAACGAACAGATGTAGAAGAGATAGAACGCTGATCAAAAGCAAATATATGCTAGCCCGTCCTGGCGAGCTCCGATGGACATTAAGGAATCAGTTCTTTTGAAATAGACCAATTGATGGATCCGATTTATTAATTAACTGGAATGAGGTCCCAAGGAACTTACTGATGAAGGCCTAAGAGGGACAAGTAGTATAAGATTAAGGCTCCTGAAACTACGTATTCCACAGTGAATTATGGAACAGCAGAACAATGTGTTTTTATATTTCTTTCTTTTTTTATATTTTAATTTAGTGCACTTTTTTATAATAAACTCATATTCCAACTAAGAACATGAGTGGAACCTTCTTATTTTTTTATAATTCATCCCCCCATGATATATTTTATATAAGGGGACACCGCAGTGTCCCCCCTGCTTTCTTCGCTGAAGAGGGGCTGAGCATGAGTGGAACCTTGTTATTTTTTTATTATTCATCCCCCCATAAACATAACTCAGCCCCACTCATTTTGTTGGTATTCCGCGTTCACTGATATATTTTATATAAGGGGACACCGCAGTGTCCCCCCTGCTTTCTTCGCTGAAGAGGGCTGAGCATGAGTGGAACCTTGTTATTTTTTTATTATTCATCCCCCCATAAACATAACTCAGCCCCACTCATTTTGTTGGTATTCCGCGTTCACTGATATATTTTATATAAGGGGACACCGCAGTGTCCCCCCTGCTTTCTTCGCTGAAGAGGGCTGAGCATGAGTGGAACCTTGTTATTTTTTTATTATTCATCCCCCCATAAACATAACTCAGCCCCACTCATTTTGTTGGTATTCCGCGTTCACTGATATATTTATATAAGGGGACACCGCAGTGTCCCCCTTGCTTTCTTCGCTGAAGAGGGCTAACATGAGTGAAACCTTGTTATTTTTTTATTATTCATCCCCCCATAAACATAACTCAGCCCCACTCATTTTGTTGGTATACGTACGTACGACACCTACGCCCAGCAGCAGCAGTCTTCCCACTACGAAGGACTACAACAGGAGCTGCAGCGCGAGAGAGAGGAGAAGAGCGAGCTACGGGATGCTCCGAACCCTCCAACAACAACTGGACGGATTGAGAGAAGAACTCAAGGCCCAACATGCTGAGGCGAAGAGGCAGCAGGAAACGGCGGGACGGGAAGCGAGAGAGATGCAAGAACGTTTCTTGCTAGAACTCGAAGCGCAACACGGAAGTGAAGCAAACGCCACCGGTGAAGCTGCCTCAAGACGGTATGAGGGAGCTGGACGCCTCACGCAAGAAGCTGATGAAAGAAATCAATGAAGGGCAGGTAGCCGGACGATCGGCCATCCAAGAGCAGATGGTCCGAGAGGCCGGGAAACTGGCGCAGACTCAGAAGAGTTGGGAGAACGCAGCACGCAAGGAGCGATCCAGGGTGGATAACCTCTCGCTGGCACCGGAGTATTTGCCAGAGGGATCACGAAGATTGCAATGGTCCGAAGAAAGATTGTTTTTAATCTTAGCCCGAAACCAACTTGTTTGTTGTCCTACGAAATTTTGCTTTTTTTTTTTTGATTGACTGATAATTATTAATACTAACTAGCTGGGTCCGGCGCAGTT
Organism: Flectonema sp. DT1601; assembly: GCA_964019425.1. Lineage (NCBI taxonomy): Eukaryota > Euglenozoa > Diplonemea > Diplonemida > Diplonemidae > Flectonema > Flectonema sp. DT1601. The sequence goes on from OZ025790.1 coordinate 1,394,734, forward strand.
ATGACCTTAAACTGACTGTCATCTTACCTGATCCTTTTGGTTTTCATTTCTTGCTGAGTGATATGGCTATGTGCTGCCCAAATCTTTTGTGGTGCATTTCTAAAGCTTTTCGGTAAGCCCACAGTACACTTATAATGCTTTGGACAACTGGGGGTGAACGATCTTCGGTACTGTTCCGTGGTTTTCTATTTTCTTTCGTGGAGTGTGGGCATATGGCACATGTGGTCGTATTATAAAGAAAGATGTATATGAAAGAAAGAAGATTTTTTATTTTTTTCACCTTCCCCCCACTCCCAGATCGTTTCTCTTTTATTTTCTTTTGTTGTTTACAACCTGTTAGCCTCTGGGCAAGGTGGAGGCTGGAAGTCGATCACTTCCAGCCAATACTATGAAACTACAATCTTCGCGATTGGGTCCTTACTGATGCGGGCTACCCAGACCCCTCGTAGTCATCAGTTTGTATTTTGCTAACTAAACTAAACTAACTAATTAAACTCTACTTTTCTTATTCTCACTTTTCTGTTCTAAAATTAATGATACTAACTATTTTAAGCTGTACACGGGCTAATAACTAAGAACGCCTTGAGTTATTTATAAGAAAAAAACCTTGTTTACGGTAAAGCAACTCATAAAAAAACCCCCCTTTTTTTAATCATCTCAGTTAATTTATTAAAAAAAAAAAAGAATGCCTGACGCTGTGAGAGTAATTACCAGAATCCGACCGCTTCAAGAATCAGATGACTATCACTGTTGTGTTCCAGGTGTGTCTGGAAATAGCGTCATATTAAAAACATCTGATGGAGACCGAGAATACTCGAATGATATTGTTTTTGGTAGTTCTTCAGATCAAAGAGATGTTTTTGGATGCATAGGTCCAGACGTGATCGATTGTTTATTTGATGGAAGAAACGCATCCGTGATTGCCTACGGTCAAACTGGTAGTGGAAAGACTCATACTATGATAGGAAGTAAAAAGAATCCAGGAATCATTCCAAACCTTTTGAATAACATATTGGCAAATTGCACTGAGGGATGCTCAGTTCACATTAGAGCTGTTCAGGTTTATAATGAACTGGTTTTGGATTTGTTTGACTGTGCTCCGTCAAACAAACGACTGCCTCTGAAGTTGAGGGAAGTGATGAAAGGAGTTTTTGTTCCGGAATCTGCGACTAGGAAGTTACTGTTACCGGGACAGGCTTTTGAAATTCTTTCGAAAACTTCTCAGAATAGAGAAGTGGCGAAGACTAACATGAATACGAACAGCAGTAGATCACACACCGTCTATATGATCGATTTGGCTCAAGAAGCACCTGAATTGTGTGGAGAATTAATATCGACGTTATATTTGGTTGACTTAGCTGGGTCTGAGAACGCTAATCGAAGTGGAGTTACAGGTCCACGTCTACAAGAGACTTCCAACATCAATCGGTCCTTAGCAGCTTTGAAAGGAGTAATGGGAGCACTTGCAGCAGGTGAAACCTTTACACCGTACAGAGATAGTGTTTTAACAAAGTTACTAAAAGATTGCATGGGTGGAAATGCAAAAACAACATTGCTGTGTTGTGTCTCTTCGTCGAAAGATGATGAAATTGAAACGAGAAGCACTCTCGAGTTTGGATTGTTGTCTCAGAAGGTAACCACGTTCGTTTCAAGAAATATTAGGAAAAGTTATCCTCAATTAAAAAACGAGATCGATCTAGTTCAGTCAATATTATTAAACCTGCGATCTGACATTTCCGTTTTAGAAAATAAATTACCCACCGAATGCAACACCATTCGAGGGATTCCTCGTACTTTTATATGTCCGCTGACTTCAGCATTGACACCTAACGTCACCGTTATGAAAGACCCGGTCATCGCCTCGAACGGTAAGACGTATGAGTCGGAGGCTTTGAAGAGGAAATGGTTACGGAGTGACTCCAAGGGTGATATCAAACCAGTTGCAGGGATTTTGAATCTCCCTGATCCGGTCACCGATATGCTGTTTTTTAAAAATAAGAATTGTTGTTCTCAGATTGCTACCTGGAGAATAGAGAGACTTTGGCCTTCTGATGTCCTTCGTTTGGTACTGGAATATTCAACACCTGAAATCACACTAGCTAGTAGATTAGTGTGTAGTACATGGGAAAGAGGAACCAAAGAAGAAGAGTTCTGGTCAACAATACTACAGCGAGACTATCGTAATTACCCTCCACCATCCAATACTAAACTAGGTTGGAAGTCGTGGATGAGACAATATTTTCGCGCATGTGGATCCAGACCGAAGAGCTCCGCAGGAACAGGTCGCAGTACTGTTTTTGGTCTTCGATTGGCTGCTCCATAAAGCAGTAGTTGTTAAGATTGCCTAGATAGGACGAAGCCGAGGGAAGCCATTGCGGTGTTGACGTGCAAATCGCTCGTCAAAGCTGGGTATAGGGGCGAAAGACCCATCGAACCATCTAGTAGCTGGTTCACTCCGAAGTTTCCCTCAGGATAGCTGGAACCATAAAAGGAGTTACGCCTAATGATTACTGGAAGGTGGCTCCTGTTTCCAAAAGAAGAGGACGGCAAGACTTTCATTGCCGTCGATCCGATTGGCTGCTCCGCAAGTTTACGTTTTGTGCCAAAACTCTGTTGAAACAAGCAATTGAAAACTCGTATTTGACGAGTTTTTTTTTTCTTTTCTTTTTCTGTCATATTTGTTCGTTCAGATTTACTCTGTCTCTCTCTTTTTTTTTTTTTTTTTTTTTTTCCCTAGCCTAAAAAAAACCGGTGGCCAACCAACCAGCCAACAGCAAAAAAAAAAAAAAAAACTAATTTTATGGTGGCTGCTTTCCCTCTCACACGACTAGCTTGATGTTTTCTTTTTTTTTTTTAAATTTTGACAAACCCTTTACTTGATAATACGTTATCAATTTAACCCTACCCGGTGGTGTTTTTTTCTCCTTTTTTTTTTTTTTTTTAGTCACCCACTACACTCTGTGATGTTATAATTTTGCTTAATCAAGCTATTCGTATTTGTCGTTCATTTTTCGGAATTATTTTATTCGGGTTATTTCTGATTGCTGATGTTTTTTTTTTAAAATTTAGACAACAACAACAACAAAACAATAGCACAATGTATGTAATGGAACTTTACGAAATGGTAATGAACATTCTAACCTTTTCGCATAAACATGTTTCTTCTTCTTCTTCTACTACTACAAATCGGTTTCATTGTTAATTTCGAATCACAAGGATCGTATTTTTTTTTTTTTTTTTGTCCGTGAAAGTGACCATCACTTCATTATAAAAAAAAAAAGAAATGTTCATGACACTTGGGTTTGATTGCCAGCTTTCTTCTGTTTCGTTTTTATGATGTAAGAATTATTTTTTTTTCTTCAGATAATGAAGTTGTTGACAGCGGTGTACCGTGATGCAGGTACAGACACAAAGGTGTCGACATGGAGACTGGCGCGTAAGGCGGCGGATACATAATTGTGTTTATGACTCACTGTCTATATGCATAATAACCACATTAAAAAAAAAAAAAAAAACTTCAGAACACAACAGATGACATCATCGAATGAAACGGTCAGTCCTCCCTCTGTTGGAACAGTTTGCGAATGAAGTTGTAACAGCGGTGTACCACGCAGGTCAAGGGGGGTATCAAAAATTACGATGGTCAACAGACACCAATTATCGGGAATTAGTAAAGAAAGCAGGTACTTGGCAGAATATGAAGCTACTACTGGAGACGCAAGACTGCCCAACCCCTTTACAGATTAGTAGGGATACTGCTAAACTTAAGATTCGTCTTGAAGACAAGGCAGTGGCTAATTTAATATCGGAAGTTAGACTGAATATCAAGGAAGAGTTAAATCAAGTGAAGAGACGGAAGATGTTGCACACGGAGGGAATCCAACTCCAATGGCATGCCAGACAATATCATATTTTTGGTCAATCGAGTGTTACTTCTTTCATTGCGTGTTGTTCAGAGGTGCCTGATATGGAACTTGCTCTGAATACTGCTGATCTTCTAGGGAGATATCCAGTTTCTGTTTCAGTTTGGAGATCGTTGTTAGTCACAGCAAGGGAATCAAAAGATTTCACTGAAGCAACCAACATAATTGCTAACTTGTCACAACCGAATTCAAAGCTTTTAAAAGTTTACTTGCAATGTGCAGTTGCGACTAATCAGTGTGAGAAAACGATACTAGAAATTTTACAAAATATACCTCAGTCAACCTTCACTATCGAACATGCGGAAATAGCCCTGAAGGGAACCAATTCGTTGGAAAACTTTAGATTGGTCCAGCAATTTATTTATGATAATAATCAGAAAGCTTCATCAAAAATTGACAAACACGCGATTCGAATTCTTTTAAAGTTTGGTAAGGTTTCCGAATGTGAAGAAATAGCAGCCCTTCAACGTGTTATAAGTAACGAAGTCCACGGTCAGTTGAGAATGATGGTACCTAAAGGGATGACATGGATAAATAGAGTTCTCAGTGAGTCAGGCTTAAAAATAAATTATGGAAAAGGAAGTGTTGTTGAGAACAAACAAGAAGAAGTTGTCGATCAAAATCAATTTGAAGATAAAAAGATGTTAGCAACTGTCAGTGTTGGTCAAGGTGCTTTCGCAACAGCACTGGCGATGAAAGCATCACCAGCAGCGGTAACTGTTCCATTCGCAGCACCAGTTGCAATGTGCAGTGCAGTTGCAGGATCTGGTCCGAACAGGGATAAGTCAACGATAACAACAGCTTCACTAATCGGTTCTGCAGCTTGGGCAGGTGCAGCCCTAGCAGGAACACCACCAGTAGCTGCTGGTGTTGTTGGTTCTCTTATTTCGTATTCAACAGCCAGAATGCTTTCGTTAAAACGCCCAACAGATTCTCCTCCTTCAGTCATTCAAAAAATATTGAAATTCGGTAACACAGTTTATGAAGGTCGTTTTCGGGATGTGGTTTCGATTCTCACTTCATCACCAATTCCTTTATATATCAAACTTATCTCAGATTTTCAAAAAGATCTTACAAAGTCTGACAGCAAGTACTCAATCTCTGTTGAAGAACCCGCCCTCAGTAAGACAAAGCTTCTCAGAATATCTGATGACGTGTTAGATAAAACCTTAGAGTGGATTAAAGAAAAGACATTCAAAGTTGTTAAGGATAGAGACGTGTTTGTATTTACAGTTTATTTTGTGAAGTAGCGAAGATTTTTTGTTATTTGATAATTTAGGTTTTCTGTCAAAAACCCTTTTTTTTTTTTAAAAGTTACTTCGTATGACAGCTCCAATCAGATATTGAGAAGCGAGTCATGCTGAATTTAATTTTCCAAAATCAGGTCACCCCCTGTCACCATCAATGTGTATGGAATCTGATGACGTCATCGTATCGTATCGTGATATAGTCTTGCCTTCGTTTGACAAAGTTGATCAAATTTCTGTTGTTCATAGTTCGATAATCGATTTATGGCCGAAAGGAGGAAAGAAAAATGATCTCAAAGTTAAATACGAAATCACCGGCAATCTGATAAATGAGATCATAACAACCTCATGTGGATTGCTGTGTGGGATTGAGAACTCTACGTGGGATGTGGTAGTCAGACTTCAGTCTGAAAAAAAACCACGAGACGAATTCATTTCAGCAGCTGGTATTATTCAAAACCTCCTAACAAGTTACATGTCCAACAGTAAAGGTTCATACCAAAACTGGATGCTGTCTCCTGGATTGCCAGGAGGTATAAGCAACATTTGTGTCACCATCATTATAAAGAAAGCAACTGGAATGTCAGCCATCAGTGATGTTGATGTTATTCATAAAAAGTGTATCGAGTTGCTTCCACTCAACTGTGATTTCAATACTTTGGTGTTGGTTTGGTGTAGGGCAACGGAAATTAAATTAACGTGTGCTGAACTTGAAAAACTGTCGTCATCGGATGAGGTAAGGCAAATTATTAAGAATGTAAAAATGATCAACATCCCAAACAGAAATCACTGCTGGAAAAATCAGTTTTTTTTAGATGAAATATTCAGACTTACAATAACTGAATGTCCAGCATCGGGGTTGCATGCGATTCTGTGTGGAGAAGAGAATGTTCTTCTTTCACAAGATTACTTAATTGAAAGGCCAAGACTCTTGTTTAAAAAGGGACTCATCCGGAATCGAACCCACGTTTCTTGGTTTCAAATTTTCAGTAATTTCCCTCCGCACTATTGTATTCCTGAGAAGGTACAACTTAAATTGGTTAAAGCAGTTTCTGATGACGACAACAACTCCGAAACCTCCCCAACAGAAGAGCATTTTATGAAAATACTGGAACTCTTATCCAAGTGTTATGAATCATTTTTCGAACACAACGCTGACAAATTCCGACCTGACATAATTTTTGACTCCACCGAGAATCGAACTGGATATAAATTTTTTACTAATAAGTTATTATTGAAGTGTGGGTGTAAAATTGAGAATAAAGTGTTTCTGGATGTTCTAAAATTGATTAGAAGGCAACAGCTTTGTGTGTATTGTTTTTCAGATTTGATCGATCTTATATGTGAATTAGAAATCGTAAAAAGATTATTACGACCGAATAGCCTACTCAACAAGGATGTCTTCAGCAATCAATTAGAAATTCCTTGCAGTAACACAGAAATTTTTCAACTTCTTGAAAAGAATTCTATAAACGGAAAAGCAACTTGCAATCTAAGTTCGTATTTTAAAATAAAAATATCACTAAACAGCGTTCCGACGTTGGTGTGGTTATCGACGGCCAGACTCAGCAACATGGTTTCTAACGGGGGAGTGTGTTTTATTGAAGCGATGACAATGGCAAATAGTGTACTGAATAACTTCGATGATGATGAAATAAAAAACGGAATTTTTTCATCGTTGAGAAGGATATGTTGTTTTACAGATATCAAAAAAGTAACAACCCCAGAGCAAGTTTCAGTGATTGGTGAGGTGCTGTTGTCTATATCAAATTTAAAAAACTTATTATATGAAAAAGAATCATCTATTTCCCTTTGGAGTTGTCTGAAAGAAATTTCAAACCCAAGCCATCCGTTGTCGATAATTGAATGCTGGAACATCTTAAAAAAAAATCTAATCTCAGTTGTAATTGAAAAAGGTCTTCATTTGAACATCAACTCTGTACTGGAACGACCTAAATTTAATCAGGTGTTGTTCATTTATAGTGAAATATGCTATGCTGATAATTTATTCAGCAAAGTTTCAAGGGGAGGTGCTGTAACTCCTGAACTTTGGAAGCAGTACACGAACATCAGTTACTTTAATAGGAAGGAAATGGGAATCGTAAAGTATCCTGAGTTCACTTCAGCAATATATAATTTATCTAAGATGGTGTCGGTGAAGTATCCCGTTGGTGATTATTCAGACGGAATACGTCTTTATCACTCTGGTCAATTGAAGGGTATCGGATTGTTATCTAACTCAGAATTTTTTGACTACTCAGAACCTCACGTGAGAGAAATTCAAATTGCGATAAATAGCAATTCGATGATGTCACTAGATGGTAAACATAAATGGAAAATAATACACAAAGAGGGATCAACAGTCAGTGAGATCCAGTCGGTGTTGGACGAAATTGGAGGGCAATCTACGAAAAGAGTTATGAAATTAGTAATTCCGATATCATCGATGCCGCAAACTATCGACCAACTCATCAGAGTTATTGGGTTCAGTAAAATGTTAAATAACAACTCGTTAGTTTTAAAGTATGCATCACACCATCCGAGTGTGTTGGGTCTTTCAAAGGGTTTCAACGATGATTATTTGACCTCAATTTGTAACGTTATTTCTGATGAGATAAACACCTCCAACTCAGTCAGTCTTAATAATTGTAATACTCCAGAAGAGAAATGGTTTCTGTTGTGTAGATTACTTCTCACGTCCTACGCGGAGAATGATTTTCACGGATGTCATTCACAGATGGAAACTATTTTTAAATCAGTTGATAAAAAACAATTTGATATTTACACGATGAGTAGTAGATGGCTTGGGATGGTTTATGATGTCGAATTATTTTATTCTATACTAGTAAAGGTAATGATGGATTGTTATGGGTTTTCAACTAGAGAAATCGAACCAAAAGAAATCCCGACAGACATTGGACAAAAACAATTTTTTAAAAATAAAAAAATATCAAAATCGACTCGTTCAGTAAAAAGAAGCACAATTTCTATGCCCACGCCACCAACAGAAACAATGCCATCTCTGACTCCAATTGTCGGGAGGGGTGCTTCGTTTTTAATAAGAATATCGTATTTAGAGCTCTGCTGGCATCTACAACCATCATCAGTCATTGAGTCGCCACTCTTATGGATCGATCCACTCACTCTTATCCCGTCATTAGAAGAAGTGGAATTGTCAATATCACTTTTTAGAAAGGTACAACAAAACTATCAAACGTACTTTAATGAGATCAACTGTTTGGGTGGAATGTTTGACGTAGTTTGCATATCAAAGTTTATTGCGACCACATTCGGATCTGATGAGACTGAAGCGTCGGTTTTTTTTAACGACAAGAGAACTGGTTTAACTCAAACTGATTACCTGTTGTATCGTTCCTGGATTGATTTAGTTAGTTTTGTATTCGATTTGATAGACGTCACTCACGTTGGGGAGTTGAGTAGTACGGTACTTTGTAGGTATCTTCTTGATCACCAACTTGGTGAAATTATTTCAAATTTTGGATCAGTCTCGGATAAGCCGACGTGCCATTATCAAATTCCTTTCTTAGACCACCACCTGCCGGGGTTTTTGACGAAATCAGACTTCTCGTTGTTTCTGACGACGGTTGCTTTTAAGAATGGAAATCCTCTTTTAGAAGAACAGCCTTGATGAGATTTTCATTTCTCGATTTGATACATTTTTTGTTATTCATTTACACACCGTTTAGAGAGAAGAGATGTGGTCAATTTGAGATCATTTTATATAAATTTTCCTCCATCCAGATCTGTAGTACGTGGCCCCTGAAACCCATATTCGAAAGCATTTAAACAACTGTTGGTCGTTTTATCCAGTTTCAAAGTTTTACTTTATATTTAGTAAGTTACCTTCCTTTAACCTTTTTCATCATCACAACCAAACCAGAGCATGAAATGAACGGATTTGTTCTGTTGGAGACGACGACAGGGTCACCTGTTCATTTTTCTGTTTGGAAGGAAGGTTTTGGTGTCAATGGCTTGCGGTCACACGTTGATCCAAGAATAACAGCAATTAGTATAGCTGGTCTGTTATCTGGAATGAGAATCAAAGAGCAATTCGCTTTTGGAGATGACATAGCAGGTGATCAGTTGGAATTCTGTGGTGGAGGTGTTCGGGTGGTTCAGAAATCATTTCCATCTGCGAACATGATGAGCATCGTCTCGGCTTCGGATGAGATTCCAACAGAAGTAGCGCAGATGTTGGCGAAATCGATTGGTGAAAAATTTCTAGAAAAACATGAAGATGCGATCGAAAATGCTGCCAAAGGAGTCATCAAATCGTATAAGAAATCAATGCGTCCCCTCGTAGCGACAACCATTTGGGATTCTATACAAACACTTAACAATAACCTACTCGCTGTAAGTAATCCCATTGCGGATACTCCTTGGATAGCTACAGTTTATTCACCTGATTTATCATCTTCAATAAGAAAGTCATCTTGTATATCTTACACTAAAAGTGATACGTCCATTGTGATGAGGGATATTGTAGCATCTTCGGTTCTAAGTCAGACAAACGAGTCGATCGATATTTCGTATCCACTTCCTTGGATGCAACCAACCGTTTTAGAAGTTTTTATGCCAAAAGTATTACAGGTGGCGTTGACGGCTTTACGTTTAAATTCAACGTCGTTGCCATTAACCCCGTGTACCGCTTGTATCAAAGTATCTGAGAATATGGCGCTTGTTATTTTTACTCTCGGGGATTTTTATTTTATATTGCCGACGATGTCGTCGCAGTTCGATTCTACGCTCTTAAGCCACGTCATTGATGCAGAGGGCGGGGCTTTGCGGGAGATGCTGAAATTTGCGTCTGAAAATACCATACCCGCGGAACAATAATCATAGTTGAGATTCACGTGGCGAAGAAAAAAAAAAAAAAAAAAAAAAAGGCTACTTCAGAGCCTATGATCAATAACCCGAAGGTAGCAATAATAAGTTAAAGTCTTGTAAATGTTACATGGCAAAGTCGGAGAAATAAGCTATTCAGATTAAAAAACGAGGGCCTGTGATCCGAATGGCTTATTTATTTTGTTTTATTTTGATCCGTTTCTTTACGTGTTATATTCTTTCTGCTGCAATAGCGGGGTTTTTTATTTTTTTTATTTTTTTTTCGATCCCCCTTCTTCCTCTACTCTCAGGTACTTTATGATTATAAGTTGCAGTATTTGTATTTAAAAAAAAAAAAAATGAAAAAAAAAATAATTACTTTTTTTGTTGTTGTTTTTCTAAAATAGTAGTAATTAGCTAACAAATGTGACTGGACTGCGTGGTGCGCTGTGATGAATTTGACAGACAAAACCAAAATAACAAAAACTTCTTCAAAACACGTTATTTCAATTACAGTAATCGCAATCCCTCCTACAGAGAATGTTATCTACTCGGGTTCTTCTTTTGTGTGACAACCGAAAAAACAAAACTATGAAAGTAAAAGTGTTTAACGTTGCGCTGCCGCAATTCTCTTTCAGCAACAGGTACAGCAATAATGAGAGTGGCAAAGCTTGCGATCCCTCCAACGGAGAATGAGCATAAGATTTTTCGAACTCTTATTGGTGTGAATGACACTTTTGGATTGAAATGTACCCTGAGAGTAGCAGGCGGGTGGGTAAGAGATCGTCTTCTGGGACATGAAAGCAACGACATCGACATCGCTCTCGAAGGTGTTCATGAAGGAATTCCGATGACTGGATCTGTGTACTCTAATTTCGTAGCTCGTTATCAAACTCAACATGGTTTAGAAGCCTCACACATAGGAACAATAAAGGCTAATCCTGATCAGTCGAAACATTTAGAAACAGCAACGATGCAAATCTGTGGAATTGATATTGACTTTGTTAACCTTCGTTGTGAAGAGTACGCCACCAGCAGAATACCTATCATGAGACCAGGTACACCAGCTGAGGATGCAAGTCGTAGAGATTTGACGATAAACTCGTTATTTTATAACATTCACACGAGTTCTGTTGAGGACTTCACGAGTGGTCTTACGGACTTGGAAGATCATGTAATTAGGACACCTCTGCCCCCGTTGATGACTTTCTTTGATGACCCTCTGAGATTGCTGCGTTGTGTTCGTTTTGCATGTCGTTTTCAGTTTGAGATCCACCCGGCAATCCTTGAGGCTTCGAAAGATGAAAAAATTCATCGGGCGTTGCGAGACAAAGTTTCTCGTTCTCGCGTCGGCATTGAAATCACGAAAATACTTTCATCTCGCAGCGCCGTACGAGCATTGGAGTTATTTCATGAATTTGGTATCGAAAAAATCGTTTTTGAGGAATGCTCATTCTCCAAAAAGGGACAACTGATTTCCTCAAAACCAGTTGATTTCACTCCATCACAGTGGGTTGAATCTCTCAAGATAATTAAAAACTTAAACAGCGATGATCTGGAATTGAACTTGACAGCAATTGTTGCTCCATATTTGTCTGAAATTGCAACTGGTGAGTTAGATAAGAAACTTCAAGGGATTCTTACGAATGGACTTTCGATTTCTTCGCAATACGCAAGTTTTAGTTTTGTGATCTTGAGAGCTATAAGAATTCTACCTAACGACTTTTGGGACTCTCCAATAGAACTGGACATTCCACACACTGTTGACAACTACCCGAAAGACATTGCTTCCGTCAACCCGAAGAGATTAGCACTTTGTGAAATGATGCAATTAGCTATTGAAAAAGTAGACAAAAACAAGACGAGAGAACTTTGGGAACAGTCGCTTCTGATATCTGCTGCCCTGAATGACGTTGACATCGATGATGCACATCTTTTGATTACCAGAATTAAGAAGGATAAATATCTTTCGACTGTTCCCACACTCACTCCCATTCACAGAGGTAATGAATTGACTGTATGTGTTTTATTATTATTAATTTTTTTTATTGGGAGAGTGAGAATAAAACGAACCAAAAAGGCAACACCAACAACACAGAAATTGCTTAACCTACCGGTAGGACCAACCATCAAGACGTACCTTCAGAGGCAATTTATATTTCAAAGTCAAGTAAAGAGTCCTTCAGGTGATGACGTGCTTGCTTTCTTAAAAGCTCATTGATACACTAACCTTCCTCAATGACGACCACGTTGCTTTCTCACACGAAAAGGACAGCTGTATCCTCTCTTTAATAATTATATGTTCACAACAGAGACAAACAGACAAGAAAAAGAAAAAAAAAATGGGGAGAAAAGCCATGCATGCGGTCAGGAAAAAGATATTAAACAAAGTATGTTAATAGTTATTGGAAAGGAGCTGTTGTTGTCAGAAATAACAAACAAACAACAAAAACAGGATAAAGAAGATAAGAAGTTAAAAAAAAATGAAGCAACCACCGAAAGACGTTCTCGTTTTAATGATTTAGGTGCGGCAGAGTTTCATGAAAAAAGTGTGAAGAGAGTGACCCAAGTTCACAGTCAGATGTACCTCAGACATAATGAAGCCTTAGGACCTCCGTACAGAGTTCTTGTTGATACGAATTTTATAAATTTTTCAATGCAAAATAAAATGGACATGATTCAGGGTATTATGGACTGTTTATATGCGAAAGTTGATATATTTGTGTGTGGATGCGTCTTTGCTGAATTACAAAAACTTGGAGATCGTTTTAAAGTCGCTCTGAAATTAACAACCGATCCCCGATTCAAGCGTCTGGTTTGCGATAATACATACGCTGATGATTGTATTGTAAACAGAGTAACTGAGAATCCAATTTATATTGTCGGAACGGCAGATAAAGATCTGAAAAGACGACTTCGTAAGATACCCGGAGTGCCTATTATGTACATATCAAAACACAGATACACTGTTGAGAGACTGCCTGATGCATACGGTGCTCCGAGAGAATAGGTTTTGGTTTGGTTTTGTGTTTCATCAAACGATTTTTTTGAGGCTTTTTTTTATTTTTTTTATCATATTTTACGAAAATAAAAAGTAATATTTTTGTTTTGTCAACAACTCTCTATCCTTATTGTCAGTTTATCAGAGAGGAGAAAAAAAAGTAGTAAAAGGATGTTACGTTATCGCTATTTCAAGCAGTTATTATTTTTTTTTTTTTTTTTTTTTTTTTTTAATTCTCCTTCCCAGATTAAAATGAAGAGATGCCGGGGGAGAATCGAGACATGAGAGTGAATTCACATTTCGACGTTCTATTGCGGATAGTATTTCATTCTCTTTTTTTCCTTTTTTATACAAAGTTGTTACAAAGTAGGCAGATAAGATTTGAAAGAGAAGAATCCGTAAGATATCCGAAGTACCTCTAAATTATATTTATTTATAATTTTTTTTTTTTTTTTCATTGCAGAGTTTCTCAACAGAACAATAACAATGGTTTGGACTTCAGACCCGGCAGCATATTCTAAAATAATATTGCATTCAATAAGGTATCCTTCTCAGAGTGTGTCAGGGTTCCTTATTGGAGAGAGCGTTAAGAAAGACGGAGAATCAGTTCTTCACATTTCAGATGTGTTACCACTTTGCCATACCAACGTTCAGCTCTTACCAAATGCAGAAGTAGGATTTTCCGTTGCGAAGGCAGTTGCTAAGGAGAAGAAGATGAGAGTTGTATGTTTTTTTTTTATTTTGCATTTAACAAGTATTGTAAGAACGAAAAAAAGAATGTTGGGCAGCACACGTAAACTTCCTGTAGCTTTATCAGTTTAAAGTCGGTTTGCGGGTTTTCGTGACACAAACAAAGCATCAACAAGTGTTATATTGCTATTTTCTGTATGGTATAAGATAAAGCCAATTCTTTTTTTTTTTTTTTTTTTAATCCAACATCACAAACACAGATTGGGTACTACTACGCTCCTCAACTCCTTGAAGAGCGGACCACCAGCATGACTCCTTTCGCTGAGAAGATTATGAAAATGTTTGTGTTTTTTATTTCGTTTTTTGGTTCAAACAAAAACAAAATAATTCACTGTGTTTTCCTAAGAGTGACAACGAAAGAAATTTTCCATTTTATCTTCCCCGAAAAAAACAAAAAAAAAAAATAAAAAAAAAATTAGGATCACTGACGGAGCTGGAAAACAATCCACGATGGCAATTCAAATAGTAAACAACCGAGTCAGTGTATCCGGAAAAGAATGCCCACTGAAGTTCTTTGATGGAAACGATTTAAAGGGTGGAAGAACCAACGAATCTGGTTGCTTCAAATTATTCAGCAAAGGCGAAGAAATACAATACTCCTCTTTCGCTCCTATTCTAGAGAGTCACATAAAGAAGGGATTGGTGTCAAAATTGATCGACTTTGAAGCGCATTTGGATAATCCGAAATTAGACTTTACTAACGACAGCATTAATAAAGTTTTTTAATAATTTAGTTAAAAAACGGTAGTTAGGTTTCGTAAATTGGTGGACATCTGTTTCTGTGTTTGATCATGCAGGAGGTCCTTTTTTAGAAAGGCTAAAAATAAAAGAGATGTAGTTTTTTTTAAAATTTAAAAAAAAAAAAAAAATGGAAGTGTGTGTCTGTTTGAGAAAAGTTTTTTTTTTTTATATTTTTTTTCTGAGACCGTTTTTTTTTCCTCCAATTTTTATTTATATTTTCAGTAGGAGAAAAAGACGGAGAAAAAAAAACAAAAACCCCCAATAATGGAAGCTCTTGACCTTTCGGTATCGGATACCAAGTTAGAAGAAACACTGCTGGATAGATTTGATACAGCAACAGAAGGGTTGGTACTCAATGACGAAGGAGACTTCGAATCAAATGCTAACTTTCTTCAAACAATGATGAAGAAACAATACTGCAACGTCGACGCGTTAAATGAAGATGGTATGAAAAGGTTTTTCGCATCCCACAGAGTGTTGGCTGCGAGAATGTCTCGTGAAGTTGGATCGCTCTCTGTGAGATTCACCGTCCAGTACAACCTGTTCTCGGGTACTGTTAACGCTCTCGGATCCCCTGATCAAATTAAATGGTTGAGAGAGAGTCACAACAAAGGAGAGTTAGGATGCTTCCTACTCACAGAAAAGGCTGCTGGTGTCCTTTCTGGACTCATCGTTGAGACCACTGCCGAATACACAAAAGACGGTTTTATCATCAACACACCAAATGACGACGCTGTTAAAGTCTGGATCAGTCAGGGACTACTTGCAAAATGGGGAGTTGTAATCGCAAAATTAATCATAGACGGAATCGAACATGGCATTCACGGATTCATCGTTGACATGACTGACGGTAATATTGTAAAGGAAGACATGGGTAGGAAAACTGCATACAATTCACTCGATAATGCAAATGTGACGTTTAACAATGTTGTTGTGCCTCACAAGAACATGTTGACGAAGTTTGCGAGGATCAGCCAAGATGGAAAGTTTGAGTTCGACGGAGAAAAGCCGCCTTCTTTTATTAAAATAGCACAGAGACTGTTGAGCGGGAGGCTATGCATCGCAGACAGCGCTGTTAAATTCTTTAGTGAATGTGTTTCAACGACTCAGAAGTACACTTCAACTAGAAAGGTTTGGGTAGAACCAACAAAACAAATAACAATATCTGAACTCCCTTATGTGAAACAACTTTTTAACGAAGCCACTCAGTGCGCATCAGTTCACTCAAAATATCTATTACACCTGCAGAATGAATTTGCTCAAACTGCAAAGGCTGGAACAGAGCCAAGCAGAAAACTTCAGAATATGATCGCCGCAGCTAAGTCTGAGGCAGTTGACTTTGCGACTACCTGGTTGAGTAGAATTCGTTGTAAGGTTGGAAGCTATTCTTTAATGAAAGAATCACCATTTGGAACCAGCAGTGATATCTTATACTGCATGCGGTTTGCTGAAGGCGACACGCATATTTTACAACAATCACTTGTGAGAGAAGTCATTAAAGAAAAGACAACACCGTTTGGGTTTGTTTCTCTTCTTCTTCAAGTATTCAAAGGATTTTTGATAAGACACACCGGAATGATGTCCCCAGCAGGTCAACTTGCTCACAAAATGAATGTCTCTATATTATCGTTATTGATTTACATGAAATTAAACAGCCGTCGACTCGGACGTGTCGGGGCCTGGTATGCTGCTGGAGAACGTGTTTACAGCGTAGCAAAACTTGTGTCACTCAATTTGATTTATAAAACAGTCGTTCAAAGATACGGTCATTCTGCGGAAACTGCGCAATTCGCGAGGGTATCAGTGAGAGATTGTGCAGCTCTGTAAGATTGTTTTTTGAGTCGCCTCAAACGAAACTCCCTTTTTACTAACTAATGTTTATGTTGACATCTTGATAGTGTCCAAGTCTCTGCTGTTTTCGGCGAACACTTGTGTGACGCTTCACCTGTCTTACTGGCCACGTGACTTCTTTCTTCATTTCTCCCCCTGTTTTCTTTGATTAACAACTACAAATATTTTCTCAGTCGGGTACTTGATATTAATTTTGTTTCTTAATACCAAAGTCAAAGTTTCACCCCCTTCTTCTTTCTTGAAAGACTAAAATGGAAACCTATAGTTGTTATTCCTCATGTTGATCGCTTGTGGGCTGGGCTGCGAAGCCGAATTTTCTTTTCTTTTTTTGTTGTTTCCACCACAACACGGTTTTATAAGGAGGTTAATAATCTATTTTTTTTTTTTTTTTTTCTCCTTCCTCCTGTGCAGTTATCTCCTTGTTAGGGATCGCCAAGTTTTTTTTTTTTTTTTTTTTAGGGAAAAAGGAAGTTTCTGAATTCGAATGTTTAAAAGCGTTTATTCAACAAAACCCCACGAACACTTAGACGTAAATACTTTTTGTTCGCATTGAGACGACGTGAAGGACGTTGCAAGTATTGTTTGATGGGCAGTGAATGCGTTTTTTTTTCTTTTTCTGTTTCTTTTCTTTTTTTCTTATTTTTTTTGAATAGGGAATTTTCGTGTTCAGTAATACTGTCGCGATCAACAAAAAAAAAGGCTTTTTATCTGAATAGTTTTTTCCTATGGGATCCGTTTTTTTTTTCCTCTTTTTTTGCAAACGTCTACGATGAGAACTGGTGGGCTCTACCTTTGCAAAAAACGTCTGGTTATTTATTTTGAGACTTTTTTATCTTTTTTTTTCTTCTTGTGAAGTGTGTTGTATTGGGGGACAATTAAAAATATAAAAAGGGTGGTTTTTTTTTTTTATTCTTAATGAGGTAGATTTAATCGTGGTTTTTTTTTCTTCTTTTTGTTTATTTTTTTTATTATTTTGCATTTAACAAGTATTGTAAGAACGAAAAAGAATGTTGGGCAGCACACGTAAACCTCCTTTAGCTTTATCAGTTTAAAGTCGGTTCACGAGTTTCGTGACACAAACAAAAAATCACAGTTGTCATATTATTATTTTCTGTATAGTCGAAGATAAAGCCAATTCTTTTTTTTTTTTTTTGGGAATTCCTGCTTGGCAAAAAAAAAAAAAAATATAAACGAAATAAAATAAAATAAAATAAAGCAATTATCAACTGTTGAGATCTAAGAAGGAAAAAAAACCTTTTATCCCCCAACTCTGCTGTCCCATACCAAACCAATACGAGGATTTCTTTTTTGTGTTTGTTTTAAGTTACTTCTTGTCTTCTTAATGTTCTCCTTTACTGTAAAACTTTGTTCTTTTTTTTTTCAAAGTTTCGGGGAGATAATTTTTTTTTTTTTTTTTTGTTCTTCCAACAATAAGTTTTTTTTTTTTTTTTTTGTACCCACAAAAAACCTATTGTTCGGTTGAAAGAGCAACTGACTCTATATTAATATTAACTGTTGCGTGCCAACAAAAAGTGTGTTGTTGAATAAAAAAAAAATATCATTTCATTTCATTTCATTTCTTTTAATTTTTTTTTTGCACCGACACAAAAAGTCGGAGAAGAAACTATTCAGATTAAGAGCCGTTTTATTTATTATATCAAAATTTTATCTATTTTTTCCCCTGAACTTTTTCATGTATTTCTGTCCGCGATCAACAAAAAAAAAAAAAATGACTGGTGTTGACCTGCATATAAAAGTAGACCCCCCTGAGCCAGTTAACCCTTAAGGCTGCTGCTGTTTCTTATTTTATTTTATATGTTTTTTTTAAATCTCAGTAACAAAAATATAGCAAAAAAAGAAAAAAAAAAATGACTGAAGCCCTCCCGATTAGAGTAGCTGAGTTCTACAGTGGAATTGGTGGTGCCCGTACTGGAGTTGAGAAATGGGCAGCTGAAAGTAACACCGAGATTGTAGTAGTTGCCAGCTACGACATGAATGACCAGGCAAACAGAGTTTACGAATCAGTGTTCAAACACAAAGTCAGATCTAAGGGGATTGAACATTTAAAAATTGAGGAAATAAAAAAATGCAAAGCCGACATGTGGCTGTTAAGCCCTCCATGTCAACCTTTTACCTTAGGAGGAGGAAGACGTTCAGCTACTGGCGATAGTGATAACCGATGCAAGTCTTTCACTCACATTGTAAAAATACTTTCTGATCTCTCTGAGGAGTCTCAACCACGCTGGATAATAATTGAAAATGTGAGTCAGTTTGCTGAATCTGAGACGGTTTTGGCATTCAAAAATGTCCTCGTCGCTGCTCACTATAATCATAAAGAAGTAATTACGTCTCCCATATCTGTGGGGATTCCGTACCAGAGAAAAAGGTATTATTTATTATGTTCAAAAACATCTGAAATTGAAGATTTTTCGAATTTCTTAAGCCGAACTCGTCCAGACCTTTCAAAACCACCATCCCTCAGCAGCTTTTTAAAATCTCGTCAGGTTGACATCGAGATTGGTCATAAAGATGAAAAATTACTTGTCCCGGAATCGATCTTCAATGATCATAAAACTTTCATGTTTGACGTAGTATCTGGTAACAGTACGTCGTGTTCATGTTTTACTAAGGGATACTCAAAGAACTATAAAGGTTCAGGAAGCCTTTTGCTACTACCAAACCCAACCTCATCACTGAAACGATCAAAACCAGACGAAGAGTCGATGTGGATATCTGGAGCAGAAATCATTTCATCTGGTGCGCTAATTAGATACTTCTCTCCTGATGAGTTGTTGGCTCTGCATGGTTTTCATGACTTGTTTAGATTCCCAGAAGGGATGACAAACATTCAGAAATATCGATTGATTGGTAACTCTCTCTCATGTGATGTTCATCAAATGCTTACAAAGTGTCTGATAGAAGGAAAGGAATAGAAACCCTTTTATGTTTGGGGGACTATTCCTTTTCTTCAACGTGGTATACTAGGAAGCCTTGTACTAACCTCGACACAAGATACTTCTCTTCTGACTCTGATTACCAGACGGGAAGGCAACTGGAATCGATTAATTAAGGGAATCTCTCTTTATTTGGCGCGATTTCTTTTTTTGTTTTTTTTCTGCGCTGCCGTGTTTTTGTTGTCGTCTCTTCAGCTTGAATTTCTTTTTTTTTTTTTTTCCCGCAGTTAGTTCCATTTTTTTTTTTTTGTAATGACGTTTTCTGAGCTTTATGAGAAGTGGGTTGCCGCGAATAAGTGTTTGGCCTTAGCTGATGAAGAAGCAGAAATGATTGGAAAATACAGAAGGTGTTCGAAGGGAGTTCACAGCCTTCCGAAACTACCGATTGAAGCGTATAATTGCCTGCTGCCATACTTGGAAATATATAATTCAGAATGGAAGGATAATTTATTTGAATCATTAAAACTGTTACAAACTAAGAAAGATGATCATAATTACTTTGATGAATCTGATACGATACTCGACAGACTACAAGAAGTTAAAAAACACATTTTGACTAAACACGCTGACAGGTTTGTTTTGTTATTTTCACTTGACTTTCATTATTCGAATTAATTAAAAAGAACAAAAAAAAAAACAGATTTGCTAGCTTTGCAGTCTACAGAAGGTGTTTTGGTTTACCTCATTCCAAGAACGATGACTCAAAGATATGCCTTCCTGAAGAGGAAGTTGTAAGAAAACTTCTATTAAAAGTTACTCAGGAACTGCAACTTCAGCATCACCGATGGTCTTTTGCATCAAAGTGGTTGAAACTAAACGATAAAATAATTCACACGTCATGTTTTGAATTAGCAAATACTGTCAAGCAACTGTTGACACCTGTTGAAGATGAAGCGGCTTCTTTTGCTGTTAGGCACCCAGACGATCCTCTTGTGACAAGAATAATAACTGAATTAACATTTATATCAACACGTTACAAACTAATAGCGAATTTGGGATCTCCTTCTGTGACAAAATCTGACTGTAAGCACATGTTCCTCTCTCTTGGACTTCCTTTTGACAGTACTGTTTCTGATGATTACGCTCAGTCTGTTACCTTTCACCAAGCAATTACTCTTGGATTATTTAAAACAAGTAGAATGCGTGGATACATTTGGGAGGACAACTCAATTGACGACACAGCATCGGCGATAGAAGCAGCTGAAAAGGTTGTTGAGAAGTGGAGACAGCAAAAGATTGAACAAGAACGACAGGAAGCTGCAGAGAAAGAGCTCCGAGAGAAGATCGGAAGAGAAACAGGATGTGAAAAGATTAAATCTCTTCTTCAATGTGCCACTCACGAAGTGGGCCAGCGAATGGGACAGAGACTCTGGACAATTGCAGAAAGAGAATCAGCAATGACGGAACACAGATGGGCTGGCTGTGAATTATGCAACGCAAATCACATGCACTTTGTAGCCGTCCCACTAACGAAGGGAAGCACGCCTGCTCTTATCTTATGTGAAGCATGTCTTCCTGAGTACCAATCTCCTGTAATTGCAAGGAATTATGTGTGGCTCAGTATCACAGATGTCATTGACAGAAATTTAGAGTCGTCAATCACAGTCAAGGAGCTGGCAGCTGCTGCTGCAAAGTCTACGCCACTCCTGTTACAAATGAATGCTACAATCTTAAAAGAATCAGTCTCAGAAAGTATTGTAGCTTAATGTTATATTTACACACATTTTTCACTTGATTTTGTTTGAGTGTAATATGATCAAGATTACATTTCCCCCCGACAGCACATATGGCAATTTTTCAGCACGTAGGTGAAACCTACACTCTGTCATTGAATAACTCGATTACTGAATGACAACACAGATGTGTATGCAGCTAAGTTAGAAACATTTACTGTAACCATAAATAACACGGTGTATAAAAAATTTGGAGTATAACAACTTTGGATATAATAAAGATGGTGGATTTGGCCATTTTTTGGCGATTTGGAGACTTTTTATACGCCATGATATTTATAGTTACAGTATTATAATGTTAAGTATTTACATCAATTACAGAGTGTTTACCAATACTAACATTACCTTAGTCACACACATAAGCGTGAATTGAATAGCCCAAAAAAGGACAACATATCCACAAATAACGTTGTTTAGCTGGTTGCACACCAGTCTCTAGAGATGGCTGTTGATGCAGTCTAAACGAGAACTAGGGAGTTCCCTTCTCCAATCTTTGTAACAGCCTAGCCATACTTAACTTCAGTTACAGTTGGCAATTCAAGTTTTGGGTTCTTTATCATAAGCTGTTCTTGCACACAAAAAACCAGCCATGATAGCATTTTTGTAATGCTACTATCCACGCTTCAAAAGCTCCAACAAGTCCCAGCAAGTCTAACTGAGTATCATGTTCATCATGTCAAGTTCGAATCCCGGTGAAGGCTATAAGTGACTCTCTTTTAGTGATAGGCAGCCCCCTGAACGAAGCTGTGAGGGAGTTTTAGAGATTAAGACTGTACTCTACACAGGATCTGTTTTTGAGTACATTCGTGTTGGAGTTTACATAACCCAGCACAGGCCAAAGCTGGATGATGACGTAGACCAGCACTGTGCCGCATGAGCATTGCGATGATTGCATACGATGCGTCAAGTTTCACCTTGACAAGCACAGTCTGGTCACTTACAGCTTTTTTAATAATCAGGTGGGTCTTCCTTTGAAAGTTGACTTTTCAAATTTTATGATTTGAATTAAAATAAAGTAAATTACTCGTCCAGTTCGATTCCCCGTGAAGTATAGTTTTCTTCCTAGAATAAAGGATCCGACGTCTGCGGGGTAAGTGAAGTTGTCCTTTTCAAGTTCATACCTTCTCGGCCTTTTGGCTAAGATCAAGTGTAGTATCTGTTCTTATCAGCTTAATATCTGATATGACACCTTGTGTGTCAACGATATTATAGTAATTTCTTGTTGGGGTGTCGGGTAGCTTGGGGCAACTCAGGTCCGGCACAAGTGTTGCCCTGGAGCTGCACCACATCCAGGAGTGGCACACCCATTTTTAATTAAAGTAGAAGACAAAGTCTCTTTTGAAATTTGAGAAGTTTCAGCACCGTGAAGAAGAAAAATCTCTTCTTCACATAGTACTGAATGCTGTGTTTCCCAATTAATTGTGAGGGAAATTTCCCAGATTTGGTTCCGTTGGAGTCACAATGAATGTGATTCGACGCAACTGTTGATCGAGAGTTCTGGTCAGTCGTTCTCTCGAGTTCTGATCAATCTACTGCACTATTCAAGAATCGAAAGCTGCTTTTCAGTTTTTCCTTATTACTTTACGATTGTTGCCGCCGTTTTGAACACTTCAGCAATTTTAATAAATATTTTTGTCTTTCAGTAGATTACTAAAAAAAAGAAGCAAATAAAACAACAATGCAAGTTTTTGTGACGTGTCCGGATTTAGGACTCCCTGCGGTGTCAGTCACAGTTGGTGCTGATTCTGTTGTGAGCGACGTGTTGACGACAGCGGCTGACGAGTGGGATGTCGATGCGGATGAAGTTGAACTGTCGTTCGCTGGTGATGCCCTTTGCGAAAATGAGCGGTTAGTAGATTATGGAGTGGGTGCAAACAGCGAGTTGGAAATGCGGAAGAAGCTGGTTCGGATCTTCGGTAAAAACTGGTTTGTTGATGATAGAAAAAGGGAGAAGCTGCTTCTTTGGATGAAAGACCACATTACGGAGGATTTATGTCTGGACACTCCCACATTCTCAGAAGATGGTTGCCTCACTATAGACAAAGGGTTGCTTCCTTCAGATGCCAAACGGATTTCCTTCCGCTATTCAAACTCCAACAGCAAGGTCATCTCACAAGTTGCTTTTATTGGAGATAATTTCTTGTCTCGTTGTTCACAAATAAGTTTTGTTGACCTTTCCGGTCTTAATAGTGTTTCTAGTATTGGACATGATTTTTTGGCTCTCTGTTTACACATCACTTCTGTTGACCTTTCCGGTCTTAGTGGTGTCACCAGTATTGGAAGTAGCTTTTTAGCTCACTGTATACAAATAAGTTTTATTGACCTTTCAGGTCTTAGTAGTGTCACCAGTATTGGAAGTGATTTTTTGTCTAATTGTTCACACATCACTTCTCTTGACTTTTCAGGTCTTAGTAGTGTCACCAGTATTGGGAATTATTTTTTGTATTGTTCACATATCACTTCTCTTGACCTTTCCGGTCTTAGTGGTGTCACCAGTATTGGAAATACTTTTTTAGCTAACTGTAAACAAATTAATTTTGTTAGCCTTTCAGGTCTTAGTGGTGTCACCAGTATTGGAAATCATTTCTTGTCTAAGTCTTCAGAAATCACTTCACTTGACCTTTCGGGTCTTAGTAGTGTCACCAGTATTGGAGATGATTTTTTGTTTCGTTGTTCAAGAATCACTTCTCTTGACCTTTCCGGTCTTAGTAGTGTTTCCAGTTCAGTTATTAAAAGAAGTACTTGGGAGTTACAAAAAAAAACTGTTACGGTGACACAGTCAAGTGGAGCTCAATCGGGTGTTGTAATTGAGGGGATGTGAGCAATATTATCTCATGTCATTTATTTATTTCTCTACTCAATAATGTCAAAGTTTATTTCTGTTTTTACATTAAGAAGATCGTCACATCAATGTTTTAGAAGCAGATGCTCTCGGGGGGCAGACGCTTAAGAAGATTGAGAGGAGCAGATCATCACTCCACTTGGGTAGATAATACCACAGTCTGTGATGCTTTTAGATAAAAGATGTGTGTTCGCTCACACATTCTTATCAAGTGTTTACTGGTTGCCATTGACTACCTTTTATTTTTAAAGTGTTCCCATTCCCTGACATGGGTAATCACAAAAGCTAAACCCTGCTGATGTCCCTTCCCGAGAGGAAGTCTCCAACAGAAAGAGGCAGACAGTTTAGATACTACGAAGTAGTGACCTCGATAGTTTTATAATGCGAGTTAACTTACTTATATTTTCTCTCTTCTTTGCCAGGTGCATACAACGATAGAATGCTAATTATTATTTTTTTTTAATTAGAGATTTCATGCACCAGTTAATATGAATTTCCTTTTGAAATTTGGGTTTGCATTTAAGAAAGAAGGCTGACAAAGGAAAGAGAGTTTTAATGCGACGAGTTATCACTTCTGTTCGTCCAGTTAGATTTCTACCTGGTTTTCTTCCTTTTCAAGTTCATACCTTCTCGGCCTTTTGGCTAAGATCAAGTGTAGTATCTGTTCTTATCAGCTTAATATCTGATATGACACCTTGTGTGTCATATCAGATATTATAGTAATTTCATAAGTCTTACTTTGCAACAGGTATTGTCGAGTGAGGAAAGTATCAATTAACGTCACTGTAACAGATGCAAAGATGATTAGGTCGATTCAAAAAAATGTATGTCGTTCGGGCACAGCAGGTCACTATGTCTGTTTTCCTTAGAAAAATATTGCAGGGACTCAACGTTCAATCAGTCCTGCGCGTACGTTCTAACGCAAAAGGGATGTTATCGCTGCTCCACACATTACAATTTAACGACTCATGGCCTCTAATAATGTAAAAAAAAAAAGTAGCCCTGCTTCTTTCACCTTTTGATGTTATTATTGTTTTTAAAGTTTTTAGGTTTATTTATTTATTTATTTTATATTTTTTTAAATTCGTATAAAACAGGCACAAAAAGATGACGCGTCGCCTAAGTGGGCGATGGAAGATTGTAATTGTGGTATGCTTGCTTGTCTTACTTCAGCAACCAATAATGGATGAGCTTGATGATGGGCTTCTGGATCAAAGTGTCACAGGTAAGATTATGGTTATATATTCAATGAAAGAATTCCCTTTATTTGACTTACGAGTTCAAGGGATGTTCGCTGATGTAATGCATGTCGTTGGTGCAATACGATACGGACAAAAAGAAGGGGCGTTAGGTGTTCGAGTATACTTCGATACTGAAATGTATACAAACAAGACTGGAGACAACTATTGGTCGTACTATTTCGATCCGGAGATAAGACTTCAAAATTTTACAGATGCTCAACTTATAGAAGAAGTCCACTTTAATAGATACCTCGCTCGTTTTGGAAAATTTGGAACTTTTTCGAACGTTGCTCAGGGAAAACGGAAATTATCATCGACCCCTTTCCCATTGCCTTCAAAGCAATGTGGAAAACCTTGCGGTGTTGAGGCTCTAAGTCGGGTTGTTAGGAAATATATAAAACCCCGTTCTGTGGTGTTGGAGAAGGTTGACGCTTTTAAAATTCGTAAGAAATTTAATAACAAATTTGTCATTGGCGTCCACTACAGGGGAACTGACATGAAATTAAAGAGAAATACGAATCCTTCTTACGAATTCTTTGCATCGGAAATCGACAGGGTTATCTCGACCTTAGCAGGCAGGGAATACTTAATATTCCTCGCCAGTGATGAGGCTGAAATCGTACCTTGGATGGTAAAAAGGTACGGCTCTACAGTAGTCTTTAACGACGAGTACAACACTAGACTAAATAAAGAAGAGGTAGTAGCTTCAGGGGATATACAAGGAGCACATATGAGTGAGAAATTTACACCTTACGAAAAAGGGATATCCGTATGTTAGTTAATATTAAAATTTTTATGATGAGGAAAAAAAAAAAACAAAAACAAAACAAACCAGGTTGTTACTGACTGCTTTCTTCTAGCGAGTGCCGACTATATAATAAAGGGGAGGTCAAGTGTATCGGATATCGCCTTGTTGCTTAATAAAGATGAGAAAGTTAATTTTACGTTCATCTTGAGTGATAAGGAAATATGGCAATTCTCAGGTGACAAACTCTTGCATTCGGGTCCTTATACATAAGAAAGGCGTCGATTCTATTGATGTTACTATCTTACTGAAATTGCTAAGCCTGACTCTGGAAAAAAAAAAAAAAGGCTAAAAAAGGTTGTTTTCTGTTGCTCGTCTAGCGTCGGTTTAGAACTAGAGCAACAACTAACCCCACGATTTCCGTTTTTTTTGTTTTTGTTTTTTGTTTTTGTTTTTGCACTTAACTTTGTTGTGGTTTATTGTTCTTCGGTAATCCTCTGTTTTTCTGGGAAGAAGAAAAAAAAAATAATTTATTTTAAAACTAACTCTGTAAAGTAAAAATGGGGGGATCGTTTCGTTTCCTCAAGTCCGTTTTTTTTTTTTTTTTTTTATATCAAATTATTATTTTTTATTTTTATTAAATTTAATTGGTGATGATCATTGGACGAAATACATATTGCTATGGAGGAAAAAAAAAAAAAAAAAAAAAAAACGCTAACTGTTTGTTTCTGGCGCAGAGAGTTTTTTTTCCCCTGTTTTTTTTTTTTTTTTTGTTCACCTGTAAGTATTATTTGCATGTAAAGTCTTACAGTCTTTCAGAAGGAGACAAAAAAAAAAAAAAAAAAAAAGGGAAAAGGATCGAAAAGAAGGGAAAAAAAAAAAAAAAGAAAAATTAAAATGAAAGAATAATTATATAATTATGAAAAAAAAAAAGGTTTGTTTTTTTTAAAACTCTGTTATTGTCCTCTATGGTTTTATTTTTTATTTTTTATTTTTCAAGACCTTCACCAAATTAAAAAAAAGAAAGATATGGTGGGTCTTATCACTTGTTTTTCGTTGGCCGTCGTCGCCCTACTGTACTTTTTTTTCTTTATTTTATGTTACTTTTTGTTTATGGCAAAAAGAAAACTTGTACATGAGCGAGTTTAGGGGAATTCAGTACTAATGAATAACCAGCCTCTGCGCGGGGATGAAAAAAACAAAACAAAAAACACAGTAGTTTTAATTTTTTTTTTTTTTTTTTTTTTTTTTTTAAAATCGTAAGCATTATGTATGTATTATGTATTGTATCTAAAAAAAATAAGACAAAATTTTTCTTTTTTTTTAATTTTTGGTAATAAGGAAGAAAGAAAACCCTCTAACTAACCAAACCAATCAAGATCGATTCTCTGTTTAATAACTTCTGTAAGCTGAAAATGGCTGTGTTCGATGCCTATACTCTATCGATACTACTTTTTTGTAGCGTCTTTTCAAGTTCCGAGAGAGAGACATGGTCGCGAGTTGTAATCAACTTTCTGAGAGACTTGACAAGCCAACAACTAAAATTATTGCTCTGTTTGATATAATTTAATAAATGAAACTTTTCCAAAGGCCTAAGACTTTTGCCACTGTGCGTTAACTAGGACTGCTATATGTTGTTGGCTTTAGTTCATGTGTGTTTTTTTTTTTAAAAAAAAAAAAAAAAAAGGAAGGAAAGAGGAGAGGGAGGGGGGAAACGAAACAACAGAAAAAGAAAATAAATTATCTTTTCCCTTACTACAATAAGTGAACTAATCATCAAAAACTTAACTTTTTTCCTGCCACCAACGGGCACGCGTGAAGACACTCGTTTATTGGTGTAGTACTTACAGACAGTTGGTTGTGAAGTTTTCCCTTCCGAGGACACCACACGTGGTAGTACTTTCCAGTGGAAATTCTACAGTAGTTTGGTTCAGTCATGCGCTTCAACTTTCTTCATTTTTACAGGAAGGAAAATAACAATTAATATAATGAGAAGCTAGGTAGGTGGGGTAGCTTTGATTTTCACTCGAATGCGGTTTTTTTTTTTTTTTACTGCCATAGTTTTCCATTACCGCTCTGTGCATTCTAGTTTTTCACTTTCAGAGGTGTAAATTTTTCCTAAAGAAACCAGAGTTTAAAAAAAAAAAAAAATGGAAACGGAAAGCAAAGATGCAAAACAAAAACAAGGATACTGGGTAGGTGATAACTGTGCGAGTGCTGTCTCTAGCATGGCTACATCAGTTCCTACAGGCTATCACATGCCTATCTTACCACATAGTGAATTCGTTGTTCTTTCCTTCGTAGAGGAACTATTTAAATTCATTATCAGTATTGTCTGGGCTTGGAAGACAAACACGGCGGTGCTTTGTGTTTTCTTGTACCAAGTAGCGAGGTCGTGGAGTACCCTGCTTAGATTAGTCTCTGTTATTCTTCTTGGAAAATCATTTCCTGAAAAAATTACGAAAATTCCTCAAATTATAGCGCTGCTGACGACCCTAGCCTTTATTGGTCTTCTTAGTATTATGCAGGGATGTTCTACAAGAGAAGGTTGGACTGATATTAAATTTAATGGTTCTTGTGAAAAGAAATGTGAAGCAACATGCCCAAGTCGTCATCCATACGAGGCAAAATATTTTGGAAAAAGTTGTGATGATTTAGTGCTGCTTCAAGAATTGAGACCAGGATTCCTCTCATTTAATGACGAAACCAGCACTTGTACATCAGACCTGACTGCGGGATGTGATTGCACAGGATGCTCGTGTAGTAGTCGGTATTCGTACTTTCACAATGGTGGTGATCCTGAGAACCCAGGACCGCATTCATTCCGTTCCTCATGTCCAGAGGTTTGGGAAATAACTGATGAGAAACTATGTTTCGATTCCAGTCTTAAGAAGACTCCCTCCGCTGAATTTGTTAAGATATCAATTCCTACAGATGACGGAAGTCCTCGATGTCATATTAACAGTACAGGTGTTTACTTTAACAGCAACGCTTCAACTGGAAGGAATTGTACTCTTCCGACAGAATGTGTTTGCCTTCCAAGATACTTTTCCATGTCGTCAGGCTATTGTAGAACTCCAACTCCATTAAGTCGATGCGCTGATGCTTTTAGAGAGATCAGCGGAGTGTCGAAAGATGTTGAGATCGTCATTGATGAGACTTTTGATAGACAGATTCCTGTTGGGTGTTCCTTCAGTGATGACTTTCATCCTCTCGAACAGTTGGACGTCGTTAAAATATTTTATCGCGCCCTCGATGATCGTCACACATTAGCTCCGTGCAACCCAAGAGCTAAATGTGTTTGTCAGTCTGGAACTGATTTGAACCTTCCTCCGATTTCGAGAAGTTCAGTAGACTTAAGTGACGTCGTAGACAGCGCTAATCTTATGATTTGTTTATTAGTAATGATCGCAGTGTTTACTGCTTTGGAAATATTCGATGAAAGGATCTTAAAAGGAGTTGAAAAACCAAGGAACCCCAACAATGTCCCCGACAGCTGTGACGGAACTGAAAGTTCTGTTGTTCCGATGAGTGTGGAGGATACTAAGGAAGAGGAAGACGATGAGAACCCAAAAGAAAACAACATCATCTTTTGGATATATCTCGTGGCAATCTTCTTAGCAATAGTGTTGCCTCTAATTGTCGGGTTGAGCACTACTCAACTTAATCTCCGAGTTGAAGAAGGATACGCAAGCAGTACTTCTAAAGGAAGTGATGTGGTTTTTCAGCTTTTCGTAGGTCTTGATATCATATTGTCTACTTCTGACAGGCTGTTCACGATATTCGGTGACGCCATTGCCGTTCGTCAGTTCGCGATTTCTTGTTGTATCTGTGTTGCTATTCCCGGTATGCTAATCGTTTCAGTTCTGGATTACTCATCGACTTATGGTTTGGGTGGAGGAACAATCATCGAAAGCATAAATGGAAACAGTGAAACTATTTTGTTGTTCTCGTTGTTTACTGCTGTCTGGTCTGGGGTGACTTTTCTGAAATACATGTTCGTTACTCTGACTATTTATAAAGACGACGACGATGAAGATGACGATTCAGAACCAAAACTTGAGAGACCGCTACTGTCAAAGCTTCCTGCGTTTCTACGTTACGGTTTCAAGTTCTGCAACGATGTCGATCCGGAAGCTGTGGGATGCACGCAATTTGGATTTTCGGTAACTAAAAATAAGAGGACGAAATAAGAGGACGTCAATTGGCTAACTTTGCTGCGAATAATGTTATTTTCGTAAGTTGCCATCCATATTTTGAAAACAATTTTTTTTTTTATTAGAACCCCTTTTTTCTCTAGTTGCGGGGGGGATGAAACTATTCAGATTGAAAAGCCTGTTGTTTATTATGATAATGACTTATCTTCCCCCCTCTTCACAGTGCGACAGGATTCTGTCTGCGTTCAGCTAAATATAAGGCTAATCAGAATGGTTTTTTTTCACCTATGCTTTTTGAAAAGAATGAAATATGTAATCCGAACGAATTTAGATCGTAATACACGATTCCGATTTCTTCTTTTTTTATCGGTCGTGTTGTTTATTTTTTTTTTTTTTATATGAACCTGTTGTTTGTTTCTTCACCGAAAAAAAAAAAAAAAAAAAAGAAAATTCACCTTTAGGTTAAATCGCTCTCAGTGAGCTACTGCGAAAGTTTTCGTAAATATTAATCTGATATTTCATTCTCACTACCTGTCGTTATCGGTACTGCAACTAAGTGAATGATTTTCTTCTCCCCCTTTTTTTCTTCTCGTACCGAAACGTTTTCAGATTAAGAGCCGTTTTATTGTGGTCAAAATGTGATCTATTTTCCCTGTGCGCTCAGTAATACTGTCTGCGATCAACAACATGTATAAGGCTTTTATCTGAATTTGGTTTTTTTTTTTTTTTGTTTCTCTTTTAAAATCGAAACGCTCAAGCGATCCTTTGCGGTATGTAATTTCCCTGCGTCCTAACAAGGCACTTTGTTTATTTAGTTTTTTTTTTTTTTATAACATTCTGCTGTTGTTGTTTGAATTTATTATATTTAAGCGATGACATAATTATTTTCAATGTAGTGGACTTTTTATTTTTATTTTTACTTATCTTTTTTTTTTTTTTTTTTATTATAACGTCACACAAAAAAAAATAAAAAAATAAAACACAAATCTCAGCACTCTCATTTTTGTTTTAATTCTCGCGTTTCATTTTTTAATATTTTTTATTATAAAATAAATAATCCATACTTGTTTACATTTGATACTAATTCAACAATCCATGCTGAGTCTTCGGATAGCCACGGATTAGGTACTCTGTTACTGTGAGTTACCCTCCTTAGAGCACTCATAATATACAGTAACGTTTTGGATTATATAACTGACTAAGTTGCAATGTGTTTTTATATTTTTCTTTTTTTTTTATATTTTAATTTAGCCCTCAAAAGTATAACTACATTTGGTACCTTTTTTAAATTAAGAAGGTTAAACGCGATGAGTAGGACAGAGGTTTGGAAAAAATATTTATATTAATTGATGTCACGTAGTCTCCTGCTGCTGTACTTGGACAAGGTGGAAAGTTATCTCTTGATGTAGTATGCCCCCCCCACTGTGCTGAAACTAATAAAATAATCCTCTACGGGATTACGTTCATCTTCCTATCGCAGTATTGTAGACCTCTTTGAGTAGTCTACCAATACTACGGGTGGTCTGATGGACTTGCTAACTAGTTATTTATTAATTTTGTAATGACTTCTCTAAAATGTCAACCGAAAAACGGAATGTGACTTCTGCTTGTTTTGATTGGCATCTTGTCACACTCATATAGTCTTTCCTCCGGGTTTCGGTGGCGTCTTTTTTTTTTTTTTTTTTTTGCACTTAACAAGTATTGTAAGAACGAAAAAAGAATGTTGGGCAGCACACGTAAACCTCCTTTAGCTTTATCAGTTTAAAGTCGGTTCACGAGGTGCACAAGCAACAGATCCCTCCTCAATCCATACCACCCCCAAAAAAAAGAAAAAAAAAAAAACGATCGCTGTATTTTATTGTCTTAATCTTGTACCCCCCCATATTTGGTATTTTTTTTCCCCATCGGATGTGATGTGTGTTAATTATTATTTTTGTTCCTTCCCTCAGCATCTTCGACAGCACGTATGGGACTTTAGCAACTGTTCTCTCTTTTCATTGTAACTAAGTTTGGCCGAACCCTATATTCCGGTTTAAGTTACTTTATATTTCATCGCGATATCAAATAGATTATAATGTCTCCCCCCGCAGTTAAATTCCCCCCCTCAATGCTCAATGCACAGATCTGTTTGGATTGTATTGCTGAGTCTATTCACGGATCGAGTACTTAGTCAGACGTGTCTAATTGCAACAGGTGCGTCTCTGTCATCTGCTAACGGGAAATATATTTACAACGACGCTGAGGGATATTGGCAGCTTCAGAATTCTTATTTCTATCTACTCCGCGACAAGAAGAAGTGGTACGTCTATTATGGTAATAAGAAATATTACAAATACGACGATGACGGTGGAGATGATAAGAAGAAGAGTTGTTCTACTACAGATCCAGAACAGATAGCAGAGTGTTGCAATCAGGGGAAAAAAGAAAAGAAGTTGGGGGGCGAGAATTGTCCGGCTTTCGAAGACTGTCCTCAACCAACTGCAGTTCCAACGGCAATCCCAACGGCGGTGCCGACAGCAATTCCAACAGCGATTCCAACGGCAATCCCAACGGCGATTCCAACAGCGATCCCAACAGCGATTCCGACAGCGGTGCCGACAGCGATTCCAACAGCAATCCCAACAGCGATTCCAACGGCGATCCCAACGGCGGTGCCGACAGCAATTCCAACAGCGATTCCAACTGCAATTCCAACGGCAATCCCAACGGCGATCCCAACAGCGATCCCAACAGCAATTCCGACAGCGGTGCCGACAGCGATTCCAACAGCAATCCCAACAGCGATCCCAACTGCAATTCCAACGGCAATCCCAACAGCGATTCCGACAGCGGTGCCGACAGCAATCCCAACAGCGGTGCCGACAGCGATTCCAACAGCAATTCCAACAGCGATTCCAACTGCAATTCCAACGGCAATCCCAACGGCGATCCCAACAGCGATCCCAACAGCAATTCCGACAGCGGTGCCGACAGCGATTCCAACAGCAATCCCAACAGTGATTCCAACAGCGATCCCAACTGCAATTCCAACGGCAATCCCAACGGCGATCCCAACAGCGATCCCAACAGCAATTCCGACAGCGGTGCCGACAGCGATTCCAACAGCAATCCCAACAGCGATTCCAACAGCGATCCCAACTGCAATTCCAACGGCAATCCCAACAGCGATTCCGACAGCGGTGCCGACAGCAATCCCAACAGCGGTGCCGACAGCGATTCCAACAGCAATTCCAACAGCGATTCCAACTGCAATTCCAACGGCAATCCCAACGGCGATCCCAACAGCGATCCCAACAGCAATTCCGACAGCGGTGCCGACAGCGATTCCAACAGCAATCCCAACAGCGATTCCAACAGCGATCCCAACTGCAATTCCAACGGCAATCCCAACGGCGATCCCAACAGCGATCCCAACAGCAATTCCGACAGCGGTGCCGACAGCGATTCCAACAGCAATCCCAACAGCGATTCCAACAGCGATCCCAACTGCAATTCCAACGGCAATCCCAACGGCGATCCCAACAGCGATCCCAACAGCAATTCCGACAGCGGTGCCGACAGCGATTCCAACAGCAATCCCAACAGCGATTCCAACAGCGATCCCAACTGCAATTCCAACGGCAATCCCAACGGCGATCCCAACAGCGATCCCAACAGCAATTCCGACAGCGGTGCCGACAGCGATTCCAACAGCAATCCCAACAGCGATCCCAACTGCAATTCCAACGGCAATCCCAACAGCGATTCCGACAGCGGTGCCGACAGCAATCCCAACAGCGGTGCCGACAGCGATTCCAACTGCAATTCCAACGGCAATCCCAACAGCGATTCCGACAGCGGTGCCGACAGCAATTCCGACAGCGGTGCCGACAGCGATTCCAACTGCAATTCCAACGGCAATTCCAACGGCGGTGCCGACAGCGATTCCAACAGCGATCCCAACTGCAATTCCAACGGCGATTCCAACTGCGATTCCAACGGGGGTGCCGACAGCAATTCCGACGGCGATCCCAACAGCGATCCCAACTGCAATCCCAACGGCGGTGCCGACAGCAATTCCGACGGCGATCCCAACTGCAATCCCAACGGCAATTCCAACGGCGGTGCCGACAGCGATCCCAACAGCGATTCCAACGGCGATTCCAACAGCAATCCCAACAGCGATTCCGACAGCGGTGCCGACAGCAATTCCAACTGTAATTCCAACGGCAATTCCAACGGCGGTGCCGACAGCAATTCCGACGGCGGTGCCGACAGCGATTCCAACAGCGATTCCAACTGCAATTCCAACGGCAATTCCAACGGCGATCCCAACTGCAATCCCAACGGCAATTCCAACGGCGGTGCCGACAGCGATCCCAACAGCGATTCCAACGGCGATTCCAACAGCAATCCCAACAGCGATTCCGACAGCGGTGCCGACAGCAATTCCAACTGTAATTCCAACGGCAATTCCAACGGCGGTGCCGACAGCAATTCCGACGGCGGTGCCGACAGCGATTCCAACAGCGATTCCAACTGCAATTCCAACGGCAATTCCAACGGCGATCCCAACTGCAATCCCAACGGCAATTCCAACGGCGGTGCCGACAGCGATCCCAACAGCGATTCCAACGGCGATTCCAACAGCAATCCCAACAGCGATTCCGACAGCGGTGCCGACAGCAATTCCAACTGTAATTCCAACGGCAATTCCAACGGCGGTGCCGACAGCAATTCCGACGGCGGTGCCGACAGCGATTCCAACAGCGATTCCAACTGCAATTCCAACGGCAATTCCAACGGCGATCCCAACTGCAATCCCAACGGCAATTCCAACGGCGGTGCCGACAGCGATTCCAACGGCGATTCCAACAGCAATCCCAACAGCGATTCCGACAGCGGTGCCGACAGCAATTCCAACTGTAATTCCAACGGCAATTCCAACGGCGGTGCCGACAGCAATTCCGACGGCGGTGCCGACAGCGATTCCAACAGCGATTCCAACTGCAATTCCAACGGCAATTCCAACGGCGATCCCAACTGCAATCCCAACGGCGGTGCCGACAGCAATTCCGACGGCGGTGCCGACAGCGATTCCAACAGCGATTCCAACTGCAATTCCAACGGCAATTCCAACGGCGATCCCAACTGCAATCCCAACGGCAATTCCAACGGCGGTGCCGACAGCGATCCCAACAGCGATTCCAACAGCAATCCCAACGGCGATTCCAACGGCAATTCCAACGGCGGTGTCGACAGCAATTCCGACGGCGATCCCAACGGCAATTCCAACGGCGGTGCCGACAGCAATTCCGACGGCGATCCCAACTGCGATTCCAACGGCGGTGTCGACAGCAATTCCGACGGCGATCCCAACTGCAATCCCAACGGCGATTCCGACGGCGATTCCAACGGCAATTCCAACGGCGGTGCCGACAGCAACTCCGACGGCGATTCCAACGGCGATCCAGACAGCAATTCCAACAGCGCCGACAGGGATCCCAACGGCGACCCCAACGGCAATCCCAACAGCAATCCCAACGGCGATTCCAACTGCGATTCCAACGGCGGTGTCGACAGCAATTCCGACGGCGATCCCAACTGCAATCCCAACGGCGATTCCGACGGCAATTCCAACGGCGGTGCCGACAGCAACTACGACGGCGATTCCAACGGCGATCCAGACAGCAATTCCAACAGCGGTGCCGACAGGGATCCCAACGGCAATCCCAACGGCGATTCCAACTGCGATTCCAACGGCGATCCCGGCTTCTGTGCCAACGGCAATTCCTACTGAGATCCCAACGACAATCCCGACAGCGATTCCAACAACTGCTGTGCCAACTGCAATTCTAACGACGACTCCAACGGCAATCCCAACCGCTGCTCCAATTACTGCAACCCCAACAGCCATTCCGACTACAGTCCCGTCAGTGATTCAAAGCGCAGTACCGAAAGCGAACCCGTCACAAGTTCCAACGGCCATTCCGACAGAGAATCCAGCTGTTGTTTCAACTACTGCAATACCGACTGATGACGTGTCTACAACAACAACAACAACAACGTTACCGTCAGTAATACCGACAAGAGGAGGAGAACCACTTTGTAGTAGCAGTATTGGATTGAAAATCTCAATGAATGAGAAAGATCGGAGTGATGAAAACATATTAATCACATCATGTGAGGAGGAGGTGTCTAGAATGAATATACAACCAGCCCTTTCTATAAAGTGTTGTGAGATGAAGTCTGGTGATGCGATTGTCTTCTTTGACCCTTTGGAAGCCAGTTGTGAAGTACTTCGTGAGAGTCTTTCTGTTGATGATCCGAAACAGTTTTTGGGTGAAGCTGTTGTATCGACGGAGTTCATTCTGAGTTGTGACAAAGAAACCAGAGCTGGAGCGAGCACATTCGAAAACAATGCAAGCGGAGATTGGATTGTATTAATATTTTGTATCGTTGGAGGGATCTTGGTCACATTTCTGATTGCAATAGCAACGTGGAAGGGACGACTAAAACGACGAAATCGACGTTCATCAGTCAACACAATGCCTCCTCCATGTCCACTTGTTCCTCAAGGTGGAAAGTTATGTGGAGCTCCTGACGATGTAGTCATCACAGTGAATGAACCTTTCAGATCAACACAATTGATAACTCCAGCTGATGATAACTTGTTTTTGTTACCAAGTCATCGTACTGATGGTGTTGACCATCTCTCACCAACATTCTCATCTGACTTGGTATTCTCTGATGTCGAAGTTGATGAGATTTCAGTTGCAATAACTTCACCGAATGCTGAAGTTATCTCTCCTCAAGCTTGGAGTTAGTTTAGTAGTAACGTTTACCACTGATAGCCTTTTGTTGTTAATGTCGGTGGTGGTTGTTTTTTTTTTTTTGTTTGTTGTCAAGTCTCTTTTATTTTTTAACTGATTGTTTTGCGGAGTCTTGTGTAGTTCTTGAAATAGAATTCTTATTACAAAAATATTTTGTATCGATTTCTTTTTTTTTTTTTCTCTTCTTCTGGTTTGGCTGTGTTCACAGGTAGCAATTCCTGTTTCTGTGTTTCTTTTTTTTTCTTCTTTATTTGCACTGGCAGGTCGGAGAAAGAAGCTGTTGTTGAGATTAAAAACGAGGCCAATCTTTATTTATTGTGTTGTGAGTTCCGTACTACTGTCTGCGGTCACCAACAATATAATAGGCTGTTTTCTGAATGGTTTCTGACGCGTACTTTTCAAGTTTGCGATACCGCGGTCTGAACTGTCTGTTTGTAAGAATTCATATTTCCCGAGTCCCTAGTGCTGGGGACAATTATTGGGAGCTTTTTGTTTCTTTTCGTGACGCACGTGATTATTTCACGTGTAGAAAACCTTTTTTTTTTATTTACTATTTGCATCTCTCCTCCACGTCATGTTTTTTATTTTTCTTATATTTTTTTTCTCGTACCGACGAAGTTGGAGAAGAAACTATTCAGATTAAGAGCCGTTTTATTTATGTATGGTCTTAATGTTATCTATTCTTTTCGTGAGCGTTTCATGTATTTCTGTCTGCGATCAACGTAATATAAAGGCTATAATCTGAATGAGGATTTTTTTTTTTTATAATTATTCGTGTTTGTTGCCCAACGGGCGCCCCGATATTATTTATTTTATTTTATTTTTTTTGTGATAAAAAACTGTTTTTTTTTTTTTTTTTAATTTTTTTTTTTTTTTTTTCCTTCTGATCGACAATTTCGAGAACACAAAATTAGATAACTTTACTCTCCTCGTCATTTGAACAAAAAGAATAAAAAGATGAGTTTCTCAGATCGCTCATCGGGATCGAAGAACGCCATTTTACTAATATACGCGTTGCTTATTCTTTTTGCACCGACGAAGTCTGAGAAGAAACTATTCAGATTAAGAGCTGTTTATTTATGGTCAAATTTTATCTATTTGCGCCAGTAATACTGTCTGGCTGAGATCCAACAAAATATAAAGCTTATCTGAATGGTTTCTTTTCATTCAAATGCGTGATATTATTATCTTTTCTTTCAGTTCAACCGGACCCTCTGCCGTCATCTGGATCGACAATGTCGTGAACGCAAATGAAATTACTTTACTCTCCTCGCCATTTGAACAAAAAGAATAAAAAGATGAGCTTCTCAGATCGCTCATCGAGGTAGGTATCGAAGAACGCCATTTCACTAATATACGCGTTGCTTTTTTTTTTTTTTTTTTTTTTGTTGACTTTATGTAGTACCAACGAGAATAGAGTGAACTCCTTTTGCATTATTGGAGACTCTCTGAGAGCTGATGGACTTGCTAACTAACTAATCATATTATAACTAAACCTGATAATTATTACTAACTAATTATTTGCAAACGCGATGAGTAGGACAGGCCTGACACCGCAGTGTCCCCCTTGCTTTCTTCGCTGAAGAGGGCTGGGTAAGGGGAATGGTCCAAAGAAAGATTATTTTTAATCTTAGCCTGAAACCAACTTGTTTGTTGTCCTACGAAATTTTGCTTTTTTTGTGATAATTATTAATACTAACTAACTAAATTATTTTTTTTGTTTTGATGTCCTACACGAATGTTTTAGTGTAAGATTAAAGCTTTTTGAAAACTACGAATTACTCGGTTTTTTTTTTTCTTCTTTCATTGTCACTAACTAACATTGTATTGACTAGTTCTGATTGGACTAGTTCTGATTATCATCAAATTGAAGAGGTCGGAGACCTGCTGTTGCTGTTGTTGTTCTAAAAAAGGTTCGTTGGATTCAAAGTGTTGTTGAGTAGCACTTGAATTAAACCGTTCTTTTATCACGATTTGCATCACCACTCGCTTTTTGTTTTTTTTTCGACATCCTTATGCGTCTGTCGCAATTTTTTTTTCTCTCTTTTTTATTCCTCTCTGGGGAGTCTCCCCATGACAATAAATGTCACTTATTAAAGAAAAGAAAAAGAAAAAGAAGAGTTATTCATTTAATTATTTTTTCTTCTTTTTTTTTTTTTTTCTGTTTCCCTACACTGCTAAGGCATGTAGTTACCTTCTTTTTGTGAGTTACTATTTCTTGCTGCCCAACATAACTTTTTTTTTTATTTCACGTTGTCTTCAAACTTTGCTGCGTTAAGAGGATTCTAATTTGTGATGAAAATGGTTTAAGTTTGCTTAGAGAATTCATCACCGCTGCTTGTTGAAAACAATGATGGTTTACCGTTTTTTTTTTTTTTTCGTTGCACAAGTTTTCTTAGTACTCAGTATTTAGCTTTCCTTATTAATAAGCCACAATAATGACACGAAGATCCTCTGCTTTGTGTTTACACCTCACTGTTATCACTTTCCTGTTGTAGAAGTGAGACAATGAGGTCGACAGCAATACGAGAGTAGTACGAGAGGATTCCCTGTTCACTCGCCGTTACTGGGAGAATCGCTGTTGCTTTCTTTTCCTGTGCTGAGTGATATGCTTAAGTTCAGCACGTAGATCTTCAACAGCTGGTTCTAGTCCCAGGTATGGTTGTCCTATCGGATAGTGCCGTGATGCTACCACTGGATATGTCGAGAGCCCGCTACTGGATAGTGTCATGGGTGTAATACTTAATAGTTAACTTACGTGTTTTAAAACTAAATCAGCTTTCCTTTTAAATAAGTCACAATGATGTCGTTCTCAGTACGACACAAAGATGCTCAAATCGAAGTCTGCTTTGTGTTCATTATTTTTTTTTGTTTTGATTTACTTTTCTTATACCCACTTCACTGTAATCACTTTCCTGGTCTGGAGGCGTCCTCAGTACGACACAAAACATTCAATGAAGAGGTTAAGTCTACTGTTTGTGAGGGCAGTTATTGACCTTTACTTTAAGGTTAGAGTTTTCTTTTCTTTTAGCTTCGATTTTTGTCTTTCCCTCTTGTCGGGGGTCTGTTGGTTAGAATTATAATATTACTTTCCAACACACTTCGTATCTTGTGGATTGCTTTGAGGGGATACCCTGGGCAGGATACTTGCATACCTTTTAGGGATGTTAATTTATTGTCTTTACTGTCGGATATTAATTACGAGAAGAGTAGTGGACTACGACGGTATCTGATCATCTTCGATCCCCAAACTCTTTACGGAGTTCGTCTTTTCTACGATATAAGAATTTCACCTCTAACGTCGTCAAGGTCGTCGCTGGCACGAGTGTCAGTTTTGGAGCCTTACCTTAAATTATTCTTTCCTAAAGAATGACCGAGAGAATCGATTTTATTATTCCACGCTATCATGCAAGACGAACTCCTATTAATCCTGTTGGGGTACGATGGTGAGAGAGCTTTGATTTTTTTTTTCTTTTTTTTTTTTCTTGTTCTCTTTGAGGACACTATTAGAAGGGGCTCTGTCGGAATAGTAATTTTATTTTCCTGCTGATTGTGTCCCTTTCTACTTTTATAAAGTTAGCTGTGGAGTGTTCTGACACTGTCTGCTTACGTCTGTGAGAGTTAACGTGAGCTTCTTTCGTTTCTTACTAAGCTTTCCATCACTTCCTGTCCAACACATCTTCTCTGAAGGATTGGTCTTTCTGTCACTTTGCTCTGGCGTATCGCCTTTAGCGGTACCACGGGTATTATTATTATTTTTTCTTTTAAATCTTGTCTAATTTATTCTTTACTATTTCTGTTGGTTAAAGAATGTGTTTTTTTTTCAAAAAAAAAAAAAAAAAAAAAAATGCTATTACTTTACTATAATTATGTTTTTTTTTCTTCTTTTTCTTCCTCTCTTTGCACATCATCGTGGATTTGGATAAAATCTCTCCCCCTTTTTTTGATACAAAAGAGGTGTAAACCTATCACAGACCGCCTTATCTCTTTGTTGGGTTTTTTGAGATTGCACAAATCCAATTTTTTTATGAACAGCTGAAACCAAAAAACAAAGGGGAAATTTTTTTTTTTTTTAAATTTTTTTCACTTCGAAAGAAAAAAAAAAAAAAAAAAAAGGTTATAAAAGTTCCATATTTTAGTATTTATTCCCCACGTGGGGTGGTTATCTAATCTGTTATTAAAATAAAAATAAAAAACAACTCTCAAGTAATAAACCGATACGGCGCAGAAGCAATTCTGCGGTTCTCTCTCTCTCTCTCTCTTTCCCTCTCTTTTTTTCTTTCAAAAAAATAAAAGATCGAATCTCATTTTTTTTTTTTTAAAACTTGTCCCATAGCCAGGGGATGAATCAAAAAGCCTTTCACAAGTCACGGTAGCGGAGGAGGTCACATAAAAAAATTTCTGTTCCCAAGCTCTCTTCCTCTCTCTCATTTTGATAGCGGGGAAAAAATAAAAATGTGTCACTCACTATTATTATTCGATAAAAAAAGAAAAAAAAACGAATGAAAAAGTTTTTTTTTCTTATTTCCCTTATGAACAAGTAGGGTACTCTGTCTCTGTAGACAACAAACAACAAATAAAATAAAAATGAGATTTCAATTCTTTTTTTTCCATTTGAAAAAACTGGGTCTTCTGTCTCTGTGAGTTCCTCCCCTGTTGGCGTACACACTAACTGACCAGTGGTGATATAGAAAGCAAAAAGCAAATTAATTGCTAGCTCGTCCTGGAGCTCAGATGGAAATATTATCGGTTCTTACGTCAGTTGTGTTAAAATGAAAGGAGCCATTCAATTCAAAAAAAAAAAAAAAAAAAAATCTGAAACAATGAAAAAAAACAGATCTGATCGCAACATCATATTTGTTTTTTTTTTTTCACTTTTTTTTTCTTCTTTTTTCAAAAAAAAAAAAGGATGTTTTCAAATTGAAATTATTTCATTGATAATCTGAACTGTTATATTGTTGAGGTGGACTTCTTCTCCTTCTTTCTTTTTCATATGATGAAGTCAGGCTACTTCACTACTTCACACACGAATCAGATACTAGTCGTTAGTATTGGTTATTTATATTATTCACAACAGGAAACAATCAATAAAAGGAGAAAAGGGAGAGGGGAGAGGGAGATGAACGCCATTCCATTTAACTACTTCACAAACGAATCAGATAGTAGTAACAGTTATTTATATTATTCACAACAGGAGGTGTTTCTTTGTAAGCAATCGACAAAGGGGGAGGGGAGGGGAGATGAACACCAAACTTCTATGGGGTATTGTACTATCCATTGCGAGTATTGGATTGTTAGCGATGACAGACCTAACGAGAGATGATCAGGAACCGTATGTCGCACATAAGAAAGATTGCGAAAACAGTGATGGGTGTAATTTAAACGGAGTCTGCATCGGAGGTGAATGTCACTGCAAGAAAGGGTTTATGGGTTCTCAATGTGATAAGTGTGCTCCAGCATACCACGATTACCCTGAGTGTAAACTAGATGATACATGTTATGCTGTTTCTTGGGTCAGTTGCCCAACAGGTGAAATGAAAAGTCTCCGGCATGAGGGAATGCTACCTGGACGTCCTTCTCGCAGTGTTAACGTCGCTGATTTCATGGTCAAACCTAATCGCGAACACATGCCTTTGGGAGTTTCTATTGTTCAAGGTCTGTGGGGTACTGGTACCGTGTCATTAAAGCTTTGTTGGATGCAAACATGTGGACCAAAACAAGCAAATGGAGGAAGAACATGTAAGTGGTCAAACAGCTCAACATCAATTTATATTAAAAACAACGCATGTGGATTAACAGTTGCGAGAAAGCCATCGAGGGCTACACGTCCTGGTGGGTTTAGAGGAGAGTGTGACGATCCTTCACTCAGACAGCAACAGATATGTATGCTGCCGTCGAAAAGACATGCGATTTACGTGAGAGACGTTTCATGGATTATGAAAGAAGTACCTCAAGGAATAACTTTAGAAGCAGCAAATTGGAGAGGGAGATTCATTCATGTTGACGATGGTAAAATTGCTATTCGACCTCAGGAATCGAGTTTAAAGGGAGGACCAGGTGGATACCTAATTTTGTATCCCCACAAACAGGAGATCACACCGTTGACAAACTGTTCAGGGATTTAAGTTCTTTTTGTTTCTTTGTTTTTGTTATTTTAATTTAATCAGATATTGTTCTGTAACAAATCATGTATATTTGAATTTAAGTAAAGGGAAGGGAGGAGAGGAAGAGGACTGGCCTTACCATATTTATTATCAAAGAAAAAACAAAACAAAAAAAAGTTTAAAAGGAAATAAAAAGGAGGAATCCTTGTGTGAAATCTTGCCCCTCACCCATCCAGCATTAAAGTTTTCAAGCTGTAACGACCTGCAGGGCATGGGATGCTCAACCTGTAGTGCGTGGTCCCCGGGTCAATTTGGCTTGACAGCATTTCTTTCTCTGGTAGTTTATTTAAAGCATGCGATTTTGTAGACAGAATCCAGTTATAATGATTTATGTCTAATTTGTTGAGTGTTAACTCTTGATTTATTTATCCAAGTCACCCATCTCATTTCCACTTATTATTTTTGTAAAAAAGTAATTACGTAGTCGGAAAACGTGCGCGACGCAACCTCTTCTAGAGAAGGTGTTGAGTGATATCCTTATTAAACAAGAAAGTTAAAACTGTTGGAGGGGGGAAAAAAAAAAAAAAAAAAAAAAAAATCACTTGTGTGAAAAATCTCTTATGATGATGTTCTAACAATGCTGTAGCATAGCGTGGCGTACAAGGGAAAGGTACACACCAATCAAGAAAAGAAAAGAAATTCTCTTCTTCACCCTTACCTTGTTTTTTTTTTTTTTTTTTTTTTTTTTTTTCCCTCCTTCTTTTTGTGTGCTCTGTCTCCGTTCTGAGATTCCGACACAAAAAAGAGAAAAGAAAGAAGGGAAAAAAAAAAAAAAAGAAAAAAAAAGGGGAAGCGCGAATTCGAAAACCTTATTATTATTACGTTAATTCTGTTTATTTTATTTATTTATTTTTATTTTTTCTGATAAGTATACTCAAAAAAACAAAACAAAAAAAACCTCCTTAATCAATTAAAGTGGAGGGATAAGAAAATTTTAAAAAGGTTCTCTTTAGGAAGAAGTATGTAGTTGTGGCAATCCACACGCACGCATTCTTAATCGAGTGAGTGACTGTTCACCCACAGGTTGGGTATGAACCGTTTCTGCTTCGCTGATAGGACAATGGATTCTGATTGAGAATCACATTTCTTATTTATAAATTAATAAGTTGGTCAGCGAAATAGCTTTAGATTTCTTTTTTTTTGGTCTTCCCACGCCAATTGAAGCGGAGAGGAAAGTAAAAAAAGGAATTACTTTTTTGCTCTAAACAAGAAATATCTAAGGTCTAGGGTATGAGTTTGTTTTTCGCTGTTGATAGGGGAAAGACGCTTTGTGTGTGTTTTTTTTTTCTTTTTTTTTTTTCAGACAATAGGAAATTAGGTGTGTAACATGAATGTTTTTCTCTCTTCAAATGCTGTGTGCGAGTTTTCTATAATGCTCGTAAAGACAATTAAGCGAGGCAATCTCCAAAAAAAAAAAAAAAAATTTTTTTTTTTTTGCTCAGGTGCTTTGTCTATATGAGCCATCTTGTCCTTAAACTTCCTGTTGACTTTGTCAGTGTTGTGAGGACAAAATAGGAGTTGGATAATTTTTTTTTTTTTTTTTTGTTCTTTCTTCTCCTCTTCAAGTCGCTGCAACGAGTTCAGTATCTCGGGACTCTCTATTTTGGTGTTTTTCTTTATTGAATTTTTTTTTTTTTTGTACCTACAAACACTTTCTTTGTTCGTAAAAAAAAAAGAGAATCATGGCGGCAGCGTAATTTAACCTATTCTTTTCCTTCTAATAAGGATTATTATTTTTTTTTTTTGGTGGAAACCGGTGAGCGGTACACAAGAAAAAAAATGTTGAGTTAAAAAAAAAGTGAAGTCTCCGTCTTGGTTACATGGATTGTCATAGTAATTGGGAAAAAAACGTTTCATTTCAAAAAAAAAAAAAATATATCAGTCATTCCTTTTTTTTGCGAACAAATTTTGGACATT
Source organism: Flectonema sp. DT1601 (assembly GCA_964019425.1). Lineage (NCBI taxonomy): Eukaryota > Euglenozoa > Diplonemea > Diplonemida > Diplonemidae > Flectonema > Flectonema sp. DT1601. The sequence goes on from OZ025790.1 coordinate 1,439,657, forward strand.
GAAAAAGATTTTCAAAAAAAAATTGTAAAAATTTCGATCGAAGCGGCATTTTAATGCGCTGCATCATTGGGTTCATTTCCGTCCGAAATCGGGAGGTTGGCATCACATACTTGTCACCCGAATTGAGAAAAGAGATTTTGTGGTTTACTAAATCAGCTCAGCCGTGGACAAGTACCAAAACTAAAAATTAATCGAAGGGTCTAATTTTACACTGCTGGTCCAGCGGGATCCAGAGAAAAAATAATCGAGCAAAAATATATTAAAGAGTACTAAGCATGTGCCGGTGAGGCAGATTGTTACTACCTGTCTTTTTGGACCTACTTTGATACTTAATGATCATTATCACCACCACAGATGCAACATTTTCCTTACATAATTGCTACTAGGGTTGATTTGTTAGTAAAAAGGTGCATATCTCTTGAGTGCGGGAGAAGGGGGAAAAAATAGTGAAAAAAAAAAAATTAGGGGTGTTTTTTACTCAGATTTTCTCGATCTTTCCATTCCAGGTCTGGGATTAATATTTATCATTGAGTAGTACCAAGGAAATTTTGCAAAGAGACGTTTATCTCTTTTTAGCAGCATTTACCATGTTTAAAAGTATATCCCTATGCCTAATTTTACAGATCGCACCCTCCCCGATTCCAAAAAATAAAAAATCGAGCAAAAGTAACATATCGTGTAACCTTGCTCAGGCGGTGAGAAAATGGTGTTTTTTGTTCGCAAAAAAAAGGAATGACTGATATATATCCCATGTGCTGAGTCTTCACAATATGAGAGAAAATATAAACATGTGAGTGAGGTTGACACCTTTTTTTTTTTTTTTTTTTTTGTTTCACCGACAATGTCGGGAAAAGAAACTGTTCATTTCTCTCCTTTGTGGTGTCTATCTGCTGCCCAAGGAAATATCTGTTGTCGACCCAAGCATGATAAATTAGAGAGAGAATGAAAGGGGGGAAAAAAAAAAAAAAAAGGTGGTAAATTGTCCAGTCTCCTTCCCACACACACTCCCTATTGTTGTCAGGTAATTTGTTAATCAACTTTATTAGTATTCGTGTTTGTCTTTTACGATATTTAAACGTTTTATCGAATTATTCTCAAAATACAGATCCGTAGATTGGAACTTGTCGGTCAGGAGACCGACTTTATTGCTGTTTGGATGTGAAGAGATCTTCAGTCTTTTCTATTCACATCCCACCCAGATGACCCTATTAATATAATAATTTATAACAGACATCAAAAAAGGGAGGGGAAGAAAAAAAAAATACATATAAATATAAAATAAATAAATGACACAACTATGGGAAGGTTACGAAGACTGGGTTGTGAAGGGAGGAGATAAAAAGATGAAAATGATGGGCACCATGGCTCAGCTTATGATAGGATACAATGGCAGAGTTATGGATAATGTTTGGAGGAACGAAGCGATAACCAGTCTGGTTAGTTTAATGGAGTATGTGAACAGCTTAATTCGGCACAGACACACCAGTAATGAGCCGATTAACTTGGCGGTCGTTCTCGTCGAAGTCTTGAGGATATCACAGAGAGCGGCTGAAATGGCTTTGCGGATTAGGTTGATAGGATCTCTTCACTGGCCTTGGGAAACCCCTCGTCGAGTTAAAATTCTGATTCTCTTGATCGAACTCTCGAAAGCAATATTTTTAACGATCGCTAATAAATACTTGTTGTCGGATTTAAAAAGGGTTTTCACGTCGTATTTTAAGAGAGTCTCAAGGGGAAAAAGAACCAAAATGGTTCTACCGGTGATAGCTGAAGGTGGTATTTCCTATTCCCCGACAACGTTTTTCGACTTGTTCAGCAGCACCTCAGACCTTGCTTGTTTATATAGACCCGTGATTTATGCATCAGCTATTTTATTTTATCATAATAAGGCTAAGCCGTGGAGGCCTTTAATTATTTCACTCGTAGCGGAAATTTATATTCTTGTTGTTACTTTGATTAAAGAACATAGAAGGTCTTCTCTATTGAACAGACCTTCTAGAACCTCTCAACTCAACGATAAGCAGCTCTCAGCAGAAATTGCTTCCTCACGTAAAGTCAGTAGACAAGTCTCGAGATTTACAGATTACTTGGTGTGGATTTTTTTTTTTTTTAAACCTGTAATTGCCGCAAAACATTTACGCCCTCGCAGGCAAATAGTTTGTCGGATACACAAACTGAGGTAGGAAGATAATATTCGATTTGATCAGAAGATTCTAACAAACGTTTCACTGACATTTCGTGACGTTAGAAGTTCCTTCTGTGTCACTTATGAAAAAATAATACGCGTGTCTAAGTTCAATTTCTTCCTGGGATTTATCAAAATAAATAAATAAATAACAGCTTCGCGATCCTCTCTACTCAGACCACGTGAAGCCTCGAATTGCGTTTGTGACTGACACATTAGAACGGTATGTTTATAATAGTAATACTTTTAAAATGTTTAAATAAGAAAATATTTTGATCAGCAGCAACAACAACAACAAACAAACAGCCTCCCTCTGTTTGGATTCTTCATCGAATCTTGGCAGTTGCTACGACCTCTTCACTTCACAACTAGTGGATCATAAGGACTTGTTATTTAGTAAAAGAAGGACGCTACTCCAATTCACAGCTCCGTTCTATCAAAGCTGTTGATCATTCTGTTCTTTTTCGAATGATGGAAACTAATTTTGTTTCGATTCTCTTGAGCAGTATTCTCCTAAGAGAGCTACTGAGAGCTAATAGTACTTTGTGGAAGGGTTATTGCCTACCATAAATAAATTAATTACTTCTTTATTTAATAAAGGACGCTGGACAACACGAACTTTAATTCATAGCTCTGTTTCTCAAAGGGCAGCTGTTAGCCAAAACTAAAAAAAAGAATAAGGCTTGTTGGAAGCTATTTACTTGTTGACGAGGGGCCTCTTTTTTTCATTCTTTTTTTTTTTCTTTTCTTATTTTTTTTTTTTTTTTGTCACCAATGGACACGCGTGGTGGGTAGTATTTCATTGTGAGTTTGTGTGATCGGTTTTGCGTACAAAACAAAATTGCAACACTGGCTCTTGATACGTATCACCCCAAAGTCTCTCGAAAAACATTTTTTTTTTCAGATTAAGGCATATCGATGCCCCGTTTATCTGTAGGTGATCTAAAAAAAAAAAAAAATGAAAAAAAAAAATACCCCTATCTCCGTCAACGACTCGTTCTCACCCGAACGCAGTCTCAAAATTCTAACTTTTTTTTTATTATTGTAATTTATTAATAAAATCACATTTGTTTTGAGGGTTGTATTTTTACGTTTTTTGGAAAAAAAAAAAAAAAAAGCAAGCAAGTAAGTAATTATTCAGGGGGGTAATTTGATGGGGGGTACAAGCATTGATTTTACGGAGATTTTGGGCACTCTCGGTTTTTTTTCGGAGAAGAAATTTTTTGGGCAGCCAAATTATGAAAACTGCAACATATACCCCAAAAATGGGGATTGCGATCCAAAGAAACAGTTATTCGGCACTTTAGAACAAGTCTTTGAAAAATTTCAAAAAGTGTGGACCGTGTGGTACCTGAGGTGTGTTAGGAAACCTCACAAAAATTATAAGTAATTCTGCGCGTTGAGCAATCTGTAACCAGCGTCTCCCTCTGAGTCGTGTGGGAGATGAAAAGGGAACCAAATTTATGTTTTTATCGACCTGATTTGAACCTTAATAATATGCCACTAGAACCGGCTTGTTATCCCCCATGTCCAATGTTTAGGCTACTGACCTTCTCTTGAGCATCCCATGTGCTCAGCTTTCGGAATTCGGCTCGAAGCTGTGCTTCTTTCTGTACAAGATAGACAGAGAACCAATCTTTGCATGCAGATGGCAGATTAGCATTGGACCTTGCTGTCTGGAGGTCTTCTCCGTGAGGACGGGGTGGTACGCGTAGCGCCTCCTGTTGTGTTTGCTTTTGCCAATCTGAGGACCTGCGCTGATGAGGCAGCCTTTAGAAGTCCGTGCCTCTGGAATATGTTGTACGTTATCAGTGGGGCGGTCCTCATTTCGTTAGTTCCGTTTATCCTGCTCGTGAGCCTCTCGGCCTTGAGCATGGCCGCGTTTAATCTCCCAAGTGGAATGGGTGACTTATTGTTCTTGAATTGGGGACCCCTTCAAGCATCCAATACTACTGTAAAGTACTCGTTCTTACCCCGAAGGCAGTCTCTAATTCTAACATCATTTTTTAATAGTTACTTTGCTCATCTGAGTTCGTTTTTTACCCAAAGTAGACAATTCTTGGGATTGAAAAAAAACAAAAAAAAAAAGGTTTCTTAGTTTCACATTGTAATCCCCCTAGTTGGAATGGGAGGGATGTGTTGGTGTTTATGTGTGTTGTGATGATTTCTTTGTTACTATAATTGAATTTGAGACCTTCAAAATTCCAACAGAGTCGTGGATCAAATCGATCTGTTTCCCTTGATCAGCCCTACAGGTATAACTGTGAAACCTGTAGAGGTATAAGGGGGAAAGGAAAAAAAAAAAAAGAGAAGAGAAAAAAAAAAAAAATAAAAAAACAAAAAAAAAACAAAAATAATTTAAATTCTTTTCCCACATGAAAGGGTTAAGAAAAGTACGCTTCTAAAAATCCGATCGTTTTCTTGTTGTCAAGTCAGTTTATTTGTTTTTTTTGTTGTTTTTCTCACAACACAGGTTGATAATAATAATACATAATATTATGAAAAAAGAAGATCACAAACCATTATTATGTTAATAGTTACCATTAGTTACTTACGTTATCTTCTTAGAAACTTTCAGGTCTCAATGATGTAACCAATATTGGAAATTACTTCTTGTCTGAGTGTTCACAGATCACTTGTTTTGTTAGTTGTCATCCTTGAGAAGTTAATATCCGTAACTGTTCAAAGGAAGTTTACAAACAGAGTAGAGCCGTAATAGTATTTTATAGGAAATCACAACCACAGAATATGTATGCGCTATTTAGGAATCGAAAGCTGCTTTTCAGTTTTTCCTTATTACTTTACGATTGTTGCCGCCGTTTTGAACACTTCAGCAATTTTAATAAATATTTTTGTCTTTCAGTAGATTACTAAAAAAAAGAAGCAAATAAAACAACAATGCAAGTTTTTGTGACGTGTCCGGATTTAGGACTCCCTGCGGTGTCAGTCACAGTTGGTGCTGATTCTGTTGTGAGCGACGTGTTGACGACAGCGGCTGACGAGTGGGATGTCGATGCGGATGAAGTTGAACTGTCGTTCGCTGGTGATGCCCTTTGCGAAAATGAGCGGTTAGTAGATTATGGAGTGGGTGCAAACAGCGAGTTGGAAATGCGGGAGAAGCTGGTTCGGATCTTCTGTAAAAACTGGTTTGTTGATGATAGAAAAAGAGAGAAGCTGCTTCTTTGGATGAAAGACCACATTACGGAGGATTTATGTCTGGACACTCCCACATTCTCAGAAGATGGTTGCCTCACTATTGACAAAGGGTTGCTTCCTTCAGATGCCAAACGGATTTCCTTCCGCCATTCAAACTCCAACAGCAAGGTCATCTCACAAGTTACTTCTATTAAAGATCATTTCTTGTCTCGTTGTTCACACATCACTTCTCTTGACCTTTCAGGTCTTAGTAGAGTCACCAGTATTGGAAATCATTTTTTGTCTGAGTGTTCAATCACTTCTCTTGACCTTTCAGGTCTTAGAAGTATCACCAGTATTGGAAATAACTTTGTGTTTTCGTGTCCACAAATCACTTCTGTTGACCTTTCAGGCCTCCGTGGCGTTTCCAGTATTGGAAATGATTTCTTGTCTAACAGTTCAATTGCCTCTGTTGACCTTTCCGGTCTCAGTAGTGTCACCAGTATTGGAAATTGTTTTTTATCGTTGTGTTGTGCAATCACTTCTCTTAACCTTTCAAGTTTTAGTAGTGTCACCAGTATTGGAAACTTTTTCTTGTATTGTTCACTAATCACTTCTCTTGACCTTTCAGGTCTTGGGAGAGTCACCAGTATTGGAAATCATTTCTTGTCTCGTTGTTCGCAAATCACTTCTGTTAACCTCTCCCGTTTTAGTAGGGTTTCCTATATTGGAGATCATTTCTTGTCTGAGTGTTCACAAATCACTTCTCTTGACCTTTCAGGTCTTAGTAGTGTCACCAGTATTGGAAATAGCTTTTTGTATCGTTGTTCACGAATCACTTGGGATCACGACACCTGCCTCCTCGCGGCGGTCCCGGACGACTTCGATAGGGGTCGACAAGACGGTGTCAAAGACAAGAGATGCCAACACCATCAACACCAACTACCACATCCAGGGCATCCGTACCCTGGATGTTTTTTATCAAAAAAAGAACGGAACAAGCTAGCCCACGCCTTGAATGGCAATGGTGGAACAAGAAAGAACAGCAGAGACCGTCGCCCCCGAGACGATACTCGCGACAGGGACGAAGACCGCCCAAACAAGGAAGAACGTCGGATGGCGAAGCTCGAGAAAGAGAAACTCGACTCGCTCGACGAGATAGAGGAAGAGAGGCAACGGCTGGAGCAGCAGAAAACAGCCATGGAACAGCACCACCACCAGAAGGAAACCAACCTTCAAGGACAAGAAAAACAGTTGGAACAGCAACGCCAACACCAGCAACAAGAACTGCAAAGTCAGTACCACCAACAACAGCAGCAACTGCAAAGCCACCATCAGCTGAAGGAAACGGAAAGTCTCCAGAAGGAGCAAAACCTACAGGCTCAACTCAAAGAGCAACATCAGCACCAACAGAAGGAATTGGAGAAGCAATACCGCCGACGACAACAGCAACTGGAAAGCCAACAGCAGAAGAAGGACGCCGAGTCTGAACAGCAAACGCATCTGACTCGGTCACAACTACAGAAGGAAAAGGAATCCTTCCAGACGGAGAAGGAACGGCTCCACCTCCAGCTGGATCAGCAGCTAAAGAACGAGAAGGAGCACCTCCACCAACAACTGAACGCCGAGATAGGCAAACAGAAGCAGGGGCTCCAACTGAAGGAAGAGAAGCTCAAGGAGCAGATTGGACAGGAAAAAGTCCAACAACAACAAAAACTCCAACAGAAGGAAGACGAGATTCAACGGCGTGAAGAAGAGGTGAACCGAGGACAGCAGCAACTACACCAACAGCAGCAACAACTAGAGCAACAGCAACAGCAATCGCAACATCAGCAGCTGGAACTACAACAACAACGGCAACAACAACAACAACAGCATCAACAACTGGAACTGGAACAACAACAACTACAACAGCAACTGCAACTGCAACAACATCGACAACCGCAACAACAACCGCAACAGCAACCCGTACACTACATGCAACATCAACCGTATGCAACGTACGACACCTACGCCCAGCAGCAGCAGTCTTCCCACTACGAAGGACTACAACAGGAACTGAAGCGCGAGAGAGAGGAGAAAAGCGAACTACGCGAGATGCTCCGAACTCTCCAACAACAACTGGACGGATTGAGAGAAGAACTCAAGGCCCAACATGCTGAGGCGAAGAGGCAGCAAGAAACGGCGGGACGGGAAGCGAGAGAGATGCAAGAACGTTTCTTGCTAGAACTGGAAGCGGAACGGGTCCAGATCAGAGGGCTCAACTCGCTGAGAGAAGAGGAAGAGGAACATCAGATGGACACCACCCCTGATCAGGAAGCAAACACGGAAGCGAAGCAAACGCCACCGGTGAAGCTGCCCCAAGACGGTATGAGGGAGCTGGACGCCTCACGCAAGAAGCTGATGAAAGAAATCAATGAAGGGCAGGTAGCCGGACGATCGGCCATCCAAGAGCAGATGGTCCGAGAGGCCGGGAGACTGGCGCAGACTCAGAAGAGCTGGGAGAACGCAGCACGCAAGGAGCGATCCAGAGTGGATAACCTCTCGCTGGCACCGGAGTATTGGCCAGAGGGAATGGCAATCACGAAGGAGCAGTACGACGCCGGTACAAAGGGAGTACACCTCACCACCAGAGAGGAGGCAAGGAAGAGGATGTCGGGAACACCTCCGGGAGCCTGGGAAACGTTATCCCTGGTAACCCTGGAACCACCATCAGACACGGCGCAGAAAGTACAGGTAGTACTTAAGGAGACGACGAGCGACGGCGAGAAGAGAATTCTCAAGCAGCTCTGGATGACAACACTGGGAAGAGTGGTTGTACCATCCGGAACAGACGTCGTGCGGACGGAAAGCACGAGGGAGATGGTTGTCCGAGTGGACAAAAAATGGTCCGGAGAGAAGAGATGGTCGGAAGTGAAGCGCTCCCCGATCAGGGCAACGGAAGAGTTGAGGAAGATGCCGGGGTATGTCGATACGTACAACCCGCGGATTGGAGACCAGAGCGTCACGGTGATGCTCAGGGTGAAGGTAGCCGAAGTGAAGAACTTCCTCCGAGAATCGGGGAAGGACGGCGTCTTCACCAAGGAAAAGGATCCGAGAGAGGAACGAGCAGTGAAGGCGGCGGTCATTTGGCTACCGAAGGACGAGACACTCGGAATCGCTCGAGACAAGGCTGTAGAAGTCGATGGAGGGCTGGGACTTGTGGTAAACGAACACGGACTCGGGCTTCGAGTGACCAGCTGGCAGGAAACGGCGGCGAGGGAGAAACTGCACCTGCCGGCTAAGCTACCGGAAACAAAGATCACGGGTATCCCGATCGGCACAACCACCGACGAAGCGATCAAGTGGCTGATCACGAAGGAAGGCTGGGAAGTGAGGAAGACGAAGGAAGGCGTACGGAACGGCATGCGATGGATGGTCGTCCGCGGTCCGGTGAGAACGCAGGAAACCATCACGGTGGATGGCGTCCTGTGCATGGTGGAGGCTGGGAAACAGAAGGTGGAAGTCGACCCGAAACGGAAGGAGACCAAACGCCCGAATGCGACACCGACAAAACCGGAGAAAAGGCGTGACCCGACGGAGGGAACGGGAGGAAAGTGGTACACTCGATTGGAGTTCATCGAGTTTCATGGGAAGAAGAAGGGACAACGCCTATGGTTAGAAGCCAGCAACCCAACACCAACTACGACGGCACCTACGAAGGCAGCGACCGCAACGACAACAGCGAAAAAGGAGCCCAAGTCGACAAAAAAGAAGGAGAACAGCTCAGTGGACGAGAGATTGGACCGACTGGAACGTCTACTGATGGCGTTCATGGAACGGAATTGACCGGCGGAGGACGGAAGGAACTGGGCGGAGACACGGAGACGTCTCCTGCTACAAGCTGGCGACGTTGAGAGGAACCCCGGACCGAGACCACGAATCGATGGGCTCACCGTGGGAACAATCAATGTCACCACACTAGAAGGAAAAATAGATGCCATCACAGATCTGAACCTAGATCTGATAGCTCTACAGGAAACTTCTCTGACGGGCCCACAGCAACGCCAGATGAAAAAACAGCTCGGTGAGAGAGGATGGGAAACGACGTTCGGATTAGAGTGCAAATTACTAACCGATGGGCAAAAGACGTGGACGGCGGCAGGAGGCGTGGCCATCTTGACGCGCACTGGTACACCGGTGAGAAGGATAAAACACGATCGGCTCGACAACACGGGACGATTCGTACACGCGGGAGTGTCGTACGGAAATGGCAAGGTACTGCACGTTTTCTCGTTCTACGGAGACGTACGTTCGGCGGTCTACACGGAAGAGTTGATTGCGGAGATGCTCGTGGAAGCAGCAGCTCTGGGTGATGTTCCCGTATTTATAGCGGGGGACTTCAACGTCGAAACAACGGAATCGCCGGCGCTTCTGTCGGCTTTCGCACACGGACTCTGGATAGATGCCGCCGTCTCGATGGGAAACATGACACCGACAAGCGAAGCGGGAAAAGGACTTCGTAGAATCGATGCTATTCTGATGAACCGCGGGGCGGCGACAGCAATCTCGAATGACACAACGATTCATGTGCATAAGAGTGAGCTGATCCCGACACACAAGCCGGTCATCATTAGAAAGCTCAACATCTCACGCTACAACGAGAAGGCTCCTAGGCTGATAGTACCGAAACAGTTGGATACCTCCGAGACAACGGACCCGAGTGAGGGGAAGGCCGAAAGGCAACTCCACTGGACGCGAGCTGTAGCGACGGAAGATCCTGACAAGATGCTGGAGGCGCTTGGAGAGATCATCGAAAGATACCTTCTGACGGGAAAGCTGGAGATAAGTAACCCAGCCAAGTACAAGGGACGCGGGAAGAAGCGTGAGCCTGTGATGTGGACGAACGCGGCGAAACAAGACGGGAGAGGAGCGACGTGCAGGGAAACGCGAAGAAGACTGCAGAAGATACGTGTTCTGGAGGAAGTGATGAAAATCACAAAGCAACGCGATGGTCCGACGGTGCCGTCCCACGAAGTAATGAAACTCTGGAAAAAATTACGAAAACTCGATCCGACGACGGGATCCGAAATACCACAGACGGAGGAGCTTCGGATACTACTACACAAGCGAGACAGGAGCAAGCGATAGAAAGCAAGAAGCTCCGAACTGAACGCATCCGCATGTGGAAACGGAATGTTGTCGACAATTGGAACGACGACCGCACGAAGGTTTTCCAGTGGATCAGGAACGTCGAGCAATCGAAGACTGTTCTGATGGAAAAGGCAGATGGAAGCTGGACGGCCAACTGCTCCGAGATGGATGAGGCCATGCACGCGGCATGGGACCCCATACTCAAAAAGTACTTATCAGACCCGGAACCAGACTGGATGAAGTTCGAAGAACGGTACAGCAACTACATCGAGGAACACCCGATGCGATGCGAAGATATCACCGGGGAGGACGTTGCAAAAGCCCTCAGAAGAACTAGCTCGCGCAAAGCAGCTGGGGTAGACGGCTTCAGGATATCGGAGCTCAAGTCGCTACCGGAGGACATGATTCAGATGATAGCGGAATTCTACAACATAGTGGAGAGAACACACTGGCCGGAAGCACTTCTCACGGCACTGGTGTCGGCCATACCCAAAGGGGCAGGGACGAAACCACTGGAGCAGAGACCCATTACGGTGACATCCGCACTTTACAGACTATGGGGCTGTATACGTATGGAAAAGGATGTAATGGAGTGGCAAGAGAAGTGGGCTCACGACGGGCAGTACGGCTACCGGAAGGGGAGATCTACGCTCGACCTCAGCTGGAAGATAGCACTAGACGTGGAACACGCAACTCTCTACGGAGAAGAGATTGCTGGAGTGACCACGGACTTCAGGAAGTGTTTCGACCTGATCCCGCACGACATCCTCCTGAAATTGGTGAAGGAATTGGGCCTCGGTGATGAGATCCTGAGAACTGTGACGGATGTCTACCGGCGACTCAGAAGGAGATTCAAGTTCCCGAGCGGCGTCGGAGAAGAATTTGCCACCACCAACGGAATACTGCAAGGATGTCCGCTCAGCGTGGTGCTCTTCAATGCGCTGAGCTCGATACTCAGCAAAGCAATCGAGAGGGAAGCCGATGTGACGCCCGGATCGTATGCGGACGACCTGACGTTGTTTGGATCACGAACGAAGCTACAAGAAGGCGTAGAAGTCGTTGCGGAGTTCTGCACCCTGACCGGACAAGAACTCGCACCTCAGAAGTGCAAGTGGTTCTCGAACAGAGACCAGGGCCAGACCAACATCACAATGGGGGACACAACACTGGACTTCGATGACAGTGTCGATATCGTGGGATGCCACCTCAGTATGAAAGGAACCACCAAGCAGATTGGGAGGATCACGGAAGAAGTGCTCGATAGAGCGAGGCGAATCCGGTTACTTCCGCTCAGATATCAAGCGAAGGAACAGATAGCTGCAGCTAGTGTCATGCCCAAGGCGCTCTTCGGAACGGCACTGTACGATCCCGATGCGACGCGACTCGGACTGCTGAGAAGAGCAATGGCAACGGGGATTTTCCGCAAACTTGGAGGGAAAAGAACTAAGATGTCGCACACCATGGGCCTAACGCTACTCTGCAAGGGACATTGTGTGGATCCCGCGACGTACATTAGGTACAACAGACTCCTTGCACTCACCAGAATGCTACCGAAGCTAACTGAGAGGATACGCAGGGTATGGGAACACCTGCAAGAGCACACTGAAGCGACGAGAGGACCAGTCGGCCTCGCCCTGAGTACTCTGAAGGAACTTGGATGGGAATGGTCAACTTTCTCGGTCTTCGAAGGTCCGGGAGGGACGACCGAACACGGAAGGCTGGATGCGGGGCGCTGGCGGCACGATGTCAGAGAGGCGTGCAGACGTTTCACCTGGAACAAAACAATTGCGGAAACGAGACGGGTAAACCTGAGAGGTATTGAAGCGGGCATCGACCGGAAAGAGACCCTGAAGGTCCTGAAGGAAGGAAAGGGCGACCCCTACCTGCGCGGAGTAGTGAAGCACTGCCTCCTGGACAACGTGTACACTGGCTCGATGAAGGCGGGAAACAAGAACTGCGCGCACTGCGAGGAGGTTGACGACGTAGAGAGGACGGAGACCCTCGAGCACGTGAACTGGGATTGCAGAGCTTATGACACAATCCGACAGGAATACCCGCAAGTGATGCTACAAGTTCGAAGCGATTGGCCCAATTGCCTGAGGCTACTCGGCATCAAGCCCGACAATGTGGAACTGCCGGCGGGGCTCACCGGAGACCTACAACGAATGTTCGCACGGATCAGGCTCCGCAGGGACGACTACCAACAACTGGAGGAAAGACGGCTGACGGTTGTGGAATACGCTGGGAACAAGGAACCGGAAGTGGTTATGCGATACAACAACAAACTGGAAAAGTACATGCCAGTATACACCCAATGGCCCGAAGCCCTTGGATTGACCTTGTACTTGGCGCTTGCGAGCTACCTGAGGGAACTGAAGTGGCCTCGACAGCCAGACGGAGTCGGAGTCACCTTCCTGGAATTAGCGATCGACTTCGAAGCGTATGCGGGGGTTGACATACCGACCACAGTCCACGAAGGCCACGTAGCGAAGTGCACCAAAGACAGAGCCGCCGGGAAGAAAGCTGACGTCATGTGTGGACTGATGCTAAGATTGAACTTGGTTCACAAGCATTTAGAAGGCGAGGAACAAAGAACCTTTCCCGACTACTGCGTAGGAAGCAACAAAGCCTTACGTCCGCTAGGAGCCCCGGTACTGAAAGGTTTGAAGAAACGACCAGCTTTTCTGATGGGAGACGAAACAGTAGACACAATTCGGAGGACGGTCCAAGAGGCGAACGACGGAAAAGCTGACAAAATCAGATTCGGCTTCGAGACTGAGTGCAGGCACTCGAGCGAGAGGGAAGGGAGAGCGGAGAAATGGATAACCGCGGCACGACTTTTCCCATCAAAGGAAAAAGACGTACAGCTGAGGAGGGAGCTCTGCGAGCGAGGACCGACACGCCCGCCACCCGAGGTCGTCAAGAGACCGGGCATCGCGGAAGGACAAGGAACGATGAACTCGACGTGCTACGGACACTTCAAGAAAAAATGCAATAGTTGTCGACGGGCCGGAAACACCATCTACCAGTGCTGCCACAACCATCACACTCTGGGGGATGAAGATGGACAAATACCGATATGGGACTTTTGCAGCAAGCACAAGCTTACTCCATGTGCAGTCTGCATAGTTATCGGCAGAGGATCTGAGCAATGTTGCAGAAACAGCCACCACCGATGCCGTCACCACGAGATGGCTCCCTGCAACGACTGCAAGCGGAATCCGGATCCGGAACAACGGACTGCCACGAAATGCTGCAACAAAAAGCATCACGGGCCAATTATAAGGACGTTGACGAGGAGGGCGAAGCAGCCGACGAAGCATGATATGCAAACCAGCACATCTCTTCTAAAATTAGGTTTCACCAAACAAATGAAACCGAAAGCAGAGGAAACCCCGGAAAGGGAACCACAGGACAAGGGGTTAACTTAGGTTGGCCGAACCAGTGCCTCGTCATCTCACCGTGCTAGCAAGCCTGAATGACAGCACTCAAAATGGTACATATATCGTTGTTCACGAATCACTTCTCTTGACCTTTCAAGTCTTAGTGATGTAAAGGAAATTGGTAGAAAACCCCTCGTTAGCTGCAGCTCCCTAAAATCTGTTCAGCTGCCTAAAAATAATGGCGCTATCTTTGAGAGGGTTATGAAATTTGAAAATTTAAATGTAAAGTGTTGAACCGATTCTTGGTTGTCATTTTTTCTTCTTCTTTTTTTTTTTTTTTTTTTACTTTTTTTTTAAAGTATCACAAAAGAGCTTTAACAACGACAGATTGCTCTGAAGTTGCTCCAGAAACACCTTCCAGTTGATCATCTTGAATTCCATCCTAAATAGATGAACACTCTATTAAGGGATTTGGTTATTTGAGTGTTCGGACATCATAGTTTTTAGAGAGGAGCTTCATGTGTGACCGACACAACCTGAAACTTAAAAGGTAACCGGTAGGATGTGTTGTAGCATTTGTGATGAGAATATTCTACACAAAACAACTTTTAATCTCACATTCCGATATAGTCAAAGAGAATGTGATCATGATGTTTGTTTTGTGATTATTTATATGTTCCCGCATGTGGTGCCTCAGTTTTTCAAGATCAATGCAAAAGAACTTATCACTCGCAGCTTAGTCTTGCGAAATATGCTACAAGTTTGCTACGAACGGAGAAATATTTCATTTTGATTATTTTTTGAAAAATAATTTTCGAAAATAGTTTTTCTAATATTTATTTTATTCAAAGTGTGTAAAGAAGTACTAAGTCTTTTTTAATTTTCCTTTAATATTTATTTGCTTTTGAAGTGTGAGAGAATACTATTTTAAGCTGCAACAGACTACAGGGCATGGTAGTACGTGTCCCCCGAACCCCATATTCGACAGCACATATGGAATTTTTATTGATACCAATTGCAACGAGGTTGGCCGAACCCTATTCTTGTTTTAGCCAGTTTCAAGTTGCTTTCAATTTAATATTAGTATCAAGTTACTCCCCACTGCTAATAATGGGGGAGCCTCAGTCTGATTGTTTAGGGAGGACTCCTTAGCCTCCCAAGGATTTTGTTATGTTTACTGAAAGAGAAATTGATGCGAATAATTGCAATGCAGGAAGGGTGGGGAGAAAGTACATAACACTTAAAGTATGGGTGCCTTTGACTGCTCTACATGTGGACAGGGACTACAGCCGCAGGGTAATAGGATACCATGTGCGTTAGCGTGTGGTCATACTTTCTGTAAAAAGGATTTGGACGCTCTCAGGGGACAATCGAAAGAAATTCATTGCCCGCAATGTTTTAATGAAAGCACTCTGGGTAAGACTGGTTACGTTGTTAACTATCAACTAGTGGAGCTACTTGAAGTCAGATCAGTGCGGGCAGGTGGAAGGAATGCAGCTCCTGCTCCTGCTCCTGCTCCTGCTCCTATTTTCTGTCGTGCTCCTCCTGCTCCAGCTGCAGTTCTACAATATCCTGATCTTTTTCCAGAACTCTTTACATCTATTTATGGTAGCGATTCTGATGAAGAATCAGAATACGAGGAATATGACGACGAAGAGGAGGAGAGACGGTCGCTAATTCCGAATTATAAAACTAAGATATGTCGGTATTGGAAAAAAAGGCACTCTGATCAAGGCTGTCACCATTACAGGAATAAGGGATACTGTAATTTTGCTCATGGACGCGGCGAATTAATTGTGCGAGACTGATCTCATCATTTTTAACCAGGGGGGGGAAAAAAAAACCTTTTCTCGTTTGTTTTTTTTTTAAATAACGGGACTCAGATAAAAAAAAAAAAAAAAAAAAAAACTAACTAACCTTTTTTTTTTAATTTTTTTATCCTAATCTGAAAAATTAGTTCTGAACTTTAACGGGGATGTCAACACGATGTCGCTATGCTGTAATTGATTGTTCTAGTTGGTATTGTTAGTCTTTCTTTTTTTTTTTGAAAGAAAGAAAGAGAGAGAGAGAGAGAGAAGGAAACATTATTTTTTTTCAAAAAAAAAGAAAGAATAAAAACTCAGGTACTTGTTATTTTAATCTGTAGTATTGTACTTACTGTTGTTCTTAGGTCACTAATTACAAAACAATGATGGTTTTTTTTTTTTTTTTAATTCCTTGTCTTGTTCGAAAAATAACTACGAGACGCAACATTAACTTCATTCATACTATCAGTTATTTATTATATTTATTAAAAAAAATAAAAATGGTTCACTTTCACATTAGAGGAGAAACAAAGCCTGCAGAGAGAAGAACTGCAGTAACACCTGATGACGCAAAGAGACTTATTGAAGCTGGTCACCAAGTGACGGTTGAAAGTTTTCCTGACAGATGTTTTCCCGACGCAGCATATGCTGAGGTGGGATGTGCAATGGCTGAAGCTGGATCATGGGAGAAGATCGATCAAAGTAGAGTAATCTTAGGACTGAAGGAATTACCTGAGGGAGACAGTGGACTACCACATCAGCATATCATGTTTGCTCACTGTTTCAAATACCAAGACGGATGGAAGGAAGTAATGAAGAGATTCACATCAGCAAAGGGAACCCTCTTCGACTTGGAGTTCCTCAAGGAAGAAAACGGTCGCAGAAAGGTGGCATTTGGTAAGTCTGCAGGATTTTGTGGAATGGGCACTGGAATCCTATGCTGGGCCCTCCAACAGCAAAGCGGCGACAAAATGACTCGCAACGCCCTACCAGCTGACCTTTGGTACCGCACCAGAGACGAATACATTAACGCCTGTGCTGACGCTATAAAGAAAACAGGAAAGGGATTTCCAAAGGTTATGATCATCGGAGCTCTTGGTAGGTGCGGATCGGGAGCCACTGAAATGGCTCTTGCGACGGGAATTCCAAAGGAAAACATCGCCATGTGGGACATGGCAGAGACTTCAAAGGGAGGACCTTTCAAAGAAATATTAGACTATGATGTTTTTGTTAATTGTATCTACTTGGACCCAAAAACTAAGGCTGCTCCATTCTTGACTACAGAAATGCTGAACAGCGATAGAAAGTTATCAGTCATGGTCGATGTCTCTTGTGATCCAAACAACCCAGCCAACCCTGTTCCTGTCTACAAGGAATGCACAACATTCTTAGAACCTGTTAACCGAATTGTAGCCCCGAGTGAGGGAAAAGCTCCTTTCGATGTTATTGCCATTGATCACTTGCCTTCCCTTGTTCCTTGTGAGAGCAGTACAGAGTTCAGTGCAGGACTCCTTCCGATGTTAATCGACTTTGAGAAGGATAGTGAAAATGTTTGGTCTCGTGCCAAGAAAACTTTTGAAGAAATCGCCGCACTTCCAGAGATGAAGGATCAGACAAGTCAGCTGTAGGCTTTGGGGTGTTGATGGGAAGAAAGGAAAGAAATTGTCAAATCCCCCAAATGGAAAATGTCGCACCCCCCATAAGGTGATCATTCTCCCAGTGGGGTAAAAAAAAAAAAAAAAAGAAAGAAAAAAAAAAAAGAGCAATCTTCCTGTCTACAAAAGCATGCATGTTCACATTAAAAAGGAGTTTTTCGCAACTCTGGGAACACACACAGTAGTAGACTACATCATTTTCAGAGTTCAGTTTGTTTTTACCTTTTTCTTTTTCTTTTTCTTTTTTTTTTTTTGCCTCCACTCAAAACTCCAATTGCATGTGGTACAAAGAGATCGGAGAGATTTGGAAGAAGAAAAAACAACAGAATTCTGTTTGCGGTTCCTATGAGATGGAAATTTCGTTCTTTTTTTTTGCTTGTAAGTTATCAGTGCTCGTAGATATATCGGTCCCCTTTAAAATATTAGGATACATCGTTTTTTGGGATGAACAGGAATAAAAGAAAACAAAAAATAAAAGAAACAACTTTGACTACTAAAGTGATAAAAGACTACTCACTCTCGTTGTGTATTTCTTCATTTGGCTCGCGCGCAGAATGTGTAAAATATTCGCGACGGCTTTATTAATTTCGGGAGTTGATTCGCTGTGTGTTTTTTTTTTGCTGAAAGAAAAAAAAAAACGAAGGAAAAAAAAAAGAAAAACACCCCTCTTACTCCCATTTTTAATTTTTTTTTTGTTGTCGTTGTTGTTGTTGTCTTTTGTTCCATTGCTTCGGTAGTCAAATAAAGTAAGTTTAAGCAATTAAACATGAAAAAAAATTAAATTAAATTCTTATTTTTTTCACTTCAAGGAATAAATGACCAGACCACTAGACGGTCCTTTCGTAAATCAGTTTTCACATCCGTCAGCGACAGACGAATGCTGTGTTTCCGTCATGCGGAAGAATTACAGAACGAACTGTCACTGATGTGGTGAAACGGGTGGGACGAAATGTCTCAAGACCCAACTAGGCAACGACGAAACCACCCAAGCCAGGTGGTTGCCTGAGGCATCCCAGGAATGGGTGTGTCCTACAAAACATCAACAAGTGTTATATTACTATTTTCTGTATAGTTTAAGATAAAGCCAATTCTTTTTTTTAATTCCTTGTCTTGTTCGAAAAAAATAACTACGAGACGCAACATTAACTTCATTCATACTATCAGTTATTTATTATATTTATTAAAAAAATAAAAATGGTTCACTTTCACATTAGAGGAGAAACAAAGCCTGCAGAGAGAAGAACTGCGGTAACACCTGATGACGCAAAGAGACTTATTGAAGCTGGTCACCAAGTGACGGTTGAAAGTTTTCCTGACAGATGTTTTCCCGACGCAGCATATGCTGAGGTGGGATGTGCAATGGCTGAAGCTGGATCATGGGAGAAGATCGATCAAAGTAGAGTAATCTTAGGACTGAAGGAATTACCTGAGGGAGACAGTGGACTACCACATCAGCATATCATGTTTGCTCACTGTTTCAAATACCAAGACGGATGGAAGGAAGTAATGAAGAGATTCACATCAGCAAAGGGAACCCTCTTCGACATAGAATTCCTCAAGGAAGAAAACGGTCGCAGAAAGGTGGCATTTGGTAAGTGGGCAGGATTTTGTGGAATGGGCACTGGAATCCTATGCTGGGCCCTCCAACAGCAAAGCGGCGACAAAATGACTCGCAACGCCCTACCAGCTGACCTTTGGTACCGCACTAGAGACGAATACATTAACGCCTGTGCTGACGCTATAAAGAAAACAGGAAAGGGATTTCCAAAGGTTATGATCATCGGAGCTCTTGGTAGGTGCGGATCGGGAGCCACTGAAATGGCTCTTGCGACGGGAATTCCAAAGGAAAACATCGCCATGTGGGACATGGCAGAGACTTCAAAGGGAGGACCTTTCAAAGAAATATTAGACTATGATGTTTTTGTTAGTTGTATCTACTTGGACCCAAAAACTAAGGCTGCTCCATTCTTGACTACAGAAATGCTGAACAGCGATAGAAAGTTATCAGTCATGGTCGATGTCTCTTGTGATCCAAACAACCCAGCCAACCCTGTTCCTGTCTACAAGGAATGCACAACATTCTTAGAACCTGTTAACCGAATTGTAGCCCCGAGTGAGGGAAAAGCTCCTTTCGATGTTATTGCCCTTGATCACTTTCCTTCCCTTGTTCCTTGTGAGAGCAGTACAGAGTTCAGTGCAGGACTCCTTCCGATGTTAATCGACTTTGAGAAGGATAGTGAAAATGTTTGGTCTCGTGCTAAGAAAACTTTTGAAGAAATCGCCGCACTTCCAGAGATGAAGGATCAGACAAGTCAGCTGTAGGCTTTTTTGGGGTGATGATAAGGTGAGTAGTGAGCTACGAACTAGTAACAGTAAATAATATGTTTTTATTATGAACATGAAACTTAAAGTAACTACATTCCAGTCCTGCAAACTGGAATGACTCAGTCTCAACATTTGATTGACTTACTTCTACACCATACTGATGAGAGAGAATAGAGGTAAGAGGTATATGGATTACTCTCGAAACCTAAATAGTTACTTTATTATGCTAAGTTGCGCATCACCCTTAGTCACTGTATTTAAACTGATGTTAAATCATCTTTATGTTTTTATGATACAACACAGTTGTAATTTTTACAAAATCGAACATACATCCCAGTGGGGTAAAAAAAAAAAAAAAGAGCAATCTTCCTGTCTACAAAAGCATGCATGTTCACAATAAAAAGGAGTTTTTCGCAACTCTGGGAACACACACAGTAGTAGACTACATTATTTTCAGAGTTCAGTTTTTTTCTTCTTTTTTCTTTTTTTTTTTTTTGCCTCCACTCAAAACTCCAATTGCATGTACCACAGTGCAAAGAGATCGGAGAGATTTGGAAGAAGAAAAAACAACAGAATTCTGTTTGCGGTTCCTATGAGATGGAAATTTCATTCTTTTTTTTTGCTTGTAAGTTATCAGTGCTCGTAGATATATCGGTCCCCTTTAAAATATTAGGACACATCGTTTTTTGGGATGAACAGGAATAAAAGAAAACAAAAAATAAAAGAAACAACTTTGACTACTAAAGTGATAAAAGACTACTCACTCTCGTTGTGTATTTCTTCATTTGGCTCGCGCGCAGAATGTAAAAAATATATTCGCGACGGCTTTATTAACTTCGGGAGTGGATTCATAATAAGTTTTTTTTTTACTGAAAAAAGAAAAACACTCCTCTTGCTTCCATTTTTAATTTTTTTTTTTGTTGTTGTTGTCTTTTGTTCCATTGCTTCGGTAGTCAAATAAAGTAAGTTTAAGCAATTAAACATGAAAAAAAAAACATGAGCTATAATTTTCTTGTCTTTTCTTCGCCTTGGCGACGGGTAATCGTGGGACCTGTAACCAGCTTAAGACTGTTGATGTGGTTTATATTTCTAGCTCATATTCTCACATCACAAGGCTCGCTGGTTCTGAGGGTTTCCCACTTATCTGCCTCTCTATCCCTCACAAAAATAAAAATATAATAATAACAATAATAGTTTAAATTCATTTTTTTTTTTTTTTTTCCACTTCAGGGAATAAATGACCAGACTAGACGGTCCTTTCGTAAATCAGTTTTCACATCCCTTTGTAGAAATGTAATTACATGTCGCATCCGAGTAGTATTCGATACCCAGACATGACTTTTTTTTTTTTTTTTTTTTTTTTGTTGTAAACAACTAATTAATTAACATTCTTGTGTAGTTTTTTTATTATTTAATAAAACAATGATTAACAAAGTCGAGGGAAAGCGTGAAGGATTAAAGAGAAAGAAAACACGTCTGCAATGGGAACGGAGACAGGAAAAGGAACAAAACGAAGAGGAAAACGAAAGTTGGATTAATTTACAACAGAACTTCACAGATGATGATTTACGACAATTGTTAATAAACAGCGATACTGTGATTCATAATCCCGATGGCGGATGTATGACATGTGGTGATGGTATTTACGGTGTTTGGTGGGCACGCTACTACGGAGTGTCGTGTGGCATCCGACACATAAGTTGCCTCCAACCGTCGTCGGAAGATTCTGTTGAGATGAGCAAAAAGAAAAGTGAGAAACTTGAGAAAATCTTAAATTCTGAAATGTATGAAAAAAGTTCGGAAAATTATCTTCAAAAAATTAATGAAACGAAAACTAAAACGAAGAAGATGACGAGACAACAACTACTCGAAACAGTTGGTAAACACAACATTGGAAACTACGTATTGGCTCCCTCTTTCTGGCATAAAATATCAATCAGCAGTATGAAATACAAGGCTTTGAAAAGTACCTTCGGGATACTTACCTGCCGACAACTTTGGCATCACATCCCAATCACTGACTGGGGATACGCAATCAGAAAATATTGCAGCTCTCAAGGACATGCTCTGTGTGATAGTTTAATGTATTACAGGGGAGGTGATGTACCGTACTCTGTTGTTGTTGATAACGTGAATGAACATCCGAGTGGCCTTCCAATAACATTATTCCCAACAAGATTCAAATCACTGGCGTGGATCGAAAGAATAAAAGATGATAAAAAAATGGCTCTCTCAGATATCGGAATCCCTCTTCTAACAGCACTCTCAGCTTCCCTATCGGTCAGGGAGCAACATTATAATGGTTCTTGGGACCAGGTAATTCACAACTTAGCAGGGAATACTAGTGTTATGAACTACGCAATTACTGGTTTACTTCTTTGCGGTGATGACAGGAACGCTGCTGCAGTCGATGAGTTGGTTGCTGGAAACTTACACGTCTATAACAAGTTCGGTGAAGTATTCGAACATAGCAACGATTACTTTGTCTCATTCTTGATAAACGCTGTAGTACCAAACTTAGATGAGGATGTTGGGATCGCAGAGGCAGTATAGTACTGGTGTGGAGGATGTTCCGCTCGCCCTTTTTGTAATTTTGAGTTGCATGACCGAAGACAATCTTTCTTTTCGCCTTTTATTTCCAATCCCGTCGCCTCCGGGAGTTTAATTGACTAACCAGTAAGGAAATTTTAATTTACATTCGTGCGTGACGGCTAGAGGAAGTGGGGTGTAGCAAGGTAATGGCACTTTGCCACGACTGTTGACCGCATTTGCGGGTTATCACGTTTTCCTTTTGCTTCAGGTCTTTTGTTAGTAGTGAGGTGTGCCGCGTTAAAGATTTTCTTATAACGTGTTTCGCCATCTTGAACTGCCTTTAATATAGTTTTCGTATCATCAAATCCCAATATATATACGGCTATTGACAAAAGGCCGCCCCCGACGATACCTCAACCAGGTTTGGCCGAACGCTATATTCGTTTTTGCCAGTTTCAAGTTGCTTTGAGTTATCAAGTTACTCCCCCTCTGCAGGTTTTGGTTTCCCGAAACAAGAGATGTGAGTAGTTACGTCATTTGCGGAGTGTTAGCCTGTATTAACATTGTTAGTCACTTGTGTCATGAGTTTTTTAATTTCATTATTTAGCTTTTTATTCAATATACCTATCCAAGTCCCGCTGACAGTCAAGATTGTCGGAGAAATTGTTGTTCCTTTTGAGCTTGTGAAGTTGTATTAAGGTTGTAAGGGAATCCCAAAAATACGGGAATGGGAAACAAGAGGACTTCCCCTTTTTGTTTCACCTCAGAATGAAGGAGGAGTTATTTATGACTCATTAGACGAACGATCGCATTATTCGATACGTCGGTCAGTCGAACAGCCGAAGAAGGTTACTGAACAAGTAATAAATCAGGGCCTAACAGATCCTTTTTATATGTTTATTTGAGAAAAAGAAGTTAATTATCCTTTTGCGAGATGGTCTCATTTCCCCTCTCTTTTGATACTTCGATAGGTTCGAATAACGTGGTGTACTTTGGTATGAAAGGAGTACTTGGATAAGTAAGGTAGGTACCCCTTTTCAGAATGTCAATTTGGGATAAAGAAAATTTATTCAATTTTCGACGCATCAAATACCCACACGTAGACTCATGTGCACCAAAAACCAGCATGTTTAGCTACCATAGCGAACAACGATTTTGACCTTCGTCATGAAATTGCTAAAGTCCGCCTACGAAACAGGGATACTCAGAAAACAGTTAACGGAAAACTGGGGCTCACAATACTGCTACATTTATTCACGCCCCATGTGTACTTAATGGGTAGCGCCTCCCTCAAATATTATTATAAAGTAGCCCGACGGAGTGTTGCTTCACTCGACAATATTTATTGTAAAATAAATGTTCAGGTTTCAAGATCGTACATCATTTAATCTGCCTCGTGTGTGACTTTCTTCCGGTCCCTTGGCGGTCCTTTCGTAAATCAGTTTTCACATCCCTTTGTAGAAATGTAATTACATATCGCATCCGAGTAGTATTCGATACCCAGACATGACTTGAACATGTTTTTCTTTACAGCAGTTACAACCTCTCAGCAACATTACTCAAAACAATGCAAGTTTTTGTGACGTGTCCGGATTTAGGACTCCCTGCGGTGTCAGTCACAGTTGGTGCTGATTCTGTTGTGAGCGACGTGTTGACGACAGCGGCTGACGAGTGGGATGTCGATGCGGATGAAGTTGAACTGTCGTTCGCTGGTGATGCCCTTTGTGAAAATGAGCGGCTAGTAGATTATGGAGTGGGTGCAAACAGCGAGTTGGAAATGCGGGAGAAGCTGGTTCGGATCTTCTGTAAAAACTGGTTTGTTGATGATAGAAAAAGGGAGAAGCTGCTTCTTTGGATGAAAGACCGCATTACGAAGGTTTTATATCTGGATACACCCACATTCTCAGAAGATGGTTGCCTCACTATTGACAAAGGGTTGCTTCCTTCAGATGCCAAACGGATTTCCTTCCGCCATTCGAACTCCAACAACACGGTCATCTCACAAGTTACTTCTATTGGAATTCTGTTTTTGTCTGAGTGTTCACAAATCACTTCTCTTGACCTTTCAAGTCTTAGTAGTGTCACTAGCGTTGGAAATTTCTTTGTGTTTTGCTGTTCAGGAATCACGGCTATTGATCTTTCCGGTCTTAGTAGTGTTTCCAGTATTGGCAGTTATTTTTTGTCTTTCTGTTCAGGAATCACTTCTCTTGACTTTTCAGGTCTCAGTAGTGTCACCAGGATTGGAGAGTATTTCTTGTCACATTGTTCAGGAATCACTGCTCTTGACCTTTCAGGTCTCAGTAGTGTCACTACTATTGGAGAGTACTTCTTGTCACATTGTTCACAAATTACTTCTCTTGACTTTTCAGGTCTCAGTAGTGTCACCAGTATTGGAGAGTATTTCTTGTCACATTGTCCAGGAATCACTTCTCTTGACCTTTCAGGTCTCAGTAGTGTGAATAAAACTGAAAGGTGGTCGCTAAACGGAAGCACCGCTCTTGAATCTCTTCAACTGTCTCAAAGCAATGCCGCTCTCTTGGAAGAGTTTATGAGAAGTGGTTGAATGTTTTTAGTTTTGTTTATTTTTATTATTACTTTGCCCCGCACCCCTTTTCTCTCTTGTCAGTTTTTCAATTTTTCTTCTTCGAGGGTTAATAAAAACATTTGTTGTATTTTGTTGTTATTCGCGTTATTAACAAAACAGGAAATTTAAGATGTCTGTTTCTGATGACCGCGGTGCAGGGAAGGCAACCCCCTCATGTATTCTAATAACCTGAATTCTGTATAACACTACTATCATTTATTTAAAGTGAGTGCTCCGCTAGTAGTGTGCTACAAACTAATATAAGCTAATTCATTTTTTTTTTTAAAAGAATTATTTGTGAGTTGGCCAAAATTACAACGAAGCTGTAGCAGCATAGCTCGGTTAGATGGAAGAGTGATACAGCTCGGCATGTGTGCAGCTGAGTCACCTACGATACAGTGATGGATTATCATACATCCGACTAAAGGTATTATAAGTATAGGTAAGCACTCCGCATGCATCTTTGAAATTGTCACATCACACGAGGCTGGCTGTGCCAGTTGTCACTTATTCCAGCCATACTTAGCCGCCCGATAGGTACACCAGAATGGATTCGAAGCTCTTCTTTAGTACCCCTCTTTTATAATCAACAGTTGATATTAATAATGTTTTAGGACAGTGGCAGAGTAGTTGGGCTGATTTGAATTCATATTTCTTTTTTTTATGATAATATTTTCATCAGAACCTCATTGTGGATACAAAAGATGGCGAAAGTTTCTGAAGTAAAACCTGGTCTGAAGTTGACTGAAACTCCAATTGGATCAGAGAGACAGCTGACCTTCAGCAACAACTTACGAGACAGAATGTTTAGATGTTCTTATGGATTTAAAGGCGGATCTGTAATCGCTTTGGGTGAGACAACGGAGAAAGACGGAAAACACATTTTACAAATCTACCCTGGAGAGACCAAAGACTTTGTAAGAGGAAATTGGAAAAGTTTATCAAAAAGCCACGGGTGTGGAGAACCTGACAAAGCCTGGAAGGAAAAGCAAGCGACGGATGCGAAAGCTGATACGGAAAAAGACATCAAATTCGTTAAGGATATCCTCCAAGAAAAAGGTTTAAGCAAAGGAGTCACCTCAGGAATGGTGGCTGAGATCTGCGCAGAGGCGGGGATCATGTTCGTTGACATTACTTTCCCTCCACGAGATGCGACGATAAAACCAGCCGGATCAGCAAAAAATGTTCCGATCTTCCCCTGGAAGAGACCCTCAACATACCTTAAAGGTACTGGAATGCAACCAACACTCTTCGTTGATAAAATTGAGCCTAACGACATCGATCAAGGAGCTCTAGCTGATTGTTATTTAATGGGAGCCTTGGCATCGGTTGCTGAGTTCGAACATTTAGTTAGAAACATGTTTGAGGCAGGACAAGATCCAGACCTTGGTTGCTACCGAATTGCTCTTTGCAAAAACGGATGGTGGCTGACCGTCACTGTGGATGATTTCCTTCCTTGTTCTGGACCAAAACCAGCCTATTCTAGAAACCGAGAAGAACCAAATGAAATTTGGGTTTCACTTGTTGAAAAGGCTTATGCGAAAGTACACGGTTCTTACGCAGCAATCGCAACTGGTTCTTGCGCACGAGCATTGTCAGATTTGACTGGATGTCCTTCGAAGATTCTCGAAATCAACACCGACATGTGGCCGGAGTTGTTAAAGAATGATCAAACTGACTTCCTACAAGTTCTCGGAACCCCTGGAAAGAATCTCATGGGCGTCCCCGAAGACAAACAAACTGCAGCAGACAAAGCTCTTTGGGACAAATACCAAACAGTTGGTCTCATCACAGAACACAGTTATAGTTTAATAACCGTAAAGCTCACCAAAGATGGACACAAACTTTGTATGATAAGAAACCCTTGGGGAAATGACAAAGAATGGAAAGGAAAATGGTCTGATTCTGACTCGTCATCGTGGACTCCAGCGCTAAAGAAAGAATGCGGATTCTTAGCACAAGATGATGGGTCGTTTTGGATGCAATGGAGTGATGTGTTGAAATGGTTCAACACGGTAGCTGTTTGCTATACTCATGGTACTTGGGATAACGTTCACGTTGCAGGGAATTTTCAAAAGGGAACAGCTGACTTAGGGGTGTCGTTAAAGCTGAAGAAAACTCAAAAATGTTGGATCGGAGTTCACCAAAAAGATCCACGAGGATGTCCACCTGACCATCCCGACGCAACTCTTCAAATGGTCGACTTGTGGATTATCGGACTGAGTGAATCGACACCCAAAGTTCTCGGAAGAAGAAGTACTTCTCAGAGAGAGATGTATATCGAACTTACATTAGAACCGTCAAAGGGATATTCAGAGTTTATAGTTCTGGCTCAACCAAGAGAGTCATCAGTAACCAAGTCGATGGTCTATTCGATAATACTGGAAGAGCATCGTAATTTTGAAGTTACGTTCTTATCTAACTCTGATCGCAATAACCTTCCTCGTTATCGTAAAGCTGAAGAGTTCAAAAGGTCTGACTGGAAAACTTCAAAAGCGAATTATCAAATTAAAGGACAACACTCGACAAACGGCGCGGTATTACAACTCACTGGAAGCATCGCAACGTTTAAGGATGCGAAGAAGAATGTTACTGAAACAGAATTACAAAAAGCAGCTGTCTCGGCAAAGCAAAATGAAAAACGAAAAGTAACGAAGTCACCTGCTAAGGGAGCTGTCGCTCCAGTGAAGAGCGGGTCAATCAAAATAAAGTTATCACTTTCCTGTGGTAAGGATTTAGTATCGATGGACTCAAACGGTTTGTCAGACCCGTTCTGTGAGATAAAACTTAGAGCAATTAAAAATGGAAAGGTCACACCATCTCACCCAAACCCTCAAAAGCAGGTATCGAAAATTATTTGGGAATCCCTGAATCCCATTTGGAATGAAGAATTTACCTTTCTGGTTCCGGTATCTGACTGCATCCGAGTCAGTATTTTTGATAAGGACATCGTTGGAAAAGATAACATGGGAAAAGTTGATCTGCAGATACCTGAATTAGTTAGTACACTTAATGAGGGAGCTTTATTCAAATCAAAGTACCCGGTGACTCCAACCAAAAGAGGAGATAAGGTATCTGGTTACCTTGAGATAGGGCTTCAGTTGATTTCTTGAGGGTTTTTTTTTTCCTCTTTTTTTTTTACCTACAAACCCATTGTTCGGTAGAGAGGTGGCAGCGTTAACCTATTCCTTTTATTAAGATTTTGTAACGATTGCGCACTACTACAAAAGTGTGAATAAAAAAGTAAAAAGAGAAGTTTGCCGATTCTTTTTTTTTCCTTTTTTTTTTCCTTCATTTTTTTCATTTTAGTCCGAAAAAAAAAAAAGGAATCGAAAAAAGAAAAAAAAATATATCAGCAGACAGGTATCCTTTCCGCGCCCTTTGTTGTGTGCTGGATGAAAAAATAATTGTACTGTTGAAGCTGATTTTTTTTTTTTTTTTTTAATATTGCAGGAGAATACATCTTGAGACAATTTTAAAAAAACAAAAAAAGTAAGGGATTTTTTCCCCCCTTTTTTTAAAAAAACATTCTTTGTCTCTATCTCTCTCTCTCTTTCTCTCTCTCTCTCTCTTTCTTGTACTTCTCTTTTCCGTCGATAATATTGCGAGATTTTTTAATTTTTTTATTTCTCCCAAAATGTTGAGTTATATAAAAAGAAAGGAACCAAAAAAAAAAGGGGGGGGGGTGGGAACTGAAACTAAATTGAAATATAAAGCAACTTTTTTTAAATTTTTTTTTCTTTTTTCTTTTCCTGGAAGATAAAATGGAAACTCCTTTCTTCGCCACTTAATATCACACAGTACACTTGGTATAATCCCTTCTGACTCTGATCGTTGTCTCGACTTACAGTGGCACGGCGAGTCTCTGTGCACAATTTTTTTTTTCTGTTCTCCACCCATTTACTTTAAACCCTCCCAAAAAGAAAAAAAAAAATTAATAAAAAGAAATAAAAAAAACCCTACTAAATTTCTCAGATAAAGAATCACAGCTGACAAAAGAAAAAAGAAGTTAAAATAACCGTAAAAAGTGTGATGTTTTTTTTTATCTTCCCGAGTTTTTTAGGTGGGATATATATAACCGCCGTGCACCTGCACCTTCCAATGCAGCATGCGAGAGTTTCAACAGGAAGGTGTGCCTGACGAGTTAGGGTAAGTTTGGAGCAGCGTTTTTTATTTTTTTAACTACTTACAAGATAACAAGGAATCAACCCCCTGTATCTTTAGCTTACTGAGTCTATCTTTAGCTTACTGAGTCTATCTCAGCTGCTGAAAAAATGGAAGAAAAAAAAAAAAGGAAAAGAAAAGACGGAAAAAAGAAGTATTGGAAATCATTTTATGTGTCTGCTGTCTGTATTTATTAATATGCTGGAAAGGTGTTTCGCACAGCAGGCAAATAATTAGTTTTGGTCGATTGCCGTTCGATATCTGTGTCGTAAGTTACTCAGGATTTTCTTTTTTTGTTTTTCATCCACCCTCTCAAGAGGGGGAGTCACAAGAAGCAGTCAAAATATGACGATGTGGGTAACTCAAAGAGATTCACAAACGGATCTTTTTTTTCCCCACATTATGTCGCTCTCTCAATCAGTATGCCAACTGTTGGTCTAATTTAACGTGACAACAATGTTAGGTTGAACTTTAATTTAGTTTTTTAGCCTGTTTTTTTTTCTTTTCCAAATTTTAATTTAAGTATCAAGTTCCACCTCTCAGTATCACAAGATGGGGTCTGTTGAAGAAATGGTTATCGTCAGCGTCTTCACCTCAGCAGCAGCAGGGTTGCTATTCTTCGCTACAAAGAAAGTAGTGAATGCGATGCGTCATAATGATGTTGTTGATGTCATTGTTCAGATATTGGTATCGTTATTGTCGGCAGCTGTGGTCGTTATCTCTTTGGCGTTTATTGCTGTGAACGGACCGGAGAAGACGAAGAGAACTGTTTGTGGATTTGCTTTGAAATATTTAACTGCTCCAGCTGTCTGTTGTTTGTTGGGTTTGCTGACTCCCGTTTTTCCAACTTTTGGAGGAGTTTCTGGTGCTGAAAAGCCGCGATCTGCAATTGAGAATAAGACATACCACTCTGAGGGATGCGTTGACTCATCTGCGTTCTCATCGTTTCCGAGTTCAGGTGAGTCTGATTACAGGATTTGTAAATTTGTGGAACAGGAAACATGTTCAAAACTTTTCACAGACAACTCCTCACCTGTTGAGTTTGAGACACTTCTTCTCCATTTCATGCCTTCGGGAGAGTCTTCACAAGTAGCTTCTCGTCCTCAGTTCGAACAGCTGTTCAACCGCTACTTCAGTGAAGCAATTCCTGTTTGCCGTACTTCTGTTAAACAGATCCCCAAAGCCAAATTCGAATCTCTGTTATCTCATTTCACGGCGAAAACAGCAGCTGTGAGTCAAACCCAATGAGAAAAAAACATGAAAACTTTTTTTGTTTTTTTTGTTTTTTCCACCGTCGCTTAACTGATCCAATAGCCCGTCTTCGATATTGTAACCCTTTTTTATTATTATTACCGCCCATTTTCTTTTGAAAAAAAAATTTTTTTTGAAATAAAGGAAACAAAAAAAAAAAACACAAAAAAACTTTCTTCGAAAACTAATTGTGAATTGTGGTAAAGGATTGTTTTGTATGTTTAAGAGAGGTCGTTTATTTTTCACCTTCGTTAAGATTGTATTGTTTCCTTCTATGAGCACCTTCTTCCATTTCCTTTTTGTTTATTATAATCGACTGATTGACTTCATCATTCTGATGAAGGAACTCAAAGGATAAGCATCAGCATCTATTAGCTGGTTCACTCCTCAGTCTCGCTGGTACCGTAAAGGAGTTGCGTCAGGTAAAGTACTTCCTCGATCTGTTCTCAAACTTTAAATGGGCGTCGGAGTTGCTCAATAGAAAACCCTCCGACTAAGAACCTGATTCCAAGTGGCGGTGAGCAAGACTGGCGACGTCGGATGAACCGAGAGCTACATCTTTCACTTATGTGTTGCCTTTATTTTTATTTATTTATTTATTTCTCTCTCTCTTTACCCATCGCTAACCATTCTTTTGTTGTCTGTTTTTCTTTATCGATACGCCATTTTCGCTATTTATTAGTAGCTAAGAAATAAACAGAGCGCTCTACCAAACTGTACTACTTCAAACAAACTCTAAGTTGATTGAAGTGAAATTAATGTGGGAAAAGTATCAATTCTACCGTCTCCAAATTTATGAAATACTTTTATCTAGCGCCGCAATGTTTTTTTTTTTTTTTATATAACGTCAGACGACTTAGTCGTCTGTTAACCAATTTTATAACAATTTTTTTTTTGATATTTGTATTCAGCTGCTCATTCCAGTGCAGTTTTTTTTTCCTTCGATGTTATATCCCCGTCGTTCTTTGGCGGCATCCATTTTTTTTTTCTCTTTCTGTTTTACCATTTCTAGCTGGGAAACCGGGAAAATCGATTTTCGTTAGAACGCTGTTTTCTTTTCTCTTTTTTTTTTTTTCCTCCAGTTTAACAAGTAAAAAAAACCATGAGAACCTTATTTATTTGATTCGAACCTTTCTTAACTTTAATTATTTAATTCACTCCCCCAACAGCTCTGAATTGTATCTCGTTGGATGCCATCACGTAGATGGAAATTATTTCAAGTAGCTTGCCTGACGATTCTTTGTTGTCTACAATCTCCTTCAATCGTACTACGAGATTCTGTGTTCCAGGGGGAGGGATACGAGTGTGGTTTGCTTTGGTGTACGACAGGATTTATAATAAAATCACCTCTGTACTGTGAAGGTAGGAAATGGAGAATTATTGTTGTTGACGGGGTCTGTGTGATATCATACACGACGGGGTTACTGTCTCTGTTGTTGTTGGTGAGAAACTTATGTAAGGAATCAACTGAGATGAATAAATGTCCTGTTTGTTGGGGACATGTCTTTGCTTTTATAAATGGATTTTTATTAAATTTCATACCTGCGATAATACTTTCAATAAAAGAAACTGATTGTGAAGATCAAAATTCACTGCAACTGACATACGGAGTTGACTTACAGCTTTGCTGTATTGTAGTCTTCCTTATCGTTGGTTGTCAAATGTGTATTGAAAAATGGTTCCTTCCGACATCAAGAAACAGAAAAGAAGAAAATAATTTTAAACTAAACAACGTGTACGATGAACCAAACCCAATTGATGTCAGAACAGAAGAGACGACTCCTTCTGGAGGTACGGCAGAGTCTCCAAAATGTAAAACTTGTGTTCGAAACGATACTTTAACAAATTGTTTGTTTCCTGATGACGGATCTTCACCGAAGGGAGCGGATGTTAATAACCTTTCAGACATTCATCTCATTTGTGATCAAAATAATAAACTCAGCCACCCATCGTCAGAGTCTTCTGTCGTGGCACCTTCTCTCGATTAATCCTACTCATCATCTCATCATAAGTAAATCCTGTTGCTGCCTGTTTTTTTATACCGCACATAGTCGGAGAAGAAACTATTCAGATTGTAGTCTCAGGTGATTTATTTTCCCTTCAGTGCGACAGGATTCTGTCTGCGTTTAACGAAAAATATAAGGCTTCTTGTCTGAAAGGTGTTTTTTTTTATTATTTTTTTTTTTTAATGGAGTGGAGAGTTCCCTACTACATAACATAACTTCCCTTTTTTTTTTTTTTGGAGGGAATCAATTTGTGCCTTCCTTTTTCTTCTTTTATCTCTCAACGAGTATCGTAAAGAAACAATTTGACCTCTCTGGTTACCACCAGATGGGGTTCTTGCTACACTTTATATTTATAGGGATTATTGCTGTACATTATTATTATTATTATTTTTTTTTTGAAAAAAAAAACAAGTTTGCAAAACTAGGAAGGAAGGTACAAAAAAAAAACTTGACACAAATGGGGGGGGAGTATGATTTTACACAAAAAGGAAATAAAAAAAGGGAGAAAGTTTTTCAAAAAAAAAAAAATGAATAAAATGATACTCGTACTTGTCATCGGAGTATTCGGTCTGACAGTCTTGTGGATGAGAAGGAGTGGTCCTCCTCAACAACAACAGAGAAGCAGAACATTGAACATGTCAGATGTCAGTGAAGAAGGAGTTAGTCACAACCATTCAATAAAAAAGAGGATGATGATAAAACCCGAAACCGTACCCCACGTAGTATACATGAGCAGGTCTTTATTCCAACCTGGTGATTCTGCTCCAGGACACAGCCATGACGATATGCATGAGGTGTTTTATATTGAGAGTGGTGTCGCAACTTTTACGATAAACGGTGTTCCTAACATCTTAAGGAAGGGAAACACTATTCATGTTGCTCCGTTAGAAGTTCATGAAATAACAAACACTGGTGACACGGAATTAGTTCTTGTCTACTATGGTATAAAGACGTGAGGAAAGAAACCTCAGATTAGATAAAAGCTGTTTTTTTTTTTTTTTTTTTTTTTTTTTAGTATAATATTTTTTTTTACAGTGTGGTTAGTATTCAACAAAAAAATAATGAACGAATCGTTTCACTCTGTTGGGTGTTTTGAGGACGACAAGCAACACTCGGCTGATCAGCACTCTTAGTAGATTTAAAGTTTATCTACAGCTTTCTACGTTTTTTCAAACCATCACCTCTCCCCCAACAGTAACAATAAATCAATGAGATGGTGGGTTCTCGCTGCTTCTATCCGACTCACAGTTGTCATCTCGATATTGTTATTCGACTTTGTGATTAGAGACTACGATGAGTCATCCAATAGTGTGTTTACTAAGTGGGACGCGGTCTACTTTATAGAAATTGTTGAGAGTGGATACCACTTTGACATGATGACAGTTTTTCAAAAGGGATTTCCTCAGCTAGTGAGAATCGTTTCAAACACAACTCGACTGCCAACTGAAGTGGTTGCCGTAGTTGGTAGTAACATTTCATTCTTGGCAGCTGTTTTTGTTTTCAAACTCCTCTCAGAAAGCCTCATTCCCGATTCAAAAATAACAAAATATTCTGTTGTCGCCCTGTGCCTCTCTCCAGCAGGTGTTTTCTTGTCTGTTCCTTATTCTGAATCTCTCTCTGTGTTGTTGTCGTTTCTGACGATGTTGTTTTGGGTACGAGAACAGTATTGGGGAAGTGTTGTTACTGCGGTGATCGCTTCTCTTGTCCGTCTAAATAGCATACTTTTGTTGGGATTTCCGCTTTGGTCTGCATTGGCAAAAAGAAACGTTTCTCTGTTGGTAGTTACTGCTGCTGGAGTGTTGCCTGCCTTTGGGAATCAGTTTCTGTTGTGGAGAGAGTTTTGCCCATCGTGGGGAGGGTTGTCTGAGGAGTTTGTTGAAAATAATAAGATTATTTGCAATCAAGATGTGACGTCTTTCTTTGAATTTTACGGAAGACTTCAAAGTGAGTACTGGAATATTGGATTATTTAGATATTACCAAGTCAAACAGATTCCCAATTTCCTTCTGGCATCTCCGTTCTTGTTCGTTTCATTCTTTGCCCTCAGTCAAAAAATCTCTGCCAAACAGCTCCGCAGTGCCATCCAGTTCGATTTCCGGACCCCTCCAATTTTTATTATTTACTGCTATCATGCAGTATTGGTGTTGCTTGCGGTGACTATGACACATATTCAAATATCTCCAAGGCTTCTTGCTGGGAGTCCTGCTGTGTACTGGTCGCTTGCGGAGCTACTTCAGACCCGAGGTAAGAGAGTTGTGTTGACTTATCTAATAGCGTGGCAGTTCGTGGGGGCGGTTATGTATTCTAACTTTTATCCTTGGACGTGATCCACTATGGATTTCTTATGGTTCATTTTACATTTATAGAGCCCCATTTTTACTACAGTTAACTCCCTCGTTTCTCTTCTTCAAAAATTATGAACGTTCGTTTTTTTAGACGACCTTCTTCTGCAATTTTCAATCAAGTCAGACTCAGGAGCACTCGAGGTGATGGAATAGAAACTCGCCACCAGTTGAGAGAACTGCTTGCAGTTTACCAAGTCCAGAAGGAACAGAAGGAAAGAAACGATTTGAAGAAACAACCAAAGGTGATTCAAAAGGGTACGAATGAAAAAGTCGACGCAGCCAGAGCAGCTGAAGATATACTGAGGAAGTGTAGAAAAGCAGAAAGGGAAGATAGCGCGAGAGTAAAAAAAGAACTTGAGCAAAAGACTAAAAAGGAAAAAGTTTATGAAAGGCAAAAGCAAAGGGTTTTACTCAAAGCTTGTGGACCCCACAAACCTTATGCCGTATTTGTCAGCAAGCATGCTAAAGGAGTTGGGGCCAGTATCACAAAAGCAAGTGTTTTGTGGAAGGTTTGTGCTTACTAAAAAAGACTCTTTACCGCAGTATTATATTTTCTCTTCTTAGTTTTTTTTGTTTTGTTTTCTTCTTTCTAAAAGAACCTTTGATTGAACATTTTTATTTGTGTCAAAACCCCTTTCGACTGAAACAAATGGGTGCTCGTCTGCAATAAAAAAAAAAAAAACAGGCTTTATCAAAGGAGCAGCAGGAGAAGTACTTTGTGAGGGCTAAGATTAATAACGAAAAGAGGGAAGCGTTGATCAAAGGTTGGAAGAATAAAAAAAAAACCATCAGCGAATACCAGCTATTCAAGAGTAAATTCTTCCCAATTGCCTATGCTGAGGCGCTTGGTGCTGGTCATGAAAAGAAAATTGCTTTCAAGTTGGCACAAGAAACTGTTACTGAGAAGTACAGAGAATCGGAAAAAAAATTGAATTCTTGACCTTTATTTTTTGTAGAAAAAAAAACAAACACTTTTAGATTTCCCTTTTTTTTTTTTCTTTTTGTACTGATGTAGTCGGAGAATAAACTATTCAGATTGAAAAGCCCAGTTATTTCTTATGGTCTCGGTGATTTATTTTCCAGTTAGCTCCCCCCTGACTTTCTCTGGTAGTTTATTTGAGAAACCTATAGTTACTTTATTATGCTAACCCGTTGCAGTCACTGTATCTAAAACTCATGTTAAATCATCTTTATGTTTTTATGAAACAACACAGTTGTAATACAAAATCGAACATACATCCCCTGGCGATTTTGTGACGGAATTCAGTTATGATTCAACCTTGAATTATTTATCGAAGTCCCCGACTTTCGTATCGTATTAAATCCCCCGGTCCTTGTTTGGGATTTTATCGATGCTAATTGTTAGTCTTTTTTTTTTTTAACGTGACAACAGTGTTTAGGTTGAACATTAGCTTTGGTTTTTTTAAACCAGTTTTCAAGTTCAAGTTGTCATTTGTGTTGTGAGTGTCAAATGTTTATTTGTGTATCTTCAAAGTGTTTTCCACAATTGCCAAGCAACATCACTTTACTTTACAGTCTCACTTCTCTATGAAAAGTGTTCGGGTAAGGACACCCGCAGCTGATATTCAAACAACAGTTGAGGCACCCAGCGACGGACATGTTTCAGACATAATCGAGAGCCTATCAAAGCAACAAGGTTATAATGAACAAACCACCAGATTAGTACTGAGAGGACAAGTTGTAAAGAAGGATTGCAACATTGCACAGTTAAATATTAAGGAAAATGATGTGTTGGTAGTCGTTGGTTCAAAAAATAACAACAACAACAACGAAGAACAAAAAGGTGAAATAACTAATCAAGATGGAGAAGACATGAGGGCAGAATCTGTTGAGAATTTCTTTCCGAGACTACTGAATTTAGGGTACTCCAAAGAGCAAATTAATGATGCGCTCGAGAAATTACCTCTTAATCCGTCACTTTCTCAACTTGTAAGCCAGTTGGATAAGTGTAAAATGGAGTCGTTATTGTCATTGTTGGTTCAGAGAGGTTATAATGAAAATCAAATAAAAACTGTTTTGGCATCACAACCGTCCGATGTGAAGCTTTCAACGGTAACGCAGATTCTGGATTCCATGCAAGCTACGAACCCTGCTGAGCAATCTGTGGAATGTAAAGTTGATGAACTTTTAAAAAAAGGATTTAATTCAGACTTATTAAATGATGTTTTCATGTTACAACATTATCGGGATATGCCTCTCCCTGAACTAGAAGAGGACTTAAACATTATTGAGGGAATGCTTGAAGAAAATCATTCTCTACCAGAAATCTTAAAAACCCTTCAAGAGTGTCCTGTTCCTGAAGAGGGTTGTAAAGAAAATTTGATCCGTCTGCTGCTGTCTGAAACTCTGCCTGCTGAACCACCTCCACCTCCTTCTACTTCAAGAGAAGATGTATTGAATGAATTGATAGTGAATCAAGGTTTTGATAAACTGATCGTCACACAGATTGTCGACTCATCACCAGAGTCAACTCCAATGTCTTCTCTTGTTTCATTGATTGAGGAAGAAGTATCACGTCAACAGTTACATCATAAACAACAACACTTAATAAATAATCTCGGGTTTGATGAGACTCTTGTAATGAACTTGACTGACGGAGCTCACGGAACTTCTGTTGATGACCTGGTAGCGCTTCTAGAGATGGCGCTGTCTGCGCCCTCCAGGGGAGAACACTCTAATTCAACTCCTTTTCCACAGCAGTCGGATGATGCAGTTGAGGTCTGTTTTTGCATTGCTCTCACATGTGAGGGAGAAAAAAA
Source organism: Flectonema sp. DT1601 (assembly GCA_964019425.1). NCBI lineage: Eukaryota > Euglenozoa > Diplonemea > Diplonemida > Diplonemidae > Flectonema > Flectonema sp. DT1601. The sequence goes on from OZ025790.1 coordinate 1,476,940, forward strand.
AAAAAAAAAAACAGAATCTGTACTCAATGATGGGAGGGATGTTTAGCCGTGATGTAATCACACAGCGGTTGAATGAATGTGGAAGGGACATAAATGAAACAGCAAATCGTCTTATGTCGTAAAAGCTTTTTTTTGAAAACCTTTTGAAACCATCTTTCCATCGGTGTAATTTATTCATTTTCTGCTTCACTTAAAAAAACAGTTCATACAACAGGAGAAACTTTATGTTAATTTTGGCGCGCACTCTTGCTTCTTGCTTCTTAAGCTGGCCTCCTCCTGGTCAACATGAAAGTGTCTGGTTCAACCTCAAGATATGCAGTTTCCGCTACAAGGCGTCAGAGGTGTCAAGTTCGAATCCCTGTGAAGGCGAGAAGTGACTCTCTTTTGGTGGATAGGCAATCCCCTGAACGAAGCTGTGAGGGAGTTTTAGAGATTAAGACTGTACTCTACACAGGATCTGTTTTTGAGTACATTCGTGTTGGAGTTTACATAACCCAGCACAAGGCCAAAGCTGGATGATGACATAGACCAGCACTGTGCCGCATGAGCATTGCGATGATTGCATACGATGCGTCAAGTTTCACCTTGACAAGCACAGTCTGGTCACTTACAGCTTTTTTAATAAAGATTGAATCTAAATTAATTCCATTTAGGTAATTTGCCTTGACTGAGAAATACCTTGTTTTGCTCGATCTCAATGTAATTAAAATAAAGTAAATTACTCGTCCAGTTCGATTCCCCGTGAAGTATAGTTTTCTTCCTAGAATAAAGGATCCGACGTCTGCGGGGTAAGTGAAGTTGTCCTTTTCAAGTTCATACCTTCTCGGCCTTTTGGCTAAGATCAAGTGTAGTATCTGTTCTTATCAGCTTAATATCTGATATGACACCTTGTGTGTCAACGATATTATAGTAATTTCTTGTTGGGGTGTCGGGTAGCTTGGGGCAACTCAGGTCCGGCACAAGTGTTGCCCTGGAGCTGCACCACATCCAGGAGTGGCACACCCATTTTTAATTAAAGTAGAAGACAAAGTCTCTTTTGAAACAAACCATAAAAAGTAGAGGAAATATTTTTATCTTGGGAAACGAAACCCGAGTTTAAAAAAGAATTGTCTTTAACTTCAACTATACAGAAATAATGATATAACACTGTGATTTTTTGTTTGTGCACGAAACCGTGAACCGACTTAAACTGATAAAGCTAAAGAAGTGCTGCCAACATTCTTTTTCGTTCTTACAATCTTGTTAAGCAAAAAAAAATCCCCAAATCCACGAAAGTATTTCCCTTCACTTGAAAATTATTCTTTAGCCCAAAAAATGAATTGGGTGAACTGGGAGAAAACTACCCCATGTGAGACTCGAACTCACAACCTTTGGATTAGAAGTCCAACGCGCTATCCAATTGCGCCAATGGGGCTCTGTTTACCAACGATTCTTTTTTTTTTTTTTTTTTTTTTTTTTTTTTTGGTTACACTCGTCTGTGCTACCAAACTCTTTGTTTATGTTCTTTTCACTTCTATGTTTTGTCTTTCTTTTATACTTTCTTTTTGACTTAAGTCTGACAAATTGGAAAACACGGGAAACATAGGTAGGCTCCGCCTGAGGACGTAAGAAGAGCGGCAACGGAAAAAATAAATGGTCACGCGTCCTTGAGATTGGACACACGAAGCTAATTCGGTTACCATTCCTACCATCGATAAGGAAAACAAAGAATCGAGCATATAACTAGAGCGGTGGTCAAAGACCACTTGAACAGCCCGAAGGCCTGCCCTCAAGAGAAATTAATAAGGAGAATAGGAGAAGAAGGAGAAAGGAGTATTGGAAGGGACACTGAGACAACACCGAAGGTGATGTGCAGTTACCCAACCAGGAGATGATTGATAATGATGAACATACTAAAAATAATAACAAATTGATATTGGCGACTGCATGTCACCTACTTTACTTCCAAAGTCTAAGGTTAGATGTTTGTTCCATCCACCTTATGATCAACGCGAGTGATGGAAGCCACGCCAAAGTGAAGAGAGCTTCAAGGTTAGGAATTTCGTTGGCAATAATAAGTTCTCGATCGCGATCCCACTTGCCGGTCAGTGTTGAGAAGCCCAGGATTTTGAACCTGGCAGAGTCGAGTTTGGGAGATTGACATCCCTGCAGCAGGTGAACCTGTGAGGACGGTTCGCCACAAAATGGGCAGTCGATTTTCTTGCGCCAGTTCTGAATTAGCGGGTGACATCCTGTCCGGAAGTTCGCTATCCGTATCTCGTCGGCTCTTTCCATCCCAGGAGGGTATTTAACGGAACGGCCTCCGATGAGGTGTTTGTAGCAGGTGTAACCACTCACGTTAAGCAGATCCTTTTTGATGCAGCGCTTAACATGTGATGATCGCGAGAAGTAAGTGCCTTTGACTAGCACAGGTCGGATGTTCTTGTTGTGCGCTGCTTCCTTTGCAAGCGCGTCAACTTCATCGTGAAACTCGATTCCAATGTGCGAGGGGATGAATTGCAAATGCACTTTCATTTCACACATGCGCAGGTATTCTAGTATCTTGAGGGACTCAGTATTCCTCTAACGATTCTAAAGCTACAGTTTCTGTACTTTATTGTTTCTGTACTTTATTGATTTACAAAAAAAAAAATAAAAAATGTCCGGAACACAAGAATCGATGGTCGTGCAGCAACAAGAGCAAGCACAGCAATCAATGATGCAACAGCAGCAAGCACAGCAATTAATGGCACAGCAACAGCAGGCACAACACTTAATGATGCAACAACAGCAGCCGCAACAGCCAACACAAAGCCAGCCGGTACAACAACAAGCGCAGAACAATTCCAACAATTGCTTTTTACATGGCAACTGGACGCTTGAGACTTTAAGTCAGTCGCAAACTCACCTTCCCAACAATGTCCCACCAATCTCCCCCTTTTCGTTTATGAGCTCACCAATGATAGCGTTTAAACAGTATCTCAGAATAACAAATCTGTATTTTAAAACAATAAACATTTTAAGTTTAAAAGAAATGCACTTCACAGTTTCAAAAGACAATGTTGTAAACGTTTTTTCTTGTTTATTGGAAATCAAAAAAGAATGTGCAGCTGATTTCTTAGAAATATCCGGCCAACACGGCATTTTCTTTTCCGAACACAAAAGCACTCAACACCTCTCCTCCTACTACACAATTGTGTGGACCCCTGACACACCTTACACCCAGCTTAAAAAGATAGCAATCGATCTCAATAAAGACCCAAAAAACAAAGGAGCCCTCGGGCTCACAATGTACCAAGGAAGAAGCCTTGGGATACGAATTAAAAAAGAATCAGAAACAAACTTTCGTTCAAATTTTGGAGTAAAATGTCCGACTTATTTCGAGATAAGCGGCATAAGCAAAGAGAACGCAACGTCATTTGACGTTGAATTTTTTTTTGATTTAATGAAAAAAAAAATTAAGTACTGTTATAAAAAAAAAAGGGAAGAGTCACATGTTGTGAGCTCGTACGAGAATCTGCAGTCTTGCGGATCAGTAATCGTTAAAAAAATAACTCAACCCTCAAAAGATGAAAGAAGAATTGAAAAGAACTCAATAGAAACGAAAACAGACCAAACTGAAAAAAAAGATATTAACGAAAAAGGAAAAGGAAAAGGAAAAGGGAAAGGGAAAAAAGGAAAGAAAGGAACTAAGGGAGAGAGCGGTAAAGGAAAAAAAACTGTTTTGTCATCACCGTCAACCTCAGTAACCCCGTCAATAGAACAAACGGACATTTTAAACCAGCTAAAATTATTGTTAGATGCACAAACAAAGCATCTAACAACAAAGATCATTGGCACTTTTCTAGCCGATGATCCGAAAAAGCAAGCAGAAGCTTGGGATGCGGAAATAAACCCGCAAGAAAAAGAAGGTTTTCTACAAGGATCGATGGACGATGACATCGATCTTGTGAAACAGAAGCTGGACAAAGAAAACGATGGTGATGACAACACAAAAAGAAAAAAAGAAGAACCTCCGAATTGACTGTTTCCTTATAATTTATATCTTTTTTATTTCTCGAACCTTCTTTTGTGTGGAGACATCCACCCGAACCCCGGTCCACAAAAAAAGCAAAAAAACAGTGAGCTGAGAATTGTATCTTTTATTGTTTGTGGTCTCAAGTCGAAATCCGACGAAATAACTTTTTTTTTACAAAATATAAAACCTGACCTATTCATGGTTCAGGAAACATTGTTAAAGGATAACGACGAAACCATTAATTTTAATGGGTACAAGTGTCTCAGAAGAGACCGGAGAATTCCGGTAAAAAAAAACGCACCCGTCAGAGGTGGTGGATTGGCAATTTTTTACAAAAACAGCCTAAGCGTGACAGCATTCGCTGTTGCACAACACAGCCAAGACTGCACTGAAGTCCAGGGCATTTTTGTGTCAAATTCAAAACAAACTGTAAGGGTATACAACGTGTACAGACCACCGGTAAGCCAATCAACCTCTGATAGGTCCCCCTCTTTTGATATGAATAGTATTTTTCTTTTTAATAAAAATGATAAAGTAGTTATCGCGGGGGATCTTAACGCAAGGCATCCACTCTGGGACCCGAGAGACGAGTCAAACACAAATGGCCATGAAGTCTCGACTTTTCTAAACAATAACCAGTTTGAATGCTGCAACGTTAAGGAAATCCCCACAAGACCAAAATCAAACACTTCTCCTGATGTTGTTCTCCAAAAAAACTGTGATATTGGCAACTGGACGACGCTCGAATCTCTATCAAGCGATCATGTACCAATGTATTTTTCTCTTTCTTTTTTTTCGGATTCGATAAACAGAGCGAACGGTGCAACGGTTTTTTCTTATAATTGGAACAGGGCACTGTGGCCAAACTACAGCTCCCACCTCGAAAGGGTGGCGAAGCGACTTGAAAAGATTCAAGATAACCAGAAATTATCAATGGAATTCATAAGAGAATTAAAAAATGCGTTACGGATCTTTGTACCAAGGATTTATTTGAAAGGAAAGTCACCAAAGAAGTGGTGGAACACGACGGTTGCATCTAAGTTTCATGAGTTCAACGAGTCACATTGTGACCAACGGGATGATCTTACAGATCTGTCGCAACAGGGAAAGTCAATTTTTACATCTTTAAAAAAAGAACTCAAAAAAACAGTCGTTGATGCCAAGAATCAACAGTTTAAAAAAAGCCTTAAAAAAGACAAGTCTATTATTGAAGCTTTTGAAGACATAAGAGGCCTTGATGGAAGATCAAGACTTAAAGAAATTCGAGAAATCACCTGTGGTGATAAACTTGTTACAGATGATGTGGAAAAAGCATCAATTTTCAATAATCAATTTTTACAACGTGTTGGTAACATCAAAGAAAAAACAAAGACAAAGAAAATAGAAACAGACCCTTCTGATTTTACACCATTTACACAACATGAACTTAGAATCCAATTGAGAGGAATGGCTCTGGAAAAGAATTCACCAGATGGCGTTCAAGGTATTCTTCTTAACCATTTGGGACCTAGAATGCTAAACATTTTACTTAAGATTTTTAACAATTCGTGGAAACATTCTGTTGTCCCGAGTGATTGGAAAGACACACACTGGATCCCTGTTTTAAAAAAAGGAAAACCCCCAAACCTCCCCTCTTCATATAGAATGATCTCTCTCACCCCTTTTATTGCGAAATTGATGGAAAGAATGGTGAAGGAACGTCTTACGTATTTTATGCAATCACCGAATGAAAAGAAAACTGACGGTATTGGTTTCAACCAAACTTCTTATCGGAAAACGCGTTCTTGCCGGGAAAACATCCTATATGTTACGGACAGACTTAGATTTCTTAAACACCAAAAAAAGTCAGCGGCCCTTGTTCTTCTTGATATCGAAAAAGCTTTTGATAGTGTGAACCATGATCTTCTCCTTCAAAGGATGGTAGATCTTGGAATACCAAAACATTTTATAGCCTGGATTCAGGCCTTTCTTAAAAAACGAAGAGCAGCGGTTGTTGTTAATAATGAAAAAGGTTCTTACCACAATGTTTATTCTGGCGTTCCACAAGGAACAGTTTTGTCGGCTCTACTTTTTACTCTGTATATTGAAAAAGTCGCAGAAAGACTAGATATTACGGTTGCTAAGTATGCGGATGATATTGCTTTTGTAGTTGATGATGAAGGGAAAGGTTTTACTTATCATTTGGCAAAAACGAAATATTTCTTTAATGAGATTGAAAAGGATCTAAACGAATTAAAATTAAAAGTAAGTTATGAGCCTGACAAAACAAAACTTGTGTATTATCCCTACTCCCCAAATTCCCCACTACAAACACCTTTCACTTTTACTTCAAATTTAACAAAAAATATTGTTCCATGTGTTGATAGCGCCAAGCTTCTTGGGGTGATCCTTGATAACAAGCTCGATTGGAAACAGCATATCTCGTACATTTGTAGAAGAGTTAATCTTCGCTTAAGGTATCTGAAGCTTGTCGCATCAAAAGCATGGGGACAGTGTACTGCAACTTTGCGTGAGGTGTATGATTTGTATATTCGACCTGTCATAACAAACTCGTGTGAAGCTTTTTATCCTGAAGTTAGGTATAAAAAGATTCACATGGACAGGCTTCTCTCTTTACACCTTAGGGGTGCGTGCTATGTCTTAGGTGCCTTACCACCAACAAGGGAAACAAGAGATAAGATCTTTTTTGAGGCACAACAACAAAGTATCAACACCCATTTGAGACTTGAAACTGGTAGATGGTTCGCCAAAATGGCGCGAATCACGTCCCCTTTATTAAATGTCTTTATTCCACCTGAAAGAATATCCTCAACACCCATTGATTCTTTTACTCGTTTAGGAATGAATGTTCTGAAAGAACACAACCTTCTATCACTCAGTTTTGAGAAATATCCCATTTACGTTCATCCTCCATGGAGTTTTTCAAATGATTTCAATGTTTTTAAACCAGAAATGCATGTTAGAAAAAAAAAAGACAAAAAGAAAAATAAAAAAGCCTGTGAAGCTGTTCTTAATGAAATAAGGAAAGATTATGAACCAGTCTTAGAGGTATATACCGATGGTGCCGTTGTTGAAGAACGCGGTGCTGCGGGTGTGTACATCATAGACAGCGAAGGAAATGAATTTCTCACAAACAAAAGTGAAGCAGGAATAATCTGCACCTCTTTTAGGGCTGAAATGATGGCGATCAAAAACGCTTTTGTTTTACTTTTTAAGGAATTTAAACCGCCGGAAAATGCGTCAGTTTTATTTGTGTCAGACTCCTCCAGTGCCTTGATGGAACTGGAAAAAGGGGGAACAAAACAGAAAACGAGACTAGGAAGCCGCATCTGGCAGTTTATTGAATTTTTCAACAATAAATTCAAAACAAAGTTTATTTTCCAGCATGTCTTTTCTCACTGTGGTATTGTCGGAAACGAAGAAGCAGACAAACTAGCCCAAAACATTTCATTAAAAAAAGATGAAGAAACCCTTTTAAAACAAAAAAAAGTTCCCATAGACTACAGCACCCATGTAGCTAAACTAAAACACAGAATAAAAGAAAAATTTGACCCCCGTCCTTTCCCATCTGAAACTGAAAGAGCGGAAGAAATTCTGATTTCACAACTCAGAATTGGCGACTGTAAACAAACACAAGGGAAATGTCCTAGGTGCAGAGAAAAAGACTCTGTAGAGCACCTGTTAGCAAAATGCTCAAAGTACAGAAAAGAGAGGAGGGTGTATCTCCAGAAAGACTCTCTAACACAAGAAGAGTTAAAGGATTGTCTTTCCACTGTACAAGGACTAGAGAATGTTTTTCTTTTTATGTCATCTGCAAGAAGATATGTATTTCCAGAAAAAGAAAAGAAAAAAGAAAATTTGAGTCAGGAAACAAAGAAAGAAAATGAAGAAAACGTTATCCTTCAACCCACACTTTTCAATACTGTGATTCAAAACTCACAACTGACTTGATTTCTCAAGCTTCCAAATTAACCAAAGTAGCACCTACACCATGGGGATGGTCTGATTGTTGATTGACTGATAGGCCGATATAGATTGGACACAGATCGAGAGTTTTTGAGAGATCTTAGATGAAAGTCCGCACCTTTCAGGCCATCCCCAAAAAGCACATAGCAGCTACAGCTATGTCAATTCAAATTGCGACGAGCTGCAACTTCGACATGAAGTTTTTCGTTATTGTTCTTACCTTCTCCACATATTTACATATGTGATAAGTATAAGTCATATCTTACGATTGACAATTCCTCCCCATAAATAAATTTCTTTTTATTATTTTATTTTACACCTGCCTTACTAACTTGGGGAGAAAGAAAGGAAGAACAATGGGCCTCTTATGAGGTGGGCAATTGCCCTGGACCCACATTAAATGTACGCGTGTTTTGCGTCAGCCCGTTGCTGTAGAAAAAGAAGAGACAGTTTCAGGTAGTAATGAAAAAAAAAAAAAAAAAAAAAAAAAAAAAAAAAAAAAGTTTTTTTATTTATTTTATTTATTTAGTCACATCCCCCCTGTCTTTCTACTTTGTTTTTATTCTTTCTGAGCATACTCGCTCTTCTTATTTTTTAACTAAGTAAATAAGCAACAACGAGTGCAACTGTTGTGAGTCCGTTGGAGGACTTCCCCGGATAGGAAGCTCACGACACTGTAAGTACAAAGCGAATATTTATTTTTTATTTCTTTTTTTTTTTTTGGTTACACTCGTCTGTGCTACCAAACTCTCTGTTTTTGTTCTTTTCACTTCTATGTTTTGTCTTTCTTTTTGACTTAAGTCTGACAAATTGGAAAACACGGGAAACATAGGTAGGCTCCGCCTGAGGACGTAAGAAGAGCGGCAACGGAAAAATAAGTGGTCACGCGTCCTTGAAATTGGACACATGAAGCTAATTCGGTTACCATTCCTACCATCGATAAGGAAAAAACAAAGAATCGAGCATATAACTAGAGCGGTGGTCAAAGACCACTTGAACAGCCCGAAGGCCTGCCCTCAAGAGAAATTTATAAGGAGAATAGGAGAAGAAGGAGACAGGAGTGTTGGAAGAGACACTGCGACAACACCGAAGGTGGTGTGCAGTTACCCAACCAGGAGATGATTGATAATGATGAAAATACTAAAAATAATAACAAATTGATATTGGCGACTACATGTCACCTACTTTACTTCCAAAGTCTAAGGTTAGATGTTTGTTCCATCCACCTTATGATCAACGCGAGTGATGGAAGCCACGCCAAAGTGAAGAGAGCTTCAAGGTTAGGAATTTCGTTGGCAATAATAAGTTCTCGATCGCGATCCCACTTGCCGGTCAGTGTTGAGAAGCCCAGGATTTTGAACCTGGCAGAGTCGAGTTTGGGAGATTGACATCCCTGCAGCAGGTGAACCTGTGAGGACGGTTCGCCACAAAATGGGCAGTCGATTTTCTTGCGCCAGTTCTGAATTAGCGGGTGACATCCTGTCCGGAAGTTCGCTATCCGTATCTCGTCGGCTCTTTCCATCCCAGGAGGGTATTTAACGGAACGGCCTCCGATGAGGTGTTTGTAGCAGGTGTTACCACTCACGTTAAGCAGATCCTTTTTGATGCAGCGCTTAACATGTGATGATCGCGAGAAGTAAGTGCCTTTGACTAGCACAGGTCGGATGTTCTTGTTGTGCGCTGCTTCCTTTGCAAGCGCGTCAACTTCATCGTGAAACTCGATTCCAATGTGTGAGGGGATGAATTGCAAATGCACTTTCATTTCACACATGCGCAGGTATTCTAGTATCTTGAGGGACTCAGTATTCCTCTGTCTGCACCTTCCACCCAGCAGTTCATCCAGAAGGGATTTTGAGTCCGTGAATAGCCTTACAGATCTCATTGAAGGATCTTTGCTAAACACTGTTCTCAGATGTCTAGCCGCGTTCTTCAGAGCATGTTGTTCAGCCCTGTAGCTGCAGTCAGCTTGATAAAGCCTAGACGCGTAAGCAGATCGAAGGCCGCTACGTGACTTGGCAATATGAGCCGCACCGGCCGCGCCGGAAGCAGAGTAGGAGCCATCGCAGTTGATTACCATGTCGACAGGAGGTAACGTTCCAATGTACGACATGAATTTTTCTTTGTCCACCGCAGGGTTCGCGGACTTCGGAAATCCGCAGCCGTTGCTAATCCTAAGGTTTGTCGGAGATACCCAGGGTTCCATCGAGTCAGGCTGCACAAGGCACTGGCTTTCACGCTGGCTGTCAATGCCAGGAAGGAGGCCAGCCCAGTAGCTTTGGGTTGAGGCGAGTCTGTTGGTACTAGGTATCCAAGTCATGGCTTTATACCTGTAGTACGCTATCTTGGTTTGCTTTTCAATCTGACGTTTAAAAGGAAGCATGTCCGCTTCCCACAGTAGAAGTTCTCTCGGTGTGCACCTGCTGCATCCAGTAACCAGCCTGGCAACCTTCCTCAGTTCGAAATCAATACTATCAACGCTGTTGCTTATCAACCAACCAAAGCTATCGAGCGCATAAGAGATTCTCGCAGTTACGTAAAGGTTCTTGACCATATTTAGCGTTTTGTAGTCAAGATCATACGGTTGAAGGCATTGAAGCAGAGATATTCCCTTTTTCAGTTCTTCATGAATCTTAGCCACCTGTTTGTGGAAAGTGAGTCTGTCGTCGATGTGAACTCCGAGGTATTTCACTGAGTCCACGATTGGCAACAGAAATGCGGTTTTAAATCTGGCTTTCACCACCATCACGTTGTCTTCGAGAACAATATTCCGCAACATCACGTTGTCAAGTTCGTCTTGCGTTTTGATCGGAGTTCCATCAACCTCGAGAATAGTTTCGCCGCTTTGAAGCATGGGTCTAGAAGAGTTTAAGTTGATACTCTTTTCAATGTCACTATAGTCCATTTTGATAACGTTTTCCACAACAGATCTGGAAAATAGTAATTCGCGATTGCAGGTGTCGTTGAGAATCGTATCCTTCGTACGGACTTTCATCTTAAGAGCACAGGTCTTTGAGACCGACAGGGCCATGTCGTTGTCAGAACACCATTGATCCACTTTATCAAGTATTATTTGAGCATTTGAAAGAGCTTCTTCCATGTTATGTCCAGATACTACACATGCTGTATCATCCGCATACAGAGCAGACGTCGTTGTTTCTTTCTCCAGTTCCAAAATCTTGCAGAGGTCATCAACGTAGATAAGATAGAGAAGAGGACCCAGGATCGATCCCTGTGGAACCCCCTTAGCCAGAGTACGGAATTCGCTAAGATAACCATTCGCTTCAACTCTAACCTTCCTGTTTGTAAGAAAGTCTGTGATCCATCTGATAATAACATTCGGAACACCCATCTTTACCAATTTTAATAAAAGTATCTTATGGTTGATCCTGTCAAACGCAGCAGTAAAATCAAACGATAAGAACACCGATCTCTTTCTCTTCATGTGCATCCTTACGACGGCATCTACCAAAACGGTGATCTGTTCGCAGGTATTTCTCCCCCTTCTGAAACCAGCCTGTAGTGGGCTGAGTGACGAATGTTTAGTGAGCCAGTGCATGAGTCGGTCATACACGAGCCTCTCCGCAAGTTTCCCAACAACCGATGTGAGCGTAATGGGTCTGAAACTCTTCAGTTCATTCCGAGGTTTTCCAGCCTTGAACATAGGCTTGATTAAACCTTGTTTCCACTGGTACGGTACTTTTGAAGTCTTCCAGGAAGTGTTAATAATTCTCAAGAGGTATTCCACTGTTGCCGGAGTGAAGTTTTTGATCATCTCATTGTGAACTCCATCAGGTCCTGCAGCCTTGCGGGTCTTCAGTAAGTCTTCAGTTATTTTTTTATTTTTTTTTTTTTATACTCTTTGCGGGTTTGATCGCAGTAGGACCTCCAGCAGGCATTATAAGATGCGATCATGGAAGGTAACTAATGCAATGGAATTCAACTACTGTTTTGGAAAAGAAGAGGCAAAAGACAAAGAAGCCGGTCTACCAATTGAAGACGTGAAGGTGTACACAGATGGGTCTATTAGACATAGGACGAAGACGTACATGACTAAGTCAGGAGCATCTGTGATAATAGTGAAGGGTAAGGAGGTTAGCATGACCGGATTCAGAATACCTGTAGCAGGAAGCTCCTACAGAACTGAACAGATAGCCGTGGAACAAGCGATGAGAAAACTCCTGAAAAACAAAAAGGCATCCGAAGGAATACTTCCCACAACAAAGACGCATATTCTAACTGACTCAATGTCGCTAATACAGGCACTTGAGCGAGGACCTGAAGAACAGAAATCTGCTACAAACGCATCAATCTGGAAGTTAGCACTGAAACTGGAACACAGAGGTGTTAATATTAACATGCAGTATGTCCCAGCACATATGGATGTGCTGTATAATGAAATAGCAGACAAGGTGGCAAAACACGCTGCAGGTACGATAAAGAAACCTCCAGATGACAGTGTGGTACTCGAGAGTTTAGTTACTAGACTGGATATGGGAACCCTTATGACTTTTCACAAGAGAAGAAAACGAGAGGAGTGGATTGGAGCCGGCGAACAGAGGCATCCACCTTTTGTAGAAGAACTGACGAGACCACAAGAAGTCCTAATGTCCCGCTTCAGAGTTGGACACTGTAGATCTCTTAAACTAAAAGGAATAAACGAACAGTGCATCTTCTGTCATGGAGATACTGCAACACCGCATCATGTGCTTTTCAAGTGCAACCACTGGTGTATCCAAAAGATGAGATCATTGTACATACACAGCATGATTAATACCGAAACTAGTGAAGTAGTGAGTAAAGTAGAGGACTGCTTCTTAAAGGAGAATCAACGCAGCATGTCCAACTTTGTAGTGGTACTGGACCAAATAGCTGAAATGCTCGGAAGACCTGGAAATCCATAATTTAAAGATGCGGTTCTTAGACCAAATGAGGAAGTAAACTGAACTCTTTAGAAATTGATAAAGAAAGAAAACAAAGAAGATACGAAGCCTACGGGAACCCCCCATCCCATCCCCAATCCCCACAAAAAGAAAGTGTACAGAAGAAAGAAAGAACAACCGCGCCTAACAGCGCAAACAGCAAAGCAGGTCGAAGGAACCTGCTGTGCACACAAAAAAAAAAAAAAAAAAAAAAAAAAAGGCATTGGAACAAGGGCCATATAAACAAAGGTCCCCAATGAACAAAAAGATCTGGAAGTTGGCAATGAAACTGGAGAAGAAGGGAATCCAAGTCAACATGCAGTATGTACCGGCACACAGAAACGTGCGGTACAACGAAGTAGCGGACCAACTGGCGAAATACGCTGCAGGCCTGAAGGAAGATCCACCTCACGAAGATGTTATTATTAAACAACTGCCCACTCAACTTGACATGGGAACATTGATGACGTTTCACAAGCGGAGAAAACGGGAGAACTGGATCGGACCGGGAGAGGTAAGACACCCTCCGTACATCGAAGCTCTAACACGACCAGAGGAAGTACTGATGTCACGCTTTAGAGTGGGACATTGCAGATCTCTGATAATCAAAGGACTGAACGAGCTGTGCTTTTTCTGTAAACTTGGAAAGGCGACAGCACATCATGTATTATTTATATGCGAACATTGGTGTATAGAAACCTTGAGGGAAAAATACATCAGTCACATGATGAATGACAAGGGAGAGGAAGCATGCCAACTGGAGGACTGCTACTTACCTGCGAATCAACAGCAGATGACTGGTCTTGTCACAACCTTAGACAGACTGGCACAACTATTAGGACGGTAGTATTATTAAAACATCGACATTTCGAATATCAACATTGAAGGCATCATTGCAACACATCTGAAGTCGTCCAAGTGGACAATAAATTATGTAGTATTAGTTTTAAGTTATCAAAACAAAGAAAGGAGATACGAAGCCTGCGGGATTCCCACCCCCAACCCCCAAAACAAAGAAAGTAAGAAAGAAAGAAAGAAAAAGAACAGCCGTGCCTAACAGCGCAATCAGCATCACAGACTCACGGGTCGTGGTGCACTCAAAAAAAAAAAAAAAAAAAAGCATTTCAAGCAAGCCCTCAAAACAAGGAGGCAATTCAAACAAAGACAAGCCCTCAAAACAAAGAGGCAATTCAAATAAGCCCTCAAAACATAGAGGCACGAAGCGTATTATTAAAAACGAAACAAAGCCCTCCGTCAAATGAGGCACCCCAATCAAGCCCTCAAATCAAAGAGGCACAAAGAAGATCAACGGTGATCTGAATGGACCACCACCGAAACTCAACAAGGAGCATTTTAATTGCAAAATACTCCAGCCAACTGATGACCTCAACAGCAAGACCAATGGAATTATACTCTCATTGGCTCAACAAGGAAGAAGCCTGGACGAACAATACTTCGAAAAGGCCAGCAAAACGAAGCAACTGACGATGGTGTTCACACGGCCACCTCCAAAACGTGCCCTACAACACGCAACTGACTGCAGTCAGATACAAACGCCGGTCCAATTTGATGGACAAATAAGAATAAGATCATGGTGGTTTGTGACTTTTACCGGAGCAACCTACACCCCAACACTAATAGTGGCAACAAACATAAAGCCACCGATCACTCATCGCGTGGGCTACAGCAAAGGAGTTAGGAGGAGATGCTATCAGAAACCCAGCATCGCTTACTGCAAAAATCAAGGCAGTGGTGGGTGATCAGGGACGGGTCGACACAAGGACATTCCGGATAGTTGGAAAGGGGGATTTTAGTGAAGTCACAGTCCTACCAAATGATGAAAAGGCAGCAATCGCACTGATGCACAACTCAGGGAGTAACAAAGTTTACTTCAGGATAAAATCGATAGAGGGCCTGACCAAGCATGTCTATGAAACAGTATGGCTTGACAGGAAAGTCTTCGAATGAGGAAGCCATGGGAGTCCTGAAGGCACAACAAGACATGTGCATGGGGCTGACTACCAACTATGGGAAGATAGGGATAAGGGTGAGTGCCTCTGCAAACGTAGAGAAAGTACGGAAGGGTGCCGGGAAATTCGCTGCGCAAGTCTACGGTGCTGGACTGTACCGTATCAGTGGTGCACAGTACAGGTGGTCGAACCGGCTCCAGGGAATGCTCTTGGAAGCGGGATTAAATTCTAAATTTATTCGCATGGAGAAAGGCGACTTCTTGGTCGCCCTCGATAAAAGTCCGAAAAGCCAGTTCTTACAATGTGGTGAGACCCTGATGTCTATTGAGAAAATGGAGCTGCCAGAAGACCGTGCTACGAACTAGCAATTTTTGCTAACATATTCTTTTCAAAAAATTGTTGATTTTAAGCAAGTAATTTGTAGGTGAAACCTACACTCTGCCGTATTACATTTTTCCCTGGTTTTGGTTTCCCAGGGCTCACGATTAATTCAAAATTCAAAATTGAATAACTCGATTCCGTACTGCACTGAATGACAACACGGAAAAAGAGATGTAAGTTAGAAACATTTATTATAATGTAAAGTATTTACGTCAATCGCAGAGTGTATACCTACACTAACATTACCTTTAGTCACTGTATCTCAGAACTAATGTTAAATTATCGTTATGTTGTCTATGATACAAAACATTTGTATTTTACGTACAAACTCGAACAGTTAACCCCCCTGTCCAGTCCTGCAAACTGGAGTGCTTCAGCCAACTTCATGATTGAAAATTATTCCCTGATACCAAAAGTGAAAAACTACCCCATGTGAGACTCGAACTCACAACCTTTGGATTAGAAGTCCAACGCGCTATCCAATTGCGCCAATGGGGCTCTGTTTTTAGCTTTTTTTTATTTATTTATTTATTAGCTTTTTTTTTTTTTTTTTTTTTTTTTTTTTTCGCCGAAGCGAAGATGCCAAAAAAAATACCAACGATTCTAAAGCTACAGTTTCTGTTAAATATATTTCAGTAATTTGCAGCATCCCAAAGCACCGTTTCACCAAGCATCGAATTTTTCGATGCGTTCCCATAATGTAAATCCAACATTATGATTATTAGTTTCTTAATACCAATTCTTAATTCACACCCATTTATCAGATTTCGAACCCCGTTTCGCGCATACCTTTTTCACGAATTTTAAATTTAAATTTAAATGTCTGGTGTAACAACAACTAAGAGCTGCATCCAGAGTGGGGCGCTCTCACGTACAAAATCAGTAATAGTCTTAGACAAGCTGAAGAGAGACGCACAGGCCCCGAGCGCGACGGCGGGTGAGTTATCAGCGGCACCGACGGTGATGTCCGAGACGGAGTTGGCAAGGCAGTGTGTGGCCTTGGTGAATCAGTTAGTGGTGTTTGAGGCGCGAACGAAGACGGACACAGATGCGCCGTACCTGTTGTACGCAGGGATGTTAGTGGAGTTCGAAGACTCATATGCGATAAATTTTTCGTCGGCCTTTAATTATTTAGAAGGCATAAGCACATGGAGTGGGGAAGAGAAAAAATCAGCATTTCCACCTCCAATGATGGCTGTACAACGTTTGGTAAGTGCTTCAGTCTTTCAAACTGAGCGAGCGAAGGATTTGTTGGGCCGGAAGGACGCGCAGCTGCGTGCACAGAGGGAGAAGGTGAGTGAGCTGGAAAACAATGTGAAGGGATTGCAAGAAATGGTACAGCAGCTGCTAAACAAGCCGGATGAAGAAATGTTAAATCATCGATCGTCTTCTCAACCGAGGTATCAGCATCAAGTTTTAAACTCAACTGTGTCAAGTCAAAATCAACCAATGTACCATCATCAGAATCAGAACCAGGAATTTGACTACACTCAAATAGGAAGGGAAGCGACAGATGCTTACAGCATCACAGAGAAGTGTTTCCGGGACGCAGTCGCACAGAGAGGCCCACTCGAAGTTGCGAGGGATTTTGAGATAGTAATGGTGGCCGGATATGAGCAGAGATACGGGGGGAATGATCTCCGTAAGAGTTTTGTAGCTTTTAGACGATGGTTAGCCTCAGCATGCTCAGTACAGGACTGGAACACAAACCCGGAGCTAGTGGCACTTGGAGATCATCTGCTGAAGGAACTAAAGTTGAAGCACACAGCAGTCAGAAGAGGAGTTGGACAGTATACCTTACAACAGCAGATGATGGCACAATCAGAGGATCCTTATGAGAAGGCAGCGATAGCTATCGAGAGGAGGAACGCAACAAGCAGAAAAGGCAAAGGAAGGAAAGGCGGTTTTAAAGGAGGATACAAGGGTCAGGGAAATGGACAGACCGGGAGGCAGTGACTGGCACCTTCTGGTCAAAGAGTAAGTATGCCAGTAGCGACAATGTACGAAGCTTTCAAGAGACAACAACAGTCAGTCGGTTCAACAAGCGTCGCAATTTCAACTCATCGATTCACCCCGTACAACGCACAATCAATAGAACGCACGACTATACTCGACAACTCAGGAATGACAATTTTAAATTCAAACACGATGCAAGTTGCAACGCGAACAACCAGCCTGGCGATATCAAGTCCAACTCACGTTTCTATTCCGAATCACATTCGAAGGCCAACTCCAAACATGTCACCTCATCGAAAAAGTATCGACGATCCAGATTCGGACCCAAGACCTCTGCCGTGCAGCGCAGCTGTCCAGACGTCACATTCAGGCAACGAGAATTTTCTACTGGATGGCGAAGCCGAGCTTCAGACCGCAGAAACATCAACTCTAGGAACGCTAGAAGGAGATGTAATAAAAAGAGCAGTCTTAAATATTTTGCAACAGAGTGTCAAGAAAAAGAAGCAATCGGAGGACGAAGTGGACCCGGACGAGGCCGAGGAGAGGATTCAAGGCCTGGTCGAGAAGACTTGGGCGAAGCCAACAACGGTTGCAAGAAGAGCACTGTGGGACAGGTTGAACAGATGGATCCAATTGAACGACCTTCCCTTGAACGCAAACTCGGCAGTTCTGTTTGTGGCGGCAACAGGAGCGGCCCCATCTGCCCTCCTTACGTATTCAAAGCACCTGTCAGCGATGATGGGGAAGCTGGGAATGGAGACAAGTCCGTTATCAATAATGGGTACTTCGTTGAGAGCCGCTGGTGCCGAGATTCCAAGCAGGCAGGCAGAACCGATGGCGAAGGAAGATTTGGTGAAGTGGGCCAAGACACAAAAAGTGAATGTCCGGTTGGCACTCATGATCTGCTGGAAGACCGCGTCCCGGTGGGGAGAGGTGGCGACCCTGTCAAGCGAGCAGGTGAATGTGATAAGCAGAAACGAGGTGATTGTCGACTGGGCAACGAACCCCAAGGGCAGAAAGCGGAATCCGTTCTACCCTGGAAGGTGGGCAGTTATCGTGGGAGACCTGGTGGAGGAGATCGCGTCCGACAACATCCAGTTAGGAAAGTACGAAAGACTGACGGAGTGGGACACAGCAAAGTTGGTGCAGGAATGGAGAAGGGAGAAGTACATGAAGAAGTACTCGGCGCACTCCATCAAGCGAGGGGCGATAAGTCGCCTGTTCGAACAGTTGGCGAGCGGAGAGGATATCAGGGAGGAATTAATAAGCCGCCTCGCGAAGCACAGCACAACCGCCGCCCTCTCGAACACAACGATCCGGTACGGAGGAAACCCAGTGGCATTGGCCCGGGCATTGCGAACATCGGAGGTGACGATTCACCTCTGACCTGTATTAGGAAAATGAGGGCGCAGTTTACTCACAGAGGAAAGAGTACTCGTCTGCCTTCAACAGTTGAGGAGAGGGGCGCGCCGTTGCATGTCTCGAAGATACCGGAGATGAATCTCAGACATGTCAGGTCACGAATGCTACCTTCGATAAGGAAGCGTTTTGAACATGTATGGTCACTCACATTTAATTATATCAACAAACAGGAAAAAGAAAGTAGAAAGAAGAAATCAAGGTTTTCAGCAGACCATGCTAAGAAGCTGGCTGAGTGTCATATTGCCGTTCCTTTTAATTTATCTGAGTCAAGGGCGCATAATGTGCCATTTACTGTTTTCGAAGAAAGAGAGTCTGGAAATAGACAGAGGTTTATTTTGTGGACAAAAGAAGAGAACGAAAGAATCACAGGGGAGGGGTATGTTCCTTTTGTCCTGTTGAAACACATTTCGGAATACCTGGGTGCAGTTGACTCAGAGGTTGCATCTCTGAGAGACTTCAAAACTGGTTTTTACCAGGTTGCAATCCCAGAAGAGGCAAGAGGCCTGTTTGCGTTTCAGGATTCCGAGGGTGCTTCGTATGCCTTGACCAGACTGCCCATGGGGCATGTTTTGTGCACCGGAAATAATGAACACCGTGGCTGCTGTGGTAGCAGGTGACCCGCTTTTTGTCAAGGACAGGTATGCGGAGAAGGATGTTGGGATCCATTGGTGGATCGACAATATCAGGTATTTCGGTGGAAGGGAGAAGGTGCACAGTGCAACAGAAAGATTGGATAAACTGGCATCTGAATGCAACATTTCTTGGAAACCACAGGATACAGTTAACTGTGGTGGATCTTATGATTTTCTTGGTGTTTCTTTTTTACATAATGCAAAGGAAGTGGGCTTAGGTGCCAAGATTAGAAGAGGTATTTTCAAGTGTGATTTAAATCGTATGACTGCCTCGAGTATCGAGTCATTAGGGGGGAGACTTCTACATGCAAGTGCAATTTCAGGTGTTCCACCTGGGCGTTACTGGTTTGCTTTAAAGTTTCTGAGAAGAGTAACAAACAAGCTCAACAAGGGCTCTTTACGTGTTGAACAGGAAGTGGTTATTCCCCCCTCTGTGAAAAGAGAGTTTTTCAATTGGTGTAAGTCGGTCCAGAAGAAAAGGATCATTAAGTTGAATGGGACAAAGAAAAAGAAAGCTGAGGTATTTGTTGATGCCTCGCTCCAAGGGTGGGGCGGGGTTATTGTTTGGGAATCTGGAGAATTGGAAATCCTGGGAGGGGCATGGCCATATGGTGAGAGTCGCCACATTAACATTCTTGAAGCTGATGCTCTGGCCAGGACTCTGGATGGAATCAGCCATGCTGACCACCTGGGCATCTGGGTAGACAATACCTCGGTATGTGGAGCATTCAGGAAGAGAATGTGTGTAAGATCGCATGATTTGAACTTTTTTGTTATAAAAGCAGTGGAGAGAATTTTGTTTTTTAAGTGTTCTTTTTCTTTAAAATGGGTGAGTACGAAGTACAACCCAGCAGATATTCCATCTAGGGAAGCAATATCTTCGGCTACCAGGCAGAAGGTAGAACTTGCGCTGGGGGAATTCTTTAACTCGCGGCGGGGTGGTGGAGCCGGCAACCCAACGAACAGAACTGGGACCGGCAGCGGCGTCCAGCCCATCCATGGCGGACCCACCACAACCCCAACGCGGTGACCTACTCGCATGGGTAGTCCACCAAGTTGACCATTGTTTAGTTTATTGATATCACCGAGTGATTTGTTTCTCATGTTTCCTTTCTTCCAAACAGGTGCCCAAAGGATGCAAGATAATTACTGTTAAATATATTTCAGTAATTTGCAGCATCCCAAAGCACCGTTTCACCAAGCATCGAATTTTTCGATGCGTTCCCATAATGTAAATCCAACATTATGATTATTAGTTTCTTAATACCAATTCTTAATTCACACCCATTTATCAGATTTCGAACCCCGTTTCGCGCATACCTTTTTCACGAATTTTAAATTCCCACCCACCCACACCTTTTTAAAAAAAAAAAAAAAAAAGTCCCACCCACCGACCCTCCATCGCCGGCAACCCAACGAACAGAACTGGGACCGGCAGCGGCGTCCAGCCCATCCATGGCGGACCCACCACAACCCCAACGCGGTGACCTACTCGCATGGGTAGTCCACCAAGTTGACCATTGTTTAGTTTATTGATATCACCGAGTGATTTGTTTCTCATGTTTCCTTTCTTCCAAACAGGTGCCCAAAGGATGCAAGATAATTACTGTACTTTATTGTTTCTGTTAAATATATTTCAGTAATTTGCAGCATCCCAAAGCACCGTTTCACCAAGCATCGAATTTTTCGATGCGTTCCCATAATGTAAATCCAACATTATGATTATTAGTTTCTTAATACCAATTCTTAATTCACACCCATTTATCAGATTTCGAACCCCGTTTCGCGCATACCTTTTTCACGAATTTTAAATTTAAATTTGGTGGTGGAGCCGGCAACCCAACGAACAGAACTGGGACCGGCAGCGGCGTCCAGCCCATCCATGGCGGACCCACCACAACCCCAACGCGGTGACCTACTCGCATGGGTAGTCCACCAAGTTGACCATTGTTTAGTTTATTGATATCACCGAGTGATTTGTTTCTCATGTTTCCTTTCTTCCAAACAGGTGCCCAAAGGATGCAAGATAATTACTGTACTTTATTGGCAAAAAATTAAAATGGCTGGAAAGAAAGCAATGCGTCCGCAAGATAGAAGGGCAGCGGAAAGGAGAGAAAGAGAAAGGAAAGAGGCGAAGAAGATGAGGGAACAGGCCAAAAATGAGATCCGAGAAGAAGAAGGAGACGAAGACGAAGACGTGGTGATGGGAGGATCACCAGAAGTATCAGAGGAAGAAATGGAGATGGACTCTCCAGAAGTACCGGAAGGAATCGCAGTAGAGGTGACAGCAGTAGGACCTCCAGCAGTATTTCAAGCAAGCCCTCAAAACAAGGAGGCAACTCAAACTAAGACAAGCCCTCAAAACAAAGAGGCAACTCAAATAAGCCCTCAAAATATCGAGGCACAAGGAAGTGTTATATTACTATCTAAGCAAAGCCCTCCGTCAAATGAGGCACCAAGCCCTCAAATCAAAGAGGCACAAAGATCGAAGACGGTGATTATGACTGGACCACCACCGAAGCTTAACAAGGAGCATTTTAATTGCAAGATCCTCCAGCCAACTGATGACCTCAACAGTAAAACCAATGGAATTATACTCTCATTGGCTCAACAAGGAAGAAGCCTGGACGAAAAATACTTTGAAAAGGCCAGCAAAACGAAGCAACTGACGATGGTGTTCACACGACCACCTCCAAAACGTGCCCTACAACACGCAACTGACTGCAGTCAGATACAAACGCCGGTCCAGTTTGATGGACAATTAAGAATAAGAAGCTGGTGGTTCGTTGCTTTGTCTGGCACGATCCACCGGCCAACTCTAACAATAGCCAAGAAGATCAACCCACCGGTGACCCACGAATTAATTGCGTGGATAACAACTAAAGAGTTGACCAAGTCACAGGTCCAAAACCCGGCAGCTGTAACAGCAATTGTCAAAGCTGTTGTGGCACAACACGGAAGAGTCGACCAACGCTCCTACAGATACGTTGGCAAAGACTTCGTAGAACTCACTGTTCTCCCAAACGACGTGGATGCAGCTGTTGCATTATTAAGAAACTCCGGAATAGGAAATGTTTATTTCCGGATCAAATCAGTGGCGGGACAGACACCCACTCAGTACACTACAGTGTGGCTGGACCGCAAGACAACGAACGAAGAGGCAGTTGGCATACTTAAAGCCCAACATGACCTCTGCCATGGACCCACCATCATACATGGCAAGATTGGATTGAGGGTGGTTTATCAAAAGGATGTTGATAAAGTTAGAAAGGGTGCTGGCAAATATGCATCCGCAGTGTTTGGCGAAGGGCTCCACCGTCTCAGTGGAGCACCTTACAGCTGGGGCAACAGACTCCGGAACATCCTATTGGAGATAGGACTGAAGTCGAAGTTTATAAGGATGGATAGAGGTGACTTTATCATCGCACTGGGCAAGAAACCAGAATCAAGGTTTGTACAGTGTGGTGATATTGTCATCCTCATTGAAAAGTTAGAAACAGAAGTGAAGGCGAAGGAAACAGCGAAACCCGTAGTGGTTAAGTACCGTGAGGCTAGAACATCGTACGCAGCAGCGGTCAAGAGGTCACTCCCGACAACGAAGAAACCAACGGCCGAAGTTCAGGTTGTAGAAAACAACGTCAACAGCCTGAGAGAGAAAACGAACGAGACTATCGAACGTCTCCAGAAAGAAGTGAAGGACATGCAAGTTCGACTTGATGAAGGCATGGCACAGATAACCGGGATTGTAGAAACCCTGGTGCAAACTACGAAAAAGAACGAAGCAGCCAACAACAACATGGCGACAGCCATCACTTCGCTAATAGAAGCTGTCAAGAGGATTGAGAACAATCTTGGTATGAACAAGATTACTACAAGTGCGACCAACAGGAACAACACTGGCCAATCATGATTGTGATTTGGTCAAATAACATTCGCTCAGTTCTGAAACCAGAAAATTACTTTCGATTGAACTGGGCACTGAAAGAAGAAAAGCCTGAAGTAGTACTACTGCAGGAAACGTGGTTATCAAAAGAAAAACACTTCGATATTGAAGGGTATTCAATCCACAGGAGAGACAGCACCATCAAGTCAGGTCATCGAGGACTCGTCACTCTGGTCAGAAATGATTTAAATAAGTTAATATTAAAACACCCCGACATCTCACATGACCAAACTGAGATATTAACAGTAGTACTTCAATCTAATCCGCCATTGACAATTCACAATGTTTACCACCCGCCTGAAATCAAGGCAACAACATGGAAGTTTAAAACAGAGCCCGGCACATTGATTGCGGGTGACATTAATGGACACCATTCAACTTGGTCAAATGGTAATACAAACACCACTGGTAACAGCTTCTACGATTGGCCACTAGAAGCAACAATTCGAGTACTAAATACACCTCAACATCAAACAAGACCTCAAAGCTCAGCTTCTCCGGATGTAATTGCATTAGATATTTCTTTGGATGCACAAATCGAACTCATGAAGGGATGGGGCAGCGATCACTTGCCACTCAAACTGACAATCGAAGATATCAAAATAGATGAATATTCAAAAGAGAGTTCTGGGACGTGGAAATGGAAGTGGCATTGTGCCGATTGGGATTATTATAAAATACTGTTGGAAAGGGCAGCGCCCAAATTAGAAAGAATTAAGAATGTACAGAAACTTGCTAATAGGATCAACAACGAGATTCTGAGAGCAGCGAGTAGGGCCATCCCAGGCTACAACAAGAAGTCAAGTAGTACCTTCGCTGTGAGGGATTCAGAATTGGAAGATTTAATGGCAGAGACTGACCCTGATAAGACAGACTCAGAAGCAATTGAAAGAGGTATCAACATGATCAAACAGAAGATCATTGAGTGCGACATGACTGGAATGGACTACCGATGGGCCTTTAGAAAAGTTAAACAACTGGAAGGTAGAATGATGGACCATTCAATTACTAAGATTGTCGACGGTGAGAAGGAATTAACTGACCCGCGGGAGATGGCAGATGTCTTCACCAAAACATACGCAGACCAATTCAAATTCGAAGACGGTGAACCAACCTTACAAGGAATACCTGATGACAACTCGGTGGAATTTGGAATGCCTGAACTGGAACGACAAATTTCAAAAACAAAGGAGAAGAAGGCACCTGGACCTGACCACATCTGGAACTCGATGTTAAAACAACTTCCAAAAGCTTTCCTCGAGCAACTACTAAGACTATTCAACCTCTCATGGCAACGATCAGCAGTACCCAGGTGCTGGAAAAGTGGAATGGTAATACCCATACTGAAACCTGATAAAGACAAGAAACAAGTCCTGTCGTACAGACCGATAGCACTAACCTCGACCGTCTCGAAGCTCTTTGAAAGAATGGTCGTAGAACGGATGCACCACCTGTTGAAAGACAGAATGAATCCGAGGTAAGCAGCCTACAAAAGAGGACGGGATTCCATTGAAAATCTCTGTATAGTTACAGACAAACTCAAAAGTGCCAAGGCAATGGGAGAAGAAGCGATATTAATCACCTTCGACCTACAAAAAGCCTTTGATGCAGTTCAACCGGTAACTCTTCTAAATAAGATGTCCAAAATAGGACTACCAACGAAATATCTACGGTGGGTTCAAAACTACTTGACTAGTAGGAAGATTTCAACAAGGGTGAATGGAGTGAAGGGAGCATTCCGGAACATTCGAGTAGGAGTGCCACAAGGAAGCGTGCTGGGACCCCAGTTATTCTCTATCTTCATAAACGATTTGATAGATAAACTAGAGATGTACGAACCGACTGTCTTTGCAGATGATGTTGGAATAGTAATAACCGCGGGCACTGTCAGCTGTTTAGAAAACAAGGTTAACAACGCAGTCAAAATATTTGAAAGGTGGGCACTTGACTCACACATCAAAATCAATAAGAACCCTGGCAAGACGGAATACATTCACGTGAGGCCAAGAGGAACACATGACAAGTCCCCAGTAGTAGTATACTCTGAAGAACACACATTTAAATATGTGGTGGCCACGGCAGAACAAATGAGTAACCTTGTGAAGGATGATAACTCAACAACTGTAGTTTCAAAAGAAGAATTCGCCATCACTCACCTGTATGTCGTTCCAAAACATAAGATCAAAGTCAAGCTACCGAACAAACCGGCGGTACTGAAAACAATGAAGATGAGTGCCCGCTTCCCACAACTGAAGAAAGTCCACAACAAGGCAGAAATAGATAAGATGCTGGAAAGAGTGGGACCCGGACTACACGGATCTGCCTATGCGGTCGGACGAAAAGTTCACAAGACGAATACCGTGCGGTATCTAGGCGTACATTATGACGAGAAGTTAACCTTTAAGTCGCAAATTCAAAAGATGATGACAGCTGCTTCCAAGGGTCTAGGCTTGTTGGTTAGACTCACCAGGATAGGCTGCAGAAAGAGGACACTCATCAGTATACTGGTGACGGTGGTGTTAGCAAGGGTGCTTTATGGTGTTGAAAGCTTTGCTTGGATGCTACCAAAAGAGTGCTTCGAACAACTGGAATTACTAGTAAACAGGGCAGTGAGGCTGGTAACTGGATGTCTGCGGAGCACCAAACTACAGAGACTTTACAAAGAAGCCGACACGCCAAGACTGAAGGAACACATCCAGTATAAGATGTGTAGAACTTACGAACGTTTCAAATTGAGTCCGTTCCTACCGACTCGCAAGCTGACGAGAACAGGGAGTTCAGAATTATTTCAAAAATCGAAATGGGGATGGAATGTCTGGATAGACTATGTCTCTGGTGTCCCTGGCCTTGACAACTACCGGGGCATTACCAACCTGGAAGTGAACCCAGAACACTACACTGTCCCTCCATGGAAAAGTACTAATGCGATGAAATTCACATATTCACACAACAAGGAAGAGGCTGAACAGCGAGAAACTGAATTACCAGCTCACGAGATGAAAGTCTACACTGACGGGTCGATAAGACACAAACCCAACACTTACATGACAGACTCGGCTGCCGCTGTGGTCATGGTTAACGGAAGCAAGATGCGTCTACTTGGATATAAAATACCAGTAGCGGGTTCCTCTTATAGGACCGAGCAGATTGCAGTAAAAATGGCGTTGGAAAATTTAGTTCAGGTGGCGGAGGATGAACATGAATCTCTAACAACAACGACGCACCTGTTGACTGATTCGATGTCAGTCATGCAGGCATTGGAACAAGGGCCATATAAACAAAGGTCCCCAATGAACAAAAAGATCTGGAAGTTGGCAATAAAACTGGAGAAGAAGGGAATCCAAGTCAACATGCAGTATGTACCGGCACACAGAAACGTGCGGTACAACGAAGTAGCGGACCAACTGGCGAAATTCGCTGCAGGCCTGAAGGAAGATCCACCTCACGAAGATGTTATTATTAAACAACTGCCGACTCAACTTGACATGGGAACACTGATGACGTTTCACAAGCGGAGAAAACGGGAGAACTGGATCGGACCGGGAGAGGTAAGACACCCTCCGTACATCGAAGCTCTAACACGACCAGAGGAAGTACTGATGTCACGCTTTAGAGTGGGACATTGCAGATCTCTGATAATCAAAGGACTGAACGAGCTGTGCTTTTTCTGTAAACTTGGAAAGGCGACAGCACATCATGTATTATTTATATGCGAACATTGGTGTATAGAAACCTTGAGGGAAAAATACATCAGTCACATGATGAATGACAAGGGAGAGGAAGCATGCCAACTGGAGGACTGCTACTTACCTGCGAATCAACAGCAGATGACTGGTTTTGTCACAACCTTAGACAGACTGGCACAACTATTAGGACGGTAGTATTATTAAAACATCGACATTTCGAATATCAACATTGAAGGCATCATTGCAACACATCTGAAGTCGTCCAAGTGGACAATTTATTCTGTAGTATTAGTTTTAAGTTATCAAAACAAAGAAAGGAGATACGAAGCCTACGGGATTCCCACCCCCAACCCCCAAAACAAAGAAAGTAAGAAAGAAAGAAAGAAAAAGAACAACCGCGCCTAACAGCGCAATCAGCATCACAGACTCACGGGTCGTGGTGCACACAAAAAAAAAAAAAAAAACGATGCATGCCAACTGGAGGACTGCTACTTACCTGCGAATCAACAGCAGATGACTGGTTTTGTCACAACCTTAGACAGGCTGGCACAACTATTAGGACGGTAGTATTATTAAAACATCGATATTTCGAATATCAACATTGAAGGCATCATTGCAACACATCTGAAGTCGTCCAAGTGGACAATTTATTCTGTAGTATTAGTTTTAAGTTATCAAAACAAAGAAAGGAGATACGAAGCCTACGGGATTCCCACCCCCAACCCCCAAAACAAAGAAAGTAAGAAAGAAAGAAAGAAAGAAAGAAAGAAAAAGAACAACCGCGCCTAACAGCGCAATCAGCATCACAGACTCACGGGTCGTGGTGCACACAAAAAAAAAAAAAAAAAAAAAAACGATTCTAAAGCTACAGTTTCTGTTAAATATACAATATAGAACAAGCTTCTATAATTGGTCATTAGAAGCTGCCATGGAAGTATTAAACGAGCCCCAGCAGATAACGAGACCATTGAGCTCATCCTCCCCAGATATTATTGCTCTGGATAATTCAATGATGGCAAACATAGGACTGCTAAATGGATGGAGTAGCGACCATCTTCCAATAAGTGTAAAGATTGAAAACATACACTTGACGAAAACCAAACCACAATCGAACGAGATGTGGCAATGGAAATGGAAGTGTGCAAAGTGGCATGCATACTCGGAGGTTTTAACGACGGCGGCAACGAAGTTAAAGAATATTGAAACAGTGCAAAAACTTGCAACAAGGATCTCTGTAGAAATTCTGAAGGCTGCGAAACAAACCATACCGGGCTATAAGAAAAGGACGCAAACCACCTTCTCAGTGAGGGATCCAGAAATAGAAAGACTGCCTGATGAACCCAACCAGGACAAAGTTGACAAGGATGCCATTGCGGAAGGCATCAGAAAAATTAAAAGAAACATCATCGAATGTGACATGACTGGGATGGACTACCAATGGGCTTTCAGAAAAGTAAAGCAACTTGAAGGGGGCATTGTTGATAATAACATTAGCGAATTAGAACATGAAGGCAGTACAACAACTGATCCAAAAGAAATGGCAGACATATTTACCACGGCATACGCGACACAATTCAATCTGGTAGACGACGAAGTGCCCTCCTTGGTATTTGAGAACAAACCAGGGGACGAAGGCAATGAAGAATTCACAATGAGAGAACTAAAGCGACAGCTCAAGAAATTAAAAGACAAGAAAGCACCCGGGCCGGATGGGGTGTGGAACACTATGTTAAAGAAACTCCCAGAAACATTTATGGTGCAACTCTTACGGCTGTTCAACATGACTTGGGAAAAGTCGGCGGTTCCGAGATCTTGGAAGTATGGGATAGTAGTTCCAATCTTAAAATCGGGAAAAGACAAGAAACGTGTACTCTCTTACCGACCAATAACATTGACGTCAGCAATAAGCAAGTTGTTTGAGAAGATGATGGCAGAAAGGATGCATCATTTACTTGGGGACAGAATGAGTGCGCGGCAAGCCGCATATAAAAGAGGGCGCAGTGCCGTAGAAAATCTCTGCATGATAACAGAGAGACTACTAGATGGAAGGTACCGAGGTAGGGAATCGATGTTAATGACGTTTGACCTGCAGAAGGCATTCGATGCCGTCCAACCGAAAATTCTACTGAAGAGGATGTCTGAAGTTGGGATACCGGCGAAATACACAAGATGGGTCCAGAGCTATTTGACTGGGAGAAAGATCACAACCAGAGTAAACGGCGAAAAGGGAACATTCAAACACATACAAGTTGGAGTACCCCAAGGAAGTGTCCTAGGACCACAGCTATTCCCGATATACATCGAAAGCCTTATACGAGAATTGAATAGGTATAAACCAGCAGTCTTTGCAGATGATGTTGGGCTCGTGATGACATCTCCAGATGTTAAAGGACTGGAGGACAAAGCTAACACAGCAGTACGCATCTTCTCAAATTGGGCCGCAGCATCCCACATTTGTATAAACAAGAGCCCGGGTAAAACAGAGTTCATACATGTGAGGCCGGATACCGATAGCCAAGACAATAAGTCTCCACAAGTGCTATACCCGGAGGGGCACACCTTCAAATATGTCGTCACAACAGCAGAGGCCATCCGAAAAATGCTAAATAATCAGGACTCAACTACTATAGGCAATTCTAAAAAGGCGATAACACATTTCTATGTGGTTCCGCAGCATAAAATAAAACGAAAATTACCGACGACAGAAACTGTATTGGTAGACATGCAGATGGAACCTAGTAAATGCTCACAACTGCAAAAGGTTCGCACCAGAGGAGACATCCTGAGGATGCTACAAGGAACTGGATCTGGTCTCAAGGCTTTTGCATTTTCGGTGGTGGACAAACTACATGAAACGGATGTAGTAAGATACTTGGGAGTTCTGTACGACAAAAACCTCGACTTCAAAACTCACATGCGAAAGATGATGACGGCAGCCTCCAGAGGACTGGGGCTCCTGCTAAGACTCTCCAAGATGGGATGCAGGAAGAGAACCCTCATCTGTGTTCTGGTGACTGTTGTAATGGCGAGAGTGCTCTATGGGGTTGAAAGTTTTGCCTGGCTGCTGCCAAAGAGAGGTGACGTCAGTCTTGAGAGGCTAAACATCTTAATAAACAGAGCCGCTAGACAGGTAACGGGATGTCTGCCAAGCACCAGACTGAGGAACTTGTACCATGAAGCAGATATGCCGAAATTACAAGAACACATACGCTACAAGATGTGTAGGGCCTATGAAGAATTCAAATTAAGTCCCCACCTACCAGCTTGTAGCCTCACAATGACGGAGGGAGGCCTAAACTACCCACCAAAAACAGCTTGGGGTCGCATAGTTTGGGATGAATATGTGTCGGGGATCCCGGGACTCGACAAACACAGAAGCTCGTATCACTCGGAAATCAATCCAAAGCACTATAAGATGCGATCATGGAAGGTAACTAATGCAATAGAATTCAATTACTGTTTTGGAAAAGAAGAGGCAAAAGACAAAGAAGCCGGTCTACCAATTGAAGACGTGAAGGTGTACACAGATGGGTCTATTAGACATAGGACGAAGACGTACATGACCAAGTCAGGAGCATCTGTGATAATAGTGAAGGGTAAGGAGGTTAGCATGACCGGATTCAGAATACCTGTAGCAGGAAGCTCCTACAGAACTGAACAGATAGCCGTGGAACAAGCGATGAGAATACTCCTGAAAAACAAAAAGGCATCCGAAGGAATACTTCCCACAACAAAGACGCATATTCTAACTGACTCAATGTCGCTAATACAGGCACTTGAGCGAGGACCTGAAGAACAGAAATCTGCTACAAATGCATCAATCTGGAAGTTAGCACTGAAACTGGAACACAGAGGTGTTAATATTAACATGCAGTATGTCCCGGCACATATGGATGTGCTGTATAATGAAATAGCAGACAAGGTGGCAAAACACGCTGCAGGTACGATAAAGAAACCTCCAGATGACAGTGTGGTACTCGAGAGTTTAGTTACTAGACTGGATATGGGAACCCTTATGACTTTTCACAAGAGAAGAAAACGAGAGGAGTGGATTGGAGCCGGCGAACAGAGGCATCCACCTTTTGTAGAAGAACTGACGAGACCACAAGAAGTCCTAATGTCCCGCTTCAGAGTTGGACACTGTAGATCTCTTAAACTAAAAGGAATAAACGAACAGCGCATCTTCTGTCATGGAGATACTGCAACACCGCATCATGTGCTTTTCAAGTGCAACCACTGGTGTATCCAAAAGATGAGATCATTGTACATACACAGCATGATTAATACCGAAACTGGTGAAGTAGTGAGTAAAGTAGAGGACTGCTTCTTAAAGGAGAATCAACGCAGCATGTCCAACTTTGTAGTGGTACTGGACCAAATAGCTGAAATGCTCGGAAGACCTGGAAATCCATAATTTAAAGATGCGGTTCTTAGACCAAATGAGGAAGTAAACTGAACTCTTTAGTAATTGATAAACAAAGAAGATACGAAGCCTACGGGAACCCCCCATCCCATCCCCAATCCCCACAAAAAGAAAGTTTACAGAAGAAAGAAAGAACAACCGCGCCTAACAGCGCAAACAGCAAAGCAGGTCGAAGGAACCTGCTGTGCACACAAAAAAAGAAAAAAAAAAAAAAAAAAAAAAAAAATATATTTCAGTAATTTGCAGCATCCCAAAGCACCGTTTCACCAAGCATCGAATTTTTCGATGCGTTCCCATAATGTAAATCCAACATTATGATTATTAGTTTCTTAATACCAATTCTTAATTCACGACCCATTTATCAGATTTCGAACCCCGTTTCGCGCATACCTTTTTCACGAATTTTAAATTTAGATTTAAATGTCTGGTGTAACAACAACTAAGAGCTGCATCCAGAGTGGGGCGCTCTCACGTACAAAATCAGTAATAGTCTTAGACAAGCTGAAGAGAGACGCACAGGCCCCGAGCGCGACGGCGGGTGAGTTATCAGCGGCACCGACGGTGATGTCCGAGACGGAGTTGGCAAGGCAGTGTGTGGCCTTGGTGAATCAGTTAGTGGTGTTTGAGGCGCGAACGAAGACGGACACAGATGCGCCGTACCTGTTGTACGCAGGGATGTTAGTGGAGTTCGAAGACTCATATGCGATAAATTTTTCGTCGGCCTTTAATTATTTAGAAGGCATAAGCACATGGAGTGGGGAAGAGAAAAAATCAGCATTTCCACCTCCAATGATGGCTGTACAACGTTTGGTAAGTGCTTCAGTCTTTCAAACTGAGCGAGCGAAGGATTTGTTGGGCCGGAAGGACGCGCAGCTGCGTGCACAGAGGGAGAAGGTGAGTGAGCTGGAAAACAATGTGAAGGGATTGCAAGAAATGGTACAGCAGCTGCTAAACAAGCCGGATGAAGAAATGTTAAATCATCAATCGTCTTCTCAACCGAGGTATCAGCATCAAGTTTTAAACTCAACTGTGTCAAGTCAAAACCAACCAATGTACCATCATCAGAATCAGAACCAGGAATTTGACTACACTCAAATAGGAAGGGAAGCGACAGATGCTTACAGCATCACAGAGAAGTGTTTCCGGGACGCAGTCACACAGAGAGGCCCACTCGAAGTTGCCAGGGATTTTGAGATAGTAATGGTGGCCGGATATGAGCAGAGATACGGGGGGAATGATCTCCGTAAGAGTTTTGTAGCTTTTAGACGATGGTTAGCCTCAGCATGCTCAGTACAGGACTGGAACACAAACCCGGAGCTAGTGGCACTTGGAGATCATCTGCTGAAGGAACTAAAGTTGAAGCACACAGCAGTCAGAAGAGGAGTTGGACAGTATACCTTACAACAGCAGATGATGGCACAATCAGAGGATCCTTATGAGAAGGCAGCGATAGCTATCGAGAGGAGGAACGCAACGAGCAGAAAAGGCAAAGGAAGGAAAGGCGGTTTTAAAGGAGGATACAAGGGTCAGGGAAATGGACAGACCGGGAGGCAGTGACTGGCACCTTCTGGTCAAAGAGTAAGTATGCCAGTAGCGACAATGTACGAAGCTTTCAAGAGACAACAACAGTCAGTCGGTTCAACAAGCGTCGCAATTTCAACTCATCGATTCACCCCGTACAACGCACAATCAATAGAACGCACGACTATACTCGACAACTCAGGAATGACAATTTTAAATTCAAACACGATGCAAGTTGCAACACGAACAACCAGCCTGGCGATATCAAGTCCAACTCACGTTTCTATTCCGAATCACATTCGAAGGCCAACTCCAAACATGTCACCTCATCGAAAAAGTATCGACGATCCAGATTCGGACCCAAGACCTCTGCCGTGCAGCGCAGCTGTCCAGACGTCACATTCAGGCAACGAGAATTTTCTACTGGATGGCGAAGCCGAGCTTCAGACCGCAGAAACATCAACTCTAGGAACGCTAGAAGGAGATGTAATAAAAAGAGCAGTCTTAAATATTTTGCAACAGAGTGTCAAGAAAAAGAAGCAATCGGAGGACGAAGTGGACCCGGACGAGGCCGAGGAGAGGATTCAAGGCCTGGTCGAGAAGACTTGGGCGAAGCCAACAACGGTTGCAAGAAGAGCACTGTGGGACAGGTTGAACAGATGGATCCAATTGAACGACCTTCCCTTGAACGCAAACTCGGCAGTTCTGTTTGTGGCGGCAACAGGGGCGGCCCCATCTGCCCTCCTTACGTATTCAAAGCACCTGTCAGCGATGATGGGGAAGCTGGGAATGGAGACAAGTCCGTTATCAATAATGGGTACTTCGTTGAGAGCCGCTGGTGCCGAGATTCCAAGCAGGCAGGCAGAACCGATGGCGAAGGAAGATTTGGTGAAGTGGGCCAAGACACAAAAAGTGAATGTCCGGTTGGCACTCATGATCTGCTGGAAGACCGCGTCCCGGTGGGGAGAGGTGGCGACCCTGTCAAGCGAGCAGGTGAATGTGATAAGCAGAAACGAGGTGATTGTCGACTGGGCAACGAACCCCAAGGGCAGAAAGCGGAATCCGTTCTACCCTGGAAGGTGGGCAGTTATCGTGGGAGACCTGGTGGAGGAGATCGCGTCCGACAACATCCAGTTAGGAAAGTACGAAAGACTGACGGAGTGGGGCACAGCAAAGTTGGTGCAGGAATGGAGAAGGGAGAAGTACATGAAGAAGTACTCGGCGCACTCCATCAAGCGAGGGGCGATAAGTCGCCTGTTCGAACAGTTGGCGAGCGGGGAGGATATCAGGGAGGAATTAATAAGCCGCCTCGCGAAGCACAGCACAACCGCCGCCCTCTCGAACACAACGATCCGGTACGGAGGAAACCCAGTGGCATTGGCCCGGGCATTGCGAACATCGGAGGTGACGATTCACCTCTGACCTGTATTAGGAAAATGAGGGCGCAGTTTACTCACAGAGGAAAGGGTACTCGTCTGCCTTCAACAGTTGAGGGGAGGGGCGCGCCGTTGCATGTCTCGAAGATACCGGAGATGAATCTCAGACATGTCAGGTCACGAATGCTACCTTCGATAAGGAAGCGTTTGAACATGTATGGTCACTCACATTTAATTATATCAACAAACAGGAAAAAGAAAGTAAAAAGAAGAAATCAAGGTTTTCAGCAGACCATGCTAAGAAGCTGGCTGAGTGTCATATTGCCGTTCCTTTTAATTTATCTGAGTCAAGGGCGCATAATGTGCCATTTACTGTTTTCGAAGAAAGAGAGTCTGGAAATAGACAGAGGTTTATTTTGTGGACAAAAGAAGAGAACGAAAGAATAACAGGGGAGGGGTATGTTCCTTTTGTCCCGTTGAAACACATTTCGGAATACCTGGGTGCAGTTGACTCAGAGGTTGCATCTCTGAGAGACTTCAAAACTGGTTTTTACCAGGTTGCAATCCCAGAAGAGGCAAGAGGCCTGTTTGCGTTTCAGGATTCCGAGGGTGCTTCGTATGCCTTGACCAGACTGCCCATGGGGCATGTTTGTGCACCGGAAATAATGAACACCGTGGCTGCTGTGGTAGCAGGTGACCCGCTTTTTGTCAAGGACAGGTATGCGGAGAAGGATGTTGGGATCCATTGGTGGATCGACAATATCAGGTATTTCGGTGGAAGGGAGAAGGTGCACAGTGCAACAGAAAGATTGGATAAACTGGCATCTGAATGCAACATTTCTTGGAAACCACAGGATACAGTTAACTGTGGTGGATCTTATGATTTTCTTGGTGTTTCTTTTTTACATAATGCAAAGGAAGTGGGCTTAGGTGCCAAGATTAGAAGAGGTATTTTCAAGTGTGATTTAAATCGTATGACTGCCTCGAGTATCGAGTCATTAGGGGGGAGACTTCTACATGCAAGTGCAATTTCAGGTGTTCCACCTGGGCGTTACTGGTTTGCTTTAAAGTTTCTGAGAAGAGTAACAAACAAGCTCAACAAGGGCTCTTTACGTGTTGAACAGGAAGTGGTTATTCCCCCCTCTGTGAAAAGAGAGTTTTTCAATTGGTGTAAGTCGGTCCAGAAGAAAAGGATCATTAAGTTGAATGGGACAAAGAAAAAGAAAGCTGAGGTATTTGTTGATGCCTCGCTCCAAGGGTGGGGCGGGGTTATTGTTTGGGAATCTGGAGAATTGGAAATCCTGGGAGGGGCATGGCCATATGGTGAGAGTCGCCACATTAACATTCTTGAAGCTGATGCTCTGGCCAGGACTCTGGATGGAATCAGCCATGCTGACCACCTGGGCATCTGGGTAGACAATACCTCGGTATGTGGAGCATTCAGGAAGAGAATGTGTGTAAGATCGCATGATTTGAACTTTTTTGTTATAAAAGCAGTGGAGAGAATTTTGTTTTTTAAGTGTTCTTTTTCTTTAAAATGGGTGAGTACGAAGTACAACCCAGCAGATATTCCATCTAGGGAAGCAATATCTTCGGCTACCAGGCAGAAGGTAGAACTTGCGCTGGGGGAATTCTTTAACTCGCGGCGGGGTGGTGGAGCCGGCAACCCAACGAACAGAACTGGGACCGGCGGCGGCGTCCAGCCCATCCATGGCGGACCCACCACAACCCCAACGCGGTGACCTACTCGCATGGGTAGTCCACCAAGTTGACCATTGTTTAGTTTATTGATATCACCGAGTGATTTGTTTCTCATGTTTCCTTTCTTCCAAACAGGTGCCCAAAGGATGCAAGATAATTACTGTTAAATATATTTCAGTAATTTGCAGCATCCCAAAGCACCGTTTCACCAAGCATCGAATTTTTCGATGCGTTCCCATAATGTAAATCCAACATTATGATTATTAGTTTCTTAATACCAATTCTTAATTCACAACCCATTTATCAGATTTCGAACCCCGTTTCGCGCATACCTTTTTCACGAATTTTAAATTCCCACCCACCCACACCTTTTTAAAAAAAAAAAAAAGTCCCACCCACCGACCCTCCATCGCCGGCAACCCAACGAACAGAACTGGGACCGGCAGCGGCGTCCAGCCCATCCATGGCGGACCCACCACAACCCCAACGCGGTGACCTACTCGCATGGGTAGTCCACCAAGTTGACCATTGTTTAGTTTATTGATATCACCGAGTGATTTGTTTCTCATGTTTCCTTTCTTCCAAACAGGTGCCCAAAGGATGCAAGATAATTACTGTACTTTATTGGCTAAAAATAAAATGGCTGGTAAGAAAGCAATGCGTCCGCAAGATAGAAGGGCAGCGGAAAGGAGAGAAAGAGAAAGGAAAGAGGCGAAGATGATGAGGGAACAAGCCAGAAATGAGATCCGGGAAGAAGAAGAGGGGTCTCGGCAGGAGATAGAGTCCCAGCAACAGGAAGAAATGGAGATGGACTCTCCAGAAGTGCCAGAAGGAATCTCAGTAGAAGTGATTGCAGTAGGACCTCCAGCAGCATTTCAAGCAAGCCCTCAAAACAAGGAGGCAACTCAAACAAAGACAAGCCCTCAAAACAAAGAGGCAATTCAAATCGAGGCACAAGGAAGTGTTACATCACAATCAAATTAAAGCCCTCAAATCAAAGAGGCACAAAGAAGATCAACGGTGATTATGACTGGGCCACCACCGAAACTCAACAAGGAGCATTTTAATTACAAAATTCTCCAGCCAACTGATGACCTCAACAGCAAGACCAATGGAATTATACTCTCATTGGCTCAACAAGGAAGAAGCCTGGACAAACAATACTTCGAAAAGGCCAGCAAAACGAAGCAACTGACGATGGTGTTCACACGGCCACCTCCAAAACGTGCCCTACAACACGCAACTGGCTGCAGTCAGATACAAACGCCGGTCCAATTTGATGGACAATTAAGAATAAGAAGCTGGTGGTTCGTTGCTTTGTCCGGCACGATACAAGAAGATAAACCCACCTGTGACCCACGAATTAATTGCGTGGATAACAACTAAAGAGTTGACCAAGTCACAGGTCCAAAACCCAGCAGCTGTAACAGCAATTGTCAAAGCTGTTGTGGCACAACACGGAAGAGTCGACCAACGCTCCTACAGATACGTTGGCAAAGACTTCGTAGAACTCACTGTTCTCCCAAACGACGTGGAAGCAGCTGTCGCATTACTAAAAAACTCCGGTATTGGAAATGTTTATTTCCCGATTAAATCAGTGGCGGGACAGACACCCGCTCAATACACCACAGTGTGGCTGGACCGCAAGACAACAAACGAAGAGGCAGTTGGCATACTTAAAGCCCAACATGACCTCTGCTATGGACTCACCATCATTCATGGCAAGATTGGATTGAGGGTGGTTTATCAAAAGGATGTAGACAAGGTGAGAAAGGGTGCTGGTAAATATGCATCCACAGTATTTGGTGAAGGGCTTCACCGTCACAGTGGAGCACCATACAGCTGGGGCAACAGACTTCGGAACATCCTATTGGAGATAGGACTGAAGTCGAAGTTTATAAGGATGGATAGAGGTGACTTTATCATCGCACTGGACAAGAAACCAGAATCAAGGTTTGTACAGTGTGGGGATTTTGTCATCTTGCAAACCCGCAAACCCGCAAACCCGCAAACCCGCAAACCCGCAAACCCGCAAACCCGCAAACCCGCAAACCCGCAAACCCGCAAACCCGCAAACCCGCAAACCCGCAAACCCGCAAACCAACACTCAGACTGGGAACTGCACAAAAGGCAAGTGAAGTACGATATACTCTTATAATATTTTCCTTTTCATTGATCAACATTAAATGTTGTTTAAGTATCATTTTTGTTCTCTTGTTATTATTTCAGATTTATCATTTTACTGTTCTCTTATCATTATTTCATTGTACTCATTTATTCAGGCTAGGAAGGGTCTTAACGCAAAGCGTTTTCCCACCCGCCCTACCCCATGCGCAGGTGGAAGTTCCGTCGGTTTTCGGGAAGGTGGTCCTCGAACACATCCGGAGGGACGATCGACACCGTGGAGACACGATGGAAGTAAGGGTGGACCACGACACAGCGTTGGAACGCCTGGGGGTGGTCGTCGCGTCGATGTGGGCGGACGAAACCTCATCGAAGCGCAGAAACCTCTGGGGTCGGTTGGAACAATGGGCGTTGGCTCAGCGTCTGCCAATGTCTGCCGAAACAGCTGCGTTGTTCGTGCTGGCCACAGACGTGAGACCGCAGGGACAGCTGCAATACGCAAAGGCGCTGTCCGGGATCTACCGACACCTTGGTCTGGAAAACCAACCGCTCCTCAGCCTGGCAAGCGCGCTGAGGGCAAAAGGGGCGGCCGTTCCGCGTTCACAAGCAGTTCCCATGTCAAAGGAGCAGCTGTTGGGTTGGGCGAGAAGTCTGACGGGACGTTTGAGGCTCGCGGCGCTGGTGTGTTGGAAGTCGGCTTCCCGGTGGGGAGAAGTGCACGTGCTGACGTCGGCGCATTTCGTTCTGGTGGAGGACGCGGAAGTGATCGTGGACTGGGGGACGTCGCCAAAACACCGGAGAGCAAACCCGTTCGTGCCGTCCCGTTGGGCGGTCTTGCGGGGGGATCTGGTCGGGGAGATCGCAAGCTTGTTTCGGGAGCTGGCTCCTTTCGATCGGCTGACGGACGTCACCACCGAGCGGTTGGCAGAGTTGTGGCGGGGGACTCCGGGAATGCGGGGTTTTACGGGCCACTCGATAAAACGAGGCGCCGCCGCGGCTTTGATGCGAGCGATGGCCGAGGGAAGGCTCACAGAAGGGTACCTGGTATCACGACTGTTGAAGCACGCCGAAGACGGAACCAACATCTCTGCAACAACGATCAGGTATTCGTCGGATTTCGTGGACACCGCCCGAGCGCTGCAAACGTGGAAGGTCACCATCCTGCTGTAGTTGCGGAGGACGTTGACGACGAAGGTGAGGCGATGGAAGCGGTGGCGCGGCTGTCTCCGTGCACGACGCACAGCATCATCAGGAGGGGCAAGCGGACAAGACTGCCGTCGACGGCGGAGGAACGTTCGTCGCCTTTGCATGTGAGTGGCGTTGAGACGATGGATGTTGACGGACTCAGAAGTAGGATGACTGATGTTGCGAGGGATAGGTTCGATCAGGTGTGGAACTTGACCTTTTACCCGGAGGTGGGGAAGTTGAGTCGCTCGTCGTCTACTTCATCTTTCGCTGGGAGGCACGCTGCGGAGTTGCTGAGGAACGGGATCGCGCGAGCTGCGAGTGGACCGGGGAGAGCGGTGAACGTTCCATTCACCGTGGTGGAGGAGAAGCCGGAGGGACTGCGGCAGCGGTTCATCCTTTGGACGAGGGATGCGAATGGTTGGGCCGAAGAAGCTTACGAAGCTCACGTCCCGCTGTTCCACATCTCAAAATATTTGGATCGGGTTAAACCCGCAAACCCGCAAACCCGCAAACCCGCAAACCCGCAAACCCGCAAACCCGCAAACCCGCAAACCCGCAAACCCGCAAACCCGCAAACCCGCAAACCCGCAAACCCGCAAACCCGCAAACCCGCAAACCCGCAAACCCGCAAACCCGCAAACCCGCAAACCCGCAAACCCGCAAACCCGCAAACCCGCAAACCCGCAAACCCGCAAACCCGCAAACCCGCAAACCCGCAAACCCGCAAACCCGCAAACCCGCAAACCCGCAAACCCGCAAACCCGCAAACCCGCAAACCCGCAAACCCGCAAACCCGCAAACCCGCAAACCCGCAAACCCGCAAACCCGCAAACCCGCAAACCCGCAAACCCGCAAACCCGCAAACCCGCAAACCCGCAAACCCGCAAACCCGCAAACCCGCAAACCCGCAAACCCGCAAACCCGCAAACCCGCAAACCCGCAAACCCGCAAACCCGCAAACCCGCAAACCCGCAAACCCGCAAACCCGCAAACCCGCAAACCCGCAAACCCGCAAACCCGCAAACCCGCAAACCCGCAAACCCGCAAACCCGCAAACCCGCAAACCCGCAAACCCGCAAACCCGCAAACCCGCAAACCCGCAAACCCGCAAACCCGCAAACCCGCAAACCCGCAAACCCGCAAACCCGCAAACCCGCAAACCCGCAAACCCGCAAACCCGCAAACCCGCAAACCCGCAAACCCGCAAACCCGCAAACCCGCAAACCCGCAAACCCGCAAACCCGCAAACCCGCAAACCCGCAAACCCGCAAACCCGCAAACCCGCAAACCCGCAAACCCGCAAACCCGCAAACCCGCAAACCCGCAAACCCGCAAACCCGCAAACCCGCAAACCCGCAAACCCGCAAACCCGCAAACCCGCAAACCCGCAAACCCGCAAACCCGCAAACCCGCAAACCCGCAAACCCGCAAACCCGCAAACCCGCAAACCCGCAAACCCGCAAACCCGCAAACCCGCAAACCCGCAAACCCGCAAACCCGCAAACCCGCAAACCCGCAAACCCGCAAACCCGCAAACCCGCAAACCCGCAAACCCGCAAACCCGCAAACCCGCAAACCCGCAAACCCGCAAACCCGCAAACCCGCAAACCCGCAAACCCGCAAACCCGCAAACCCGCAAACCCGCAAACCCGCAAACCCGCAAACCCGCAAACCCGCAAACCCGCAAACCCGCAAACCCGCAAACCCGCAAACCCGCAAACCCGCAAACCCGCAAACCCGCAAACCCGCAAACCCGCAAACCCGCAAACCCGCAAACCCGCAAACCCGCAAACCCGCAAACCCGCAAACCCGCAAACCCGCAAACCCGCAAACCCGCAAACCCGCAAACCCGCAAACCCGCAAACCCGCAAACCCGCAAACCCGCAAACCCGCAAACCCGCAAACCCGCAAACCCGCAAACCCGCAAACCCGCAAACCCGCAAACCCGCAAACCCGCAAACCCGCAAACCCGCAAACCCGCAAACCCGCAAACCCGCAAACCCGCAAACCCGCAAACCCGCAAACCCGCAAACCCGCAAACCCGCAAACCCGCAAACCCGCAAACCCGCAAACCCGCAAACCCGCAAACCCGCAAACCCGCAAACCCGCAAACCCGCAAACCCGCAAACCCGCAAACCCGCAAACCCGCAAACCCGCAAACCCGCAAACCCGCAAACCCGCAAACCCGCAAACCCGCAAACCCGCAAACCCGCAAACCCGCAAACCCGCAAACCCGCAAACCCGCAAACCCGCAAACCCGCAAACCCGCAAACCCGCAAACCCGCAAACCCGCAAACCCGCAAACCCGCAAACCCGCAAACCCGCAAACCCGCAAACCCGCAAACCCGCAAACCCGCAAACCCGCAAACCCGCAAACCCGCAAACCCGCAAACCCGCAAACCCGCAAACCCGCAAACCCGCAAACCCGCAAACCCGCAAACCCGCAAACCCGCAAACCCGCAAACCCGCAAACCCGCAAACCCGCAAACCCGCAAACCCGCAAACCCGCAAACCCGCAAACCCGCAAACCCGCAAACCCGCAAACCCGCAAACCCGCAAACCCGCAAACCCGCAAACCCGCAAACCCGCAAACCCGCAAACCCGCAAACCCGCAAACCCGCAAACCCGCAAACCCGCAAACCCGCAAACCCGCAAACCCGCAAACCCGCAAACCCGCAAACCCGCAAACCCGCAAACCCGCAAACCCGCAAACCCGCAAACCCGCAAACCCGCAAACCCGCAAACCCGCAAACCCGCAAACCCGCAAACCCGCAAACCCGCAAACCCGCAAACCCGCAAACCCGCAAACCCGCAAACCCGCAAACCCGCAAACCCGCAAACCCGCAAACCCGCAAACCCGCAAACCCGCAAACCCGCAAACCCGCAAACCCGCAAACCCGCAAACCCGCAAACCCGCAAACCCGCAAACCCGCAAACCCGCAAACCCGCAAACCCGCAAACCCGCAAACCCGCAAACCCGCAAACCCGCAAACCCGCAAACCCGCAAACCCGCAAACCCGCAAACCCGCAAACCCGCAAACCCGCAAACCCGCAAACCCGCAAACCCGCAAACCCGCAAACCCGCAAACCCGCAAACCCGCAAACCCGCAAACCCGCAAACCCGCAAACCCGCAAACCCGCAAACCCGCAAACCCGCAAACCCGCAAACCCGCAAACCCGCAAACCCGCAAACCCGCAAACCCGCAAACCCGCAAACCCGCAAACCCGCAAA
The DNA here is from genome assembly GCA_964019425.1 of Flectonema sp. DT1601. Taxonomy (NCBI): domain Eukaryota; phylum Euglenozoa; class Diplonemea; order Diplonemida; family Diplonemidae; genus Flectonema; species Flectonema sp. DT1601. The sequence goes on from OZ025790.1 coordinate 1,519,377, forward strand.
CCCGCAAACCCGCAAACCCGCAAACCCGCAAACCCGCAAACCCGCAAACCCGCAAACCCGCAAACCCGCAAACCCGCAAACCCGCAAACCCGCAAACCCGCAAACCCGCAAACCCGCAAACCCGCAAACCCGCAAACCCGCAAACCCGCAAACCCGCAAACCCGCAAACCCGCAAACCCGCAAACCCGCAAACCCGCAAACCCGCAAACCCGCAAACCCGCAAACCCGCAAACCCGCAAACCCGCAAACCCGCAAACCCGCAAACCCGCAAACCCGCAAACCCGCAAACCCGCAAACCCGCAAACCCGCAAACCCGCAAACCCGCAAACCCGCAAACCCGCAAACCCGCAAACCGCCGCAAACCCGCAAACCCGCAAACCCGCAAACCCGCAAACCCGCAAACCCGCAAACCCGCAAACCCGCAAACCCGCAAACCCGCAAACCCGCAAACCCGCAAACCCGCAAACCCGCAAACCCGCAAACCCGCAAACCCGCAAACCCGCAAACCCGCAAACCCGCAAACCCGCAAACCCGCAAACCCGCAAACCCGCAAACCCGCAAACCCGCAAACCCGCAAACCCGCAAACCCGCAAACCCGCAAACCCGCAAACCCGCAAACCCGCAAACCCGCAAACCCGCAAACCCGCAAACCCGCAAACCCGCAAACCCGCAAACCCGCAAACCCGCAAACCCGCAAACCCGCAAACCCGCAAACCCGCAAACCCGCAAACCCGCAAACCCGCAAACCCGCAAACCCGCAAACCCGCAAACCCGCAAACCCGCAAACCCGCAAACCCGCAAACCCGCAAACCCGCAAACCCGCAAACCCGCAAACCCGCAAACCCGCAAACCCGCAAACCCGCAAACCCGCAAACCCGCAAACCCGCAAACCCGCAAACCCGCAAACCCGCAAACCCGCAAACCCGCAAACCCGCAAACCCGCAAACCCGCAAACCCGCAAACCCGCAAACCCGCAAACCCGCAAACCCGCAAACCCGCAAACCCGCAAACCCGCAAACCCGCAAACCCGCAAACCCGCAAACCCGCAAACCCGCAAACCCGCAAACCCGCAAACCCGCAAACCCGCAAACCCGCAAACCCGCAAACCCGCAAACCCGCAAACCCGCAAACCCGCAAACCCGCAAACCCGCAAACCCGCAAACCCGCAAACCCGCAAACCCGCAAACCCGCAAACCCGCAAACCCGCAAACCCGCAAACCCGCAAACCCGCAAACCCGCAAACCCGCAAACCCGCAAACCCGCAAACCCGCAAACCCGCAAACCCGCAAACCCGCAAACCCGCAAACCCGCAAACCCGCAAACCCGCAAACCCGCAAACCCGCAAACCCGCAAACCCGCAAACCCGCAAACCCGCAAACCCGCAAACCCGCAAACCCGCAAACCCGCAAACCCGCAAACCCGCAAACCCGCAAACCCGCAAACCCGCAAACCCGCAAACCCGCAAACCCGCAAACCCGCAAACCCGCAAACCCGCAAACCCGCAAACCCGCAAACCCGCAAACCCGCAAACCCGCAAACCCGCAAACCCGCAAACCCGCAAACCCGCAAACCCGCAAACCCGCAAACCCGCAAACCCGCAAACCCGCAAACCCGCAAACCCGCAAACCCGCAAACCCGCAAACCCGCAAACCCGCAAACCCGCAAACCCGCAAACCCGCAAACCCGCAAACCCGCAAACCCGCAAACCCGCAAACCCGCAAACCCGCAAACCCGCAAACCCGCAAACCCGCAAACCCGCAAACCCGCAAACCCGCAAACCCGCAAACCCGCAAACCCGCAAACCCGCAAACCCGCAAACCCGCAAACCCGCAAACCCGCAAACCCGCAAACCCGCAAACCCGCAAACCCGCAAACCCGCAAACCCGCAAACCCGCAAACCCGCAAACCCGCAAACCCGCAAACCCGCAAACCCGCAAACCCGCAAACCCGCAAACCCGCAAACCCGCAAACCCGCAAACCCGCAAACCCGCAAACCCGCAAACCCGCAAACCCGCAAACCCGCAAACCCGCAAACCCGCAAACCCGCAAACCCGCAAACCCGCAAACCCGCAAACCCGCAAACCCGCAAACCCGCAAACCCGCAAACCCGCAAACCCGCAAACCCGCAAACCCGCAAACCCGCAAACCCGCAAACCCGCAAACCCGCAAACCCGCAAACCCGCAAACCCGCAAACCCGCAAACCCGCAAACCCGCAAACCCGCAAACCCGCAAACCCGCAAACCCGCAAACCCGCAAACCCGCAAACCCGCAAACCCGCAAACCCGCAAACCCGCAAACCCGCAAACCCGCAAACCCGCAAACCCGCAAACCCGCAAACCCGCAAACCCGCAAACCCGCAAACCCGCAAACCCGCAAACCCGCAAACCCGCAAACCCGCAAACCCGCAAACCCGCAAACCCGCAAACCCGCAAACCCGCAAACCCGCAAACCCGCAAACCCGCAAACCCGCAAACCCGCAAACCCGCAAACCCGCAAACCCGCAAACCCGCAAACCCGCAAACCCGCAAACCCGCAAACCCGCAAACCCGCAAACCCGCAAACCCGCAAACCCGCAAACCCGCAAACCCGCAAACCCGCAAACCCGCAAACCCGCAAACCCGCAAACCCGCAAACCCGCAAACCCGCAAACCCGCAAACCCGCAAACCCGCAAACCCGCAAACCCGCAAACCCGCAAACCCGCAAACCCGCAAACCCGCAAACCCGCAAACCCGCAAACCCGCAAACCCGCAAACCCGCAAACCCGCAAACCCGCAAACCCGCAAACCCGCAAACCCGCAAACCCGCAAACCCGCAAACCCGCAAACCCGCAAACCCGCAAACCCGCAAACCCGCAAACCCGCAAACCCGCAAACCCGCAAACCCGCAAACCCGCAAACCCGCAAACCCGCAAACCCGCAAACCCGCAAACCCGCAAACCCGCAAACCCGCAAACCCGCAAACCCGCAAACCCGCAAACCCGCAAACCCGCAAACCCGCAAACCCGCAAACCCGCAAACCCGCAAACCCGCAAACCCGCAAACCCGCAAACCCGCAAACCCGCAAACCCGCAAACCCGCAAACCCGCAAACCCGCAAACCCGCAAACCCGCAAACCCGCAAACCCGCAAACCCGCAAACCCGCAAACCCGCAAACCCGCAAACCCGCAAACCCGCAAACCCGCAAACCCGCAAACCCGCAAACCCGCAAACCCGCAAACCCGCAAACCCGCAAACCCGCAAACCCGCAAACCCGCAAACCCGCAAACCCGCAAACCCGCAAACCCGCAAACCCGCAAACCCGCAAACCCGCAAACCCGCAAACCCGCAAACCCGCAAACCCGCAAACCCGCAAACCCGCAAACCCGCAAACCCGCAAACCCGCAAACCCGCAAACCCGCAAACCCGCAAACCCGCAAACCCGCAAACCCGCAAACCCGCAAACCCGCAAACCCGCAAACCCGCAAACCCGCAAACCCGCAAACCCGCAAACCCGCAAACCCGCAAACCCGCAAACCCGCAAACCCGCAAACCCGCAAACCCGCAAACCCGCAAACCCGCAAACCCGCAAACCCGCAAACCCGCAAACCCGCAAACCCGCAAACCCGCAAACCCGCAAACCCGCAAACCCGCAAACCCGCAAACCCGCAAACCCGCAAACCCGCAAACCCGCAAACCCGCAAACCCGCAAACCCGCAAACCCGCAAACCCGCAAACCCGCAAACCCGCAAACCCGCAAACCCGCAAACCCGCAAACCCGCAAACCCGCAAACCCGCAAACCCGCAAACCCGCAAACCCGCAAACCCGCAAACCCGCAAACCCGCAAACCCGCAAACCCGCAAACCCGCAAACCCGCAAACCCGCAAACCCGCAAACCCGCAAACCCGCAAACCCGCAAACCCGCAAACCCGCAAACCCGCAAACCCGCAAACCCGCAAACCCGCAAACCCGCAAACCCGCAAACCCGCAAACCCGCAAACCCGCAAACCCGCAAACCCGCAAACCCGCAAACCCGCAAACCCGCAAACCCGCAAACCCGCAAACCCGCAAACCCGCAAACCCGCAAACCCGCAAACCCGCAAACCCGCAAACCCGCAAACCCGCAAACCCGCAAACCCGCAAACCCGCAAACCCGCAAACCCGCAAACCCGCAAACCCGCAAACCCGCAAACCCGCAAACCCGCAAACCCGCAAACCCGCAAACCCGCAAACCCGCAAACCCGCAAACCCGCAAACCCGCAAACCCGCAAACCCGCAAACCCGCAAACCCGCAAACCCGCAAACCCGCAAACCCGCAAACCCGCAAACCCGCAAACCCGCAAACCCGCAAACCCGCAAACCCGCAAACCCGCAAACCCGCAAACCCGCAAACCCGCAAACCCGCAAACCCGCAAACCCGCAAACCCGCAAACCCGCAAACCCGCAAACCCGCAAACCCGCAAACCCGCAAACCCGCAAACCCGCAAACCCGCAAACCCGCAAACCCGCAAACCCGCAAACCCGCAAACCCGCAAACCCGCAAACCCGCAAACCCGCAAACCCGCAAACCCGCAAACCCGCAAACCCGCAAACCCGCAAACCCGCAAACCCGCAAACCCGCAAACCCGCAAACCCGCAAACCCGCAAACCCGCAAACCCGCAAACCCGCAAACCCGCAAACCCGCAAACCCGCAAACCCGCAAACCCGCAAACCCGCAAACCCGCAAACCCGCAAACCCGCAAACCCGCAAACCCGCAAACCCGCAAACCCGCAAACCCGCAAACCCGCAAACCCGCAAACCCGCAAACCCGCAAACCCGCAAACCCGCAAACCCGCAAACCCGCAAACCCGCAAACCCGCAAACCCGCAAACCCGCAAACCCGCAAACCCGCAAACCCGCAAACCCGCAAACCCGCAAACCCGCAAACCCGCAAACCCGCAAACCCGCAAACCCGCAAACCCGCAAACCCGCAAACCCGCAAACCCGCAAACCCGCAAACCCGCAAACCCGCAAACCCGCAAACCCGCAAACCCGCAAACCCGCAAACCCGCAAACCCGCAAACCCGCAAACCCGCAAACCCGCAAACCCGCAAACCCGCAAACCCGCAAACCCGCAAACCCGCAAACCCGCAAACCCGCAAACCCGCAAACCCGCAAACCCGCAAACCCGCAAACCCGCAAACCCGCAAACCCGCAAACCCGCAAACCCGCAAACCCGCAAACCCGCAAACCCGCAAACCCGCAAACCCGCAAACCCGCAAACCCGCAAACCCGCAAACCCGCAAACCCGCAAACCCGCAAACCCGCAAACCCGCAAACCCGCAAACCCGCAAACCCGCAAACCCGCAAACCCGCAAACCCGCAAACCCGCAAACCCGCAAACCCGCAAACCCGCAAACCCGCAAACCCGCAAACCCGCAAACCCGCAAACCCGCAAACCCGCAAACCCGCAAACCCGCAAACCCGCAAACCCGCAAACCCGCAAACCCGCAAACCCGCAAACCCGCAAACCCGCAAACCCGCAAACCCGCAAACCCGCAAACCCGCAAACCCGCAAACCCGCAAACCCGCAAACCCGCAAACCCGCAAACCCGCAAACCCGCAAACCCGCAAACCCGCAAACCCGCAAACCCGCAAACCCGCAAACCCGCAAACCCGCAAACCCGCAAACCCGCAAACCCGCAAACCCGCAAACCCGCAAACCCGCAAACCCGCAAACCCGCAAACCCGCAAACCCGCAAACCCGCAAACCCGCAAACCCGCAAACCCGCAAACCCGCAAACCCGCAAACCCGCAAACCCGCAAACCCGCAAACCCGCA